>JBAIAC010000162.1:0-373873 GCA_037349315.1 Chelydra serpentina | reverse complement strand
TGAGCCCCCTGCCCCCCCCACGAGCTCCCTGCCCCTAGTGCCCCCATTTGCTGGGAGAGGTTGGAGAGCTCCGAGATTGGGGCCGTTCCTGGCCCAGGGGCCCGGCAGCTCCGTGTGGGGGCCTGGCCGGAGCCGCTGTCCCGGATCTCACCCCGCCCGCGCCCGGCCCCCCGGGAGGAAAACGCTTCCAGCGAGATTCCCCACAACCCCAGGGGGGCGCTGCCCGGGCGGGCGCGGCTGGGCCCCTTCCGGCTCTGGCCCCGGGGCCAGGGACAAACCCCAGCACCCGCTGGCTCCGGTCCCCTCCCCGGGGCGGGGGAGCGTGGGGCGGCCCGGGGGGCAGCAGGCGGGCGGCCAGGCACTGTGCTGAGGAAGCGCGCAGCAGCGGGCGGCTGCTCGTAGGGGCGGGGGTTGGGCTTGTTGTGGGGGTTCCCCGTTGGAACCGGCCCCAGGGCTGGGGGGGGAGGGCTGACTCTGAGCCCCTGGCAGGGGTGTGGGGGGGCTGCATGGGGCTGCCCCCCCATCACCTCCGCCTCTCCTGGCTGTTTCCAGCAAAGAAGGCCCCGGACGGCTCGGTCATTCCCAACGGCTACTGCGATTTCTGCCTGGGCGGCGCCAAGAAAACCGGCTGCCCCGAGGACCTGATCTCCTGCGCGGACTGCGGGCGCTCGGGTACCGCCGGGCGCGGGGGCTGGGCCCTGCCGGGGGCGAAGGACCCAGGCTGCCCCCGGTGACGGGAGCTGGCTGGGACCCCCTGGCTGGGGGGGGGACGGGTGCGGGGGGGGGGGAGAATCGCTTGCTCTGGCCCCCCCGTGACTCTCCCCGTCTGTGGCCCCCCGCAGGTCACCCCTCGTGTTTACAGTTCACCGTGAACATGACGGCGGCCGTGCGCACCTACCGCTGGCAGTGCATCGAGTGCAAATCCTGCAGCCTCTGCGGCACCTCGGAGAACGACGTGAGCCCCCCGGGTCCCCCCCCCGCACCCGCCGGCCCCCCCCTGCACCCGCCGGCCCCGACCCCCCTGCACCCGCCCGGCCCCCGACCCCCTCCAGCCCCCAACTCCCCGCACCCGCCAGCCCCTGACCCCCCCGACCCCCCCCGGCCCCCCCTGCACCCGCCGGCCCCCGACCCCCTCCAGCCCCCAACTCCCTGCACCCGCCAGCCCCTGACCCCTCACTCCCTACAGCTCCCGACCTCCTGCACCCTCAATCCTACCCTTCCCCCACTGCCCTCATCCCCCCCCCCCCCAACCCCTAGGACACTGAGGTGAGCATCTGCCTCCCCGTCGCCCCTCTTGGGCGTGGGTCCCCCCCGGAACCCCCCAGGGGAGGGTTGGTGTCACTGCTCCCCACTGACCCCCCCCCCCCCCCCCCCCCCGCAGGACCAGCTGCTGTTCTGTGACGACTGCGACCGGGGCTACCACATGTACTGCCTGAGCCCCCCCATGGCAGAGCCCCCCCGAAGGTGAGCGCCCCCCCCAATCCTTGGCAGCTGGGGGGGGGGTCTGTGGGGAGGGGGGAGGGGGGCAGGACTGATGGGCTGGGGGGGTCTGTGGGGAGGGGGGAGGGACGGACAGGCTGGGGAGGGCGAAGGGGGAGGGACGGACGGACTGGGGGGGTCTGTGGGGACGGGGGGAGGGACTGACGGGGTCTGTGGGGACGGGGGAGGGGACCTGACGGGCTGGGGGGGTCTGTGGGGAGGGGGGAGGGACTGACGGGCTGGGGGGTCTGGGGGGAGGGGGCAGACTGACGGGCTGGGGGGGGCCCAAGCTGACACTCTTCCCCCCCCCCCCTCCAGGGAGCTGGAGTTGCTACCTGTGCCTACGGCAGCTGAAGGACAAGGCCTCGGCTTACATCACCCTCACCTAGCGCTGCCCCGTGACCGTCCTGGGGGGCACCGTGACAGTGAGGGGGAGGAGCCCCCCCCCCCCCCCCCGGTCCAGCACCCTGCACCCCCCTCAGCCAAAATCATCCTCAAAGCCATAACCCCAGGTGGGGGGGGGCCTGGCTGTGCCCTAGAGCCCCCCCCCCCCCCGCCTGGCTGGGGGTGGGGCAGGGGCAGTTGCATGATGTGGAAATAGAATTGGGTTTTTTTCTCCTCCCAGGGCTGGGGGGGGGACAGTCACTGGGGGGGGCGGGGGAGAAGAGCACTGCCCCCCCCCCCCAGCTGTTCCAGCACAGGCCCTTGGTGCTGGGGGGGGATTAGTGCATCACCGTTCCCTGGCACAGCCCCCGGTGCAGCCGGGGTGGGGGTATTTATTTTAGTGCAAGAGGAAGCGGGGGGGCCGTGCCCTCATGAAGCTGTTTGATGTGGGTGTTTTATTTTCTTTGTTCCTGGGTCAGAAAAGAGGCGGGGGGGGGAGTGTAAAAAGCCCCAAAGCTGCTGGGGGCAGGTGGGGGGGGGGGCACAAGCAGCGGCCAGTCCGTGGGCACTTCCAGCCGCCAGCACGCCCCCCCCGGCGCCCCCGCCCACCCCACCCCTTGTGTTCATGGTGTGTTTCTGGTGCTGCCGTTTGCAATGTGCTTGGATTGTTCTGTGCATTAAAACATGGTCAGTGGCCCGGCCTCAGCCTCTTTTCTCCCAGAGCCTGCGTGAGAACCCAGGAGTCCTGGCCCGCAGCCCCCTGCTCTAACCACTAGCCCCCCCCCTTCCCCTCCCCTCCCAGAGCCAGGGAGAGAACCCAGGAGTCCTGGCTCCCAGCCCCCCTGCTCTAACCACCAGCCCCCACTCCCCTCCCAGAGCCAACGAGAGAACCCAGGAGTGCTGGATGCAGGTGACTGATGTGCTGCCCCAGATATGTGGGTGGGGGGTGCACAGCATTTGGGGTGAGACACTTCTGTGTGACCAGCCCCCCCCCCAGGTGTCACAGCAACCCGTGACTCAGCTGCAGGATGTGCCCCCCCCTCCACCTTAGGGTCGGGGGGGGGGGGGGGAAGAACAGGACTCCTGGTGGCAGCCGCCAGCCTGTGACCTACTTTTACCCCCATTATACCCCAAGCTGCCAGGTTAATCTCTGCCCTCCAGGGGGGTGGAGGGGCTGCACTCCCCCTGGGCCCAGCGTGATCCGCTCCAGGGGCTGCGCACAACCCCCACCCTGAAGAGGACCAGCAATGGGGGGGGGGGGGGGGCACGGCGGCACTGGACTGTGGGACCCAATCAATCCCTCGGCTGGGCCCCCCCACCGGCCACAGGACTCCTGGGTTCTGGCCTGCTGCGGGGGTGTCGAGTGGCTAAAGCCCAGGCTGTTAGGGGTGGGGGGTGATGAGTCAGCCTAGGGTTACTGGGTACCCATGTTATAGGAGCGGGCCCTGCTGGGGTCACAGGGTGGGGCGGGGGGGTTTTAGAGGGGATCTTCACCCCTCCCCGCTCACTCTGCAGCAGGGCTGACCAGGGAAGTGTGGGGGGGGGGGGGGGGCGCTGCTCCGCAGCAGGGTCACGGGGGCTGCGGATTCGAGGGAGCCGGGGCCTGCGCGCGCTGCCCGGTGAGCGCTCGGCTCCGCCCGGCCCAAGGAAGGCAGGGGGTTAAAGTGGAGCCCCCGTGGGGGGTTGCTCTTGGGGTCACCCAGGTGCTGATCTCGCAGTTCAGCTCCCAGGGGCCCTGCCCGGCAGCTGCTCTGGGGTGAAAGAGCCGCACAGGTGAGACGCGCTCCCCCGAACAGCGGGTTCCCGCCGCACGCTGCCCCTCGCTTGTACGTCTGGGGCCCTGGCGAACGCTCCTCGGGGCCTGGCCCCCGTACAGAAAGCGCCTAGGAAAAGCCGTCTCCTTTGTACAAATATAGAGTTTTTATAAAGATTTCCAGTGCAGCCATGCGCACTGCCCGCGCCGCTCTCAGCGTGGCGTGCTCTAGAAAATAACTTAGGGGGGGGGGGGGGGGGGGCGGATTTCTAAATTCTCTCGGGTACAGGTACAGTCCCGTTACAATTATTTTACACCAGAAGCCCCCTCCCCCCCAGTTCTGGCCAGGACCGCGAGCGACCCGGCCTGGCCCTGGGGCAGACGGGCCTGTGGACCGTAGTGCAGACGGGCTGGACTCACGTCATGTCACAGGGATATTTCCCAGGTGAGTCAAGGTTCGCGCCCTGGAAGATGCAGCCCCAAGCTCCGGCCCTGGTGCCCAGCAGCGCTCTTTGCATGAGGTTTAACGGGATGCCACGTCTGGCACCTGGTGGCGTGGCAGAGAACAGACACGGATCCCTGGCTTGACAGCACCGCGTGGAGGGATACGGATCAGTAAATCCCAGGCTTTAGCCACGGAGTGTGTGGAAGGGCCGGCGATGCTCCTTCCACGGCCAGACCCCTCCTGGCCCCTCGGCAGCTTCCCCAGTGCCCTGCACGTCCCAGGTCTCTGCTGCTGCCCCCGCCCAGCCAGCAGCCTGGGGGTACAGCGCTGGGGGCGTGGCATCTTGTGCCCGAGAGGGGCAGCTCACGGCTCCTTCTCCACGGGCCCGGAGATCTCGGCACAGCGCTGGGGGTGCCTGGCACATGGCACTCAAGGGGGCAGCTCACGGCTCCTTCTCCACGGGCCCGGAGATCTCGGCACAGCACTGGGGGTGTCTGGCACGTGGCACCCGGCGCCCAAGGGTGCAGCTCACGGCTCCTTATCGACGGGGCCGGAGAAGATCTCGGGCACGTGGCGCCCGAGGGGGCAGCTCACGGCTCCTTAATCGACGGGGCCGGAGAAGATCTCGGCACGTGGCACCCGAGGGGGCAGCTCACGGCTCCTTATCGACGGGGCCGGAGAAGATCTCGGCACGTGGCGCCCGAGGGGGCAGCTCACGGCTCCTCCACGGGGCCGGAGAAGATCTCGGCGAACTTGCGCAGCTGTTCGTTGGCCGTCTGCGACTCCCTCCTGCAGCCGCTGGTTGTTCTGGCGCAGACTGGCCACCTCCGCCTGCAGCACCACCTTGTCCTGCTTCTCCTGCGCGAGAGAGGGGGGTGTTGGAGAGCTCCTGGCTGCCACCAGCCCCCACCAGCCTCCTCACAGCTCCACCGCAAATGGGAGCAAGGAGTGAACCCAGGAGTCCGGGCACACACTCCCACCCCACGGAGCCGCCCCGTGGCAGAGAGACGGGGGTGCCAGGTGGGGCCGACCAGGAGGGGAAGGGGGCAGCCCCGGTGCGAGCCCCGTGGCAGAGAGACGGGGGTGCCCGGTGGGGCCAACAGGAGGGGAAGGGGGCAGCCCTGGTGCGAGCCCCGTGGCAGAGAGACGGGGGTGCCCGGTGGGGCCAACAGGAGGGGAAGGGGGCAGCCCCGGTGCGAGCCCCGTGGCAGAGAGACGGGGGTGCCCCGTGGGGCCGACAGGAGGGGAAGGGGGCAGCCCCGGTGCGAGCCCCGTGGCAGAGAGACGGGGGTGCCCGGTGGGGCCGACAGGAGGGGAAGGGGGCAGCCCCGGTGCGAGCCCCGTGGCAGAGAGACGGGGGTGCCCGGTGGGGCCGACAGGAGGGGAAGGGGGCAGCCCCGGTGCGAGCCCCTTACTTTCTGCAGGTCGCTGTGTAGCTGCTTCAGCATGGCCTCCAGTTGACACACCTTCCCCGTCAGGGTCCCCGGGCAGCTCCTCGCTGGGGAGGGGAAACAAGGGTGAGTGCGGCCTGGCCGGGGGAACAGGCTCCCTGGCCAGGCTGTGGGTGTACCGTGGGGACGGCTGCAACGCTAGTGCCCCCCACACACACACACACACCCCCCCTGCGCCAGGGGCGTTAGCAGGCAGCCTTGCTGGGGCTGCAGTCTGCCCCCCGCTCCCCTAGAGCTGGCAGACGGTCCCAAGGCGCCCTGGCTGCAGCGTCAGGCGGGGGCACGGATAGCCATGCCGGAACACGCCGGAACACGCCGGAACGCCAGCCTGCGCTCACCCTCGCCCACAGCCCAGGCCTGCAGGGCGCTCGCTGCCCGGACTGCCGCTCCACACACCTGTCCCGCTAGCTCACCCAGCGTGGTCACCCTGCTCGAGAGGGGCCGTGGCTGAGCCGGGGACCCCCTTACCTCATGGTGGGCGTGGTGCGGGGCGTGGTGCGGGGCGTGGGCTGGCTGTCCAGGCTGGGTGCTGGCAGGGCGGCGGGGCTCAGCGCCGCGTCGTTGAGGGAGAAGAGGGAGACGGCTCTCTGCACTGCAAGGCAAAGGAACGGCTGGGCTCTGCCAGGCCCATGCTGCCCGCCCTGCCTGGAGGGCGCCCGCCCGCCCGCCTCAGCCCCCACCGGAGCTCCTGAGTCACTGCCGTGCGCAGGGGAGGAGCTCCTCCGTTCCCAGGCAGCGCCCCCAGCCTGATGCACGCCGGGCCGAGCGGTGTGGGACACCCCACCGGGCAAGGCCTGCTCCCGCCTAGCCCACGGACCGGCTCCTCCCCACACACCTGCAGCCCCTGCCTGAGTTAACCCTCACTGTGCTGCCCTGCAGCTCACTGGCTACTCGCCTGTCTCTTCCAAGAGGAAATTCAGGGGGTGAAATTTCCCTTTCACCGGGAACGGGCAGGGTTAGGAATGGGGGATGGGGGGCAGTATTTGTGTGGGGCTGAAACAGGCACCCCCCCCAGATCGGTACATTTCAATGGGGGAAGATGCCCCGTGTCTGGGGGCATGGGAAGAGACAGGGCGGGGAGATCTCCAAGCCCAGCCAGCCCTGCTAAGGCTCGGGCCATGCCTGCGCTCCCAGCGCTGGCCCCCCGCGGCACACGGCTTGTCACGGAGTATAGGGGAGTCCGGCCCTGCACCCCTCTTCCCCGGAGTCACTGGGAGTCTCAGCCAGCCAGTAGAACAGAAGGTTTATTAGAGATGCCGGGAACACAGTCCAACCAGAGCTTGTCAGTACAAACAGGACCCCTCAGTCGGGCCCTTCCGGGGGGCAGGGAGCTTAGACCCCAGCCCGGGGGCTCCCTGCATTTCGCCCCACAGCTCCAAATGGGGCAGGGAGGCCAGACCCTGTCTGCCCCCCTCCCCTCCTCTTCCCAAGCCAGCTCCAAACTGAAAACACACAGACAAAAACTCCAGGAGGCTCTTCCCCTCCCCCCGGGGCTCCTCCTCTCGCCTTTTGTCCATTCTCCCAGCCAAAGGTGTCACCTCCCAACCCCCGTCCTGGCTCATGTTACAGCCCCAGGTAAAGTCTCCCTTTCCTAATGCAATGCCGCAGGTCCCAGGGAACCTCCCCAACAAACCTCCCAGGTTGAATCCACCTCACTCTCTGCTCCGTCACAGGGCTCCTCTCCGCAAGGCTAGCGGCCCGGCCCGAACGGGGGGCTGCTGTTTTGCCATGGCGGCCAGCAGGCTGGCGAGGCCGCGGGCGAGAGAGCAGCCGGGTCCGGTGAAGAACAGAGGCGGCTCACCCCACCACGAGGGGACCCGAGGGCAGGGGCGGGACTGAAGCAGCTTTTCAGCCTACTTTGGAGACTGGCCCCTGCTCAGCCCGTGAGAGCTGGTGCAGGGGAAAGACGCTGGAAGTGGGGAGGGGCCACGTGAGCTGATGGGATACGCTGGGCCCTGCACACAGCCCTGGCCCTGTGGGGTGCAGCCAACGCTCAGCACTAACCCACCCTCCACCCCTGCTCCCCACAACCAGGCCCAGTGCACTCCAGAGGACAGCAGAGCCCAGCCCCCAGGACTAGAAGTTGGGGCATCCTGGTGCCCAGCTCTGTGCTCTAACCACTAATAGTGCTGCCGAGTCAGGACCATGGCGCAGTGCCAGGGGAACAGCCGCCTACCTGGGGAGGGGTCTCGGTCACAGCAGGGTGCTGGGGCCGCCTGGCTGAGCTGGGGCCGCGGTTCTCCCTGAGCCGCAAGACAAGGGCTCCCATGTGTGGCCCGGCCCTGCCAGGACCCCGGGGTGGGGCTCCCAGCCACGTGAGCGTGACGCACAGCCAGGAGATTAGACAGGTCCGGACACATTTGCTCCCCAGCCCGTGCACTGGGTGGAGCTGGCCGGGGAGGGAGGGTAAAAGCCGGCCCGGTGCGGGAGAGCAGTGGATCACCCCGCAAGGACAGGCGAAGGAAGGCGCCGGCTGTGACGGAGTAGGGAGCAAGGTGGATTTGACCTGGGAGGCTTGCGGGGGAGGTTCCCTGGGACCTGGGAGACTTTACCTGGGGCTGTAACATGAGCCAGGAGGGGGGTGGGGAGGTGACACCTTTGGCTGGGAGAATGGACACAGGCTAGAGGAGGAGCCCCGGGGGAGGGGAAGAGCCTGCTGGAGGGTTTGTCTGGCTGGGTGGTGAAACGCAGGGAGCCCCCGGGCTGGGGTCTAAGCTCCCTGCTCCCCAGAAGGACCTGTACTGACAAGCTCTGGTTGGACTGTGTTCCTGGCATCTCTAATAAACCTTCTGTTCTACTGGCTGGCTGAGAGTCACGGTGAATCGAAGAAAGGAGGGGTGCAGGGCCTGACTCCCCCACGCTTCGTGACACCGGCCCTGGCTGAACGTTGCGTAGGGACGCCCGTGCGGCTTGTGCCCCCCCAGCCCCGTGTGTGGCAAGACACAAACGGTTTGAAAAGCCTGGCATGGAGCCCCCAGAGCGCAGCACACCCATTTCCAGAGCCGGGGGCACTGCCCACGCGCCATCCGCTGGGCTCCTCCCGCCTCTTCCACTTCCCGCTGCTGGATGGGACGAGGGCAGCTCTTGGGTCACAGAGAGCAGCAGGACGCAGGATGTGGGGAACCCGCGGGCAATGTTCCCTCTAATTTTTGACAGGCCATGTTTGCAAAAAATGTCTTCGATGCAAATTGTTGTGCTTCTGTGCAAATGTTTGTGCGCGTGGTGTTTCGCCGTGTGTGCGGGGTTTAGAATCTGTGCGCGCGCGGTGTTCCGCCGTGTGTGCGGGGTTTAGAATCTGTGCGCGCGCGGTGTTCCGCCGTGTGTGCGGGGTTTAGAATCTGTGTGCGCGCGGTGTTCCGCCGTGTGTGCGGGGTTTAGAATCTGTGTGCGCGCGGTGTTTCGCTGTGTGTGCGGGGTTTAGAATCTGTGTGCGCGCGGCCGTGTGTGCGGGGTTTAGAATCTGTGTGCGCGCACACGCGCACAGCTTAGAGGGAACAGTGCCCAAGGGCTACCTAGGCTCTTGGGGATTTCAAGTGGCACCCGCTCCCCCAGCCCCCATTAAAAGAGGCCTGCGGGAGGAAGTGGGGAGGCTTTCCTTGCTGGGCCGGTTGGCAGAGAGCAGACGGAGCCAGACGGAGAGACGTGGCCTGGCTCCCAGGGAAGCCGTAGTGCAGGGCCCCTCGCGTGACGGGTTCTGCTGGCACAGGGCCCCTGTATGCCAGGGTAACGACATCGACACGCGGGGCTGGGCAGTAGCAAAGCCGGTGGCAGGGCGGGTCTAGGGGGAGGGAACGAGGAATCGGAGCAATGAGTGGGGGCCCCTGCTCAGAGGGACCATTGTGACCAGCTGCTCCAAGCTCCCGCCGCGCCCAGGGAACCCACCCAGCGCAGACTGACCCCTCACGGGGACTCCCGAAGAGCGGGGGCCTCCTCACACGCCCAGCGCTACCTACAGACACCCCGGGGCCGAGAGCCCATCACCTGCCCCTCGACCGGGACACTCGCCCTTGGAATCCGCTCCCGCTCTGGGGGCTTGAGCCAAGCCCTCCAAATCACAGGACAGCTCTGAACCGGGGGGCCCGGCCCCTCGGAGAACACTGACCAAGTGCTGAGCCATCAGGGGACTCCGCCCGGGCCCGCTGGCCTGGGGGAGCTAGGAGGGGTGGCAGAGATGGAGCGGAGGGACATCTGCTCCCATGGGGACGGTGCCATGTGCCTTTGAAACCCCCAATTCCCGTCCCTGTCCCAGCAACCCCTATTGCACAGCTCAGCCTGCTGCCCCCAGCCCCAGGGGCGCTGGAACGTGTGTACGGTGGGGGGCTGGATGTGATGGAACCACTTCAAGCCACCCCGCCCCCCTGGTGCCCTCCGCCCGGCTCCATTCTCTGAGCTCTACGGCCAGCGAGGCCACGGTCAGTATCAGTCACCATGCCTCGGTTTCCCTCGCGCTGCCATGCACTGGGCAATACTTGCCCCACGCCGCAGCTGTCTGGGCGTGGCATGGCTCCCGCAGCCAGCATCACCCCCTCCGCGCTGGCAGGGCGCGGGCTCGCTCTGCAGATGCCGTGCGTGCCTACCTTCATAGGCCTTGGCAGCACTGACCAGACTGGACCATTCCAGGCCAGCTGCCGTGTCGGGCAGGGGCATCAGCCCCGGGTCGAGGCGTCTGGTGGGCTTGTCCCGCGCGTCGCTCAGTGACAACTCCGAGGCAGAGATGGTGGCTTTGGGGAGAGCAGAGGGGTCACCCACCGGAGCAGCGCTCTGCCCTGCTGCCAGCCCCCCACCCACTGCACCATGGTTACACCAGGGCCAACCACCCCCAGCTTGTGGGCCAACAAACCATCCCCATTAGCACCTTGGGGCTGGTCTGCAGAATCCACGTGCTCCAGCCCTTGGATCCAGCCCCACCCCGGCTCCTGGAATGGACCAGCCCCGCAGACCCCACCCCCACTCTCCCAGGACCTAACTGGAGCCCGGGGTCGGCCCAGCGCTGGGAGGAGGGAGAGGCAGGTGAGAGAGGGAAGGAAGACGGTCCAAGGAACCCGCCTGGGGCTGGGTGGAGGCGCCCTGGCTCTTCCCAGAGGGGGAGCTGTGCCTGCCCACGGGGAGAACCAGCTTTTGTCTGCTGCCAAGCACACGCGCAGCACTTGGCATCGCTCTGCCAGGCAAGGCGCTGTGTGGGCTCCCTGGCGAACCGGGACCACGGCAGCACCGTCACGCTACCCGGCACCTCTCACCTTCGCCACCCAGGGACCATCACTGCCCCCTTCCACAGCGAGGGGAAGTGACGCAGCCGGAGTCACACAGCAGGCCAGTGGCAGAGCTGGGAGAGAACTCAGGAGTCCTGGCTCCCAGCCCCCTGCTCTAACCACCAGACCCCACTCCCCTCCCAGAGCCAGGGAGAGAACCCAGGAGTCCTGGCTGCCAGCCCCCGCTCTAACCGAGACCCCACTCCCCTCCCAGAGCCAGGGAGAGAACCCAGGAGTCCTGGCTGCCAGCCCCTGCTCTAACCGAGACCCCACTCCCCTCCCAGAGCCAGGATAGAACCCAGGAGTCCTGGCTCCCAGCCCCCCGCTCTAACCGAGACCCCACTCCCCTCCCAGAGCCAGGGAGAGAACCCAGGAGTCCTGGCTCCCAGCCCCCCGCTCTAACCGAGACCCCACTCCCCTCCCAGAGCCAGGGAGAGAACCCAGGAGTCCTGGCTCCCAGCCCCCTGAGCTAACCGAGATCCCACTCCCCTCCCAGAGCCAGAGAGAGAACCCAGGAGTCCTGGCTCCCAGCCCCCTGCGCTAACCGAGACCCGTGCCATACTCACATTTCTTCTCAGGGAGGCCCCCGTTGCCCGGCGGCAGGTGCTGCCGCCGGGTGGGCAGCGTGTTGGCTGGATAGGTGCTGGTGAAGAGGACGTCGCTGGCCAGGGACTGTTCGAAGCAGGTGGCGTTGGCGTAGCTGGCGTCTCTCCTCCCGCTGCACAGGCTCTCGTCTGATAACGTCCGCTGGAGAGTCTTCTGCGGGGACTGTGGCAGAAAGACAGTGACTTTCTGCTATAACCCAGCGGTTACTACCGGGGGTGTTACAGTAGCACCGAGACCCCTCATCGGAGACCCGGACTGGGGACTGCACAGAACCAGGGTGACAGACTGTCTCTGCCCCAAAGAGCTCACCGTACAGTGTGGGAGGGGAAACTGAGGCACAGGATTCGCCCAAGGTCACACACTAGACAAAAGTGACAGAGCTGGGGATGGAACCCAGGAGTCCTGGCTCCCCAGCCCCCACTACCTGCCCAGAGCAGGGAACAGAACCCAGGAGTCCTGCCCACTGGAGCACAAACGCAACCCCCACCTTCCAGCGTCTGCCTGCTGCTAGATGGATGGGCAGGGAGCCGAGTTCCCCTTGGTCGTGGGGCCCGCCCCGTCGGCCTCCACCCACCATGGTTCTCTCCTGCTCCGGGCCCAAGCTGTCCATGATGATGAGCTTCTTCAGGTCGTCCTCGATGCTGGACTTGTAGTTCTTGCGCGGGGAGCGCAGGTCCCGGAGCGACGCCCGCAGCCTGGGCTGCCCAAAGACGTTCTTGGTGTTCATGTCGATTTGCCTAGAGCAGCGTGGGAGAGGAGCGGTTAGAGTCTGGCTCCAGGAGCAGCCCCCGTTAGCCAAGAGCAAGGCAAGCCCGAGGGTCAAGGCCCCGTAGGCAGGGGGCCTCCCAAAGCTCCTGGGTGTCTATGGGTCAGGAGAGCCCCACCCCGGCTCCTTTGAATCCTGCAGAAAACTCTGTCTCCCTCCAGTGCTCCGGGTGGGGCTGGGCTTCACTCATCTCTCTGGGGCAGGAACAGCGACTCCATTTGTAAAGCGTCGAGCATATGCATGAGCGATGGAAATAATCATTTTCCTCACAAACGTCTGCCTGGTGCAAGTCATTTGTAGGACAGCTGTGCCCACTGACCGCAGCCGAGCTCAGGGCCCCGTTGGGCCGGGCGCTGCCCGGACCCCGGCCGAGCTCAGGGCCCCCCCGGCCGAGCTCAGGGCCCCGTCGGGCCGGGCGCCGCCCACTGACCCCGGCCGAGCTCAGGGCCCCGTCGGGCCGGGCGCCGCCCACTGACCCCGGCCGAGCTCAGGGCCCCGTCGGGCCGGGCGCCGCCCGGACCCCGGCCGAGCTCAGGGCCCCGTCGGGCCGGGCGCCGCCCGGACCCCGGCCGAGCTCAGGGCCCCGTCGGGCCGGGCGCCGCCCGGACCCCGGCCGAGCTCAGGGCCCCGTCGGGCCGGGCGCCGCCCAGACCCCGGCCGAGCTCAGGGCCCCGTCGGGCCGGGCGCCGCCCAGACCCCGGCCGAGCTCAGGGCCCCGTCGGGCCGGGCGCCGCCCAGACCCCGGCCGAGATCAGGGCCCCGTCGCGCCGTGCGCCGCCCAGACCCCGGCCGAGCTCAGGGCCCCGTCGGGCCGTGCGCCGCCCAGACCCCGGCCGAGCTCAGGGCCCCGTCTGGCCGGGCGCCGCCCAGACCCCGGCCGAGCTCAGGGCCCCGTCTGGCCGGGCGCCGCCCAGACCCCGGCCGAGCTCAGGGCCCCGTCTGGCCGGGCGCCGCCCAGACCCCGGCCGAGCTCAGGGCCCCGTCGGGCCGGGTGCTGCACAGGTCCAGTGAGCCAGGCCCTGCTCCAAAGAGCACACGGTCTGGACAAACACAGAGATAAGAAGGGAAACTGAGGAACAGAGCTATGACTTGCTAAAGGTCACAGCAGGTGAGATGTGGGGCTACACCCCAGGAGTCCTGACCCCCTGCCCAGGTCTGATTAGGAGAGATTCATGGGGGGGTGATTTGACAGTCCAAGCTGGGGCAGGCCCCTCCTGACGCCTGGCAGAGATGGGCAGGAAAAGCTCTGAACTACCCAGGCAGCGACTGGCCTAATTGTGGCTTTTCTGGGTGGTTTTCATGCCGGGAGCAGCAACCGATCCAGTGGCGCCTGGCGAGGCCAGCGGCTGCTCCGTTTATTAGCGTTGTAGGAGGAGCCCGCGAGGGAGAAGGGAAGGCCCTAAACCCCAGGAACGGGGCCACAGCTTTGGCCTCCATTTCATCCACCAGCCTGGCCAGGAGCCGCGGGTCCCAGCTCCTCTTGGTGTGCTGGATGACGGGCCCACGGCACGTCTGGCCACGCAGCAAACGAACAGCCGTGGCCTGAGCGGGCTCTGCTCTCGCCAGGCCGGCTTCGGCCCCGCTCTGGCAGGAGGGCTCCCACTGGCCCCTCTGCTCTTGCTCCTTCGACCCTGGCGAGACGCTGGCCCCCGGTCCAGCCGGGCGGGTCTCTGAGGCCCAAGCGGCTGTCAGGAGTACAGAGCATCCCTGTGGAATTAGCACAGCCCTGCCTGGCCCTGCGGAGGCTGGGCGCTCCAGGCGGAGCGTCTGCGGCCGCACTGTTCAGGGGCACTGGTGTGCAGGGCCCGGAGAGGGGGTCTGTTTGCTGCAGGAGGGACCCTGGCACTGGGTGGATGGGGCAGACAGGTGCCCAAGCCCCAGCACCAGGCATTGGGAGCCAGGCAGGAGTGGTCTGAGACAGGCCCAGGGCCGCCATCCTCTCCGACCTTTGGCTTTAACCCCCGTTGTGCTGGAGGGGGCTGGCACCAGCCAGGTTTGCCGTGCATCCTTGTGGGCACAGCTACCCGTGCAGATGCCAGAGCCTTTCTTCATGCCCTGTGAGAGGCAGCCCAGAGCAGGGGCCCTCCTGCATGGGGTGGGGAGGGGGAAGAGACTCAGACCCCTCGTTCCAGCTGGGGGGCTGCCCAGGCTGGGGGCACGGGGCGGAAGGAGGTGGTGGCTTTGCCTGGGAGCGAGAGCAGCTCCCGCCTGCAGACGGGCTCGGCTCAGAACTCACGGCCTGACGGGCACCGAGCGCGAGTGCTCCCCATGGCAGAGATCACGCACGCCGGGCGTCTGCTCAGCCCCATCCCAACAGCACTTACTTCTTTGGGTCTGTGAAGGCCACGGGTCTCGTGGGGGTCTCCTCGGTTCTCCTCCACCCCGACGCAGGCTTGTTCCTGCTGGTCTGTTTGGAAAAGAAGGATTTGGGGACAGAGGCAGACAGCTGGAAGGAGCTGGACTGGGACATGTGCGGGGGCCTGGGATTCTCAGCCACGGGCGTTTTGTAACCCTGAGCAGGGCGGCCTTGTCGCAAACTGAAATTACTACAAAGTAAAACAAAAAAAACAAACGAAAGCAAATCAATTGCAGGTCAGGCGGAAACCCGACGTCAGCCCCAGCACCAGCGCCCCTGGCTGGGAACAAGCCACTCTGGGCTGACCCCCGGGGAGCCTTTCATCCCCCATTTTAAAGCAATACAACCGCTACAAACCCCGGGAGGTTTCTGGGTTGGGATTAAAACCTGCTGCTCCTCAGCAGCGCTGGGTTTGGGCCTGAGACTAGCCCATGGCCTAGGCTCCTGGGCTTTGGCACGTCTGAGCATTTAAAGTGACACTGGCACTTTACAAACCAGCCCTGAGTGATGACGTCTGACCTGCTGGTTTGACAACAGGGCAAGATTTGCAGGTCTGAGCAGGGACTTGAGACCCTGTAAAGGGCCTAGAGCCCGACTTGTGAAAACGGGGACCACGGACAGGCGCCTCGAGCTGGGCACCCCCAATCACTCCACACTGGGGGAATCTTGAGCCCCAGAAGTTCGTGTGTAAGGTCTATTTGGCTCGGTTTCCAGTTTGATTCTGGGACGGCACCGGTGCTTTGAAGAGAATCCCTTTCCCGGCTGCCCCTCTAGAGCCCGGTGCCTTGCTGGGGAGAGGAAATCAACAAGGCGAAGGGCTGTAAAACCCCAGAACCTGGCGGGGAAGTCGCAGGCTGGGGCAGGAGCGGTAGCTGCTCTTCACTGGAACAGATGTGGTGTCCCTTAAACACGGCTGAAACAGCAAAGATGGCGGGGGGAGACGAGCACGAGCGAACAAGCCGGGTGTTTACTGAACACCCTGCTGCTGCCAGCTCCTGAGATTCGGGGCATTTTTCCTTTAGGGCCCAGCTGCTGGAGTCATGTGATTCAGGGGTTCTGTGCCTCGGTGGTTACAGAGAAAGACCTGAAAGTGACACCCCAGGAGCTCCCCAAGCAGACAGCGAATACCGAGCCCAGTGGGGAGCAGTTTGGAAATCCCATGATTCGGGGGGCTGGGCTCATGAGACTGGCAATACACCAAGAGCTAGAACAGGGGAATACAGGACAGGACAGAGGGGTGCTAGGAACCTGCTCGCCCTTCGTGGGGCACTACCAGGCATTGCACAGCCTGCAGGGGAAGATGTGTGTGAACGCCCTTGCCTGCCTCTCCCAAGAGATGCCAGCGCCAGAACAGTGCGGTTCCAGGGGTGCCTGCTAGCGTTGATGGAGTTAGGGCCGATTTACCCCAGCTGGGGATGGTATTTCTCTGGCACTGGGCTCCGTTCCACTGCCCGGTGCCGCATACTGGGCAGCGGAGGGCTCAGCTGTGCCGGCTGTTACCTGGAGGACACTAGGGCAGTACTGGCCCAGCAGGGGGAGCTCTGCCAGATGGAACGCCTCCCCCAAGCCGGGCCATGGAGAGGGCTGTAGACCCCCCCAGAGGACACGGATCCCGACTCTGCACAAAGCAGTGTCTTTGCAGTGGTGCCGGGACGTCACCCATCAGACCTGAGCTCCGCGGCGGTTCCTGGGTATTTGGCTGCGTGCTCAGACCTCCCCGGCCAGCGTCTCTCCCCCAGACCGGCCCAGCCTGTGACTGGAGACGCTGCCCAGCTCCAAGCACCGGCGGAGGGAGGAAGTGGCTGGCCAGAGGACTGGCTCTTCCCCAGTTTCCTCCTGTCAGCCTCCCAGCAAGAGCTCAAGCAGAGCCCTGGAACCATCCCATCACTGGTGGGGAGTCCCCCAGCTTCCCTCCTATCCCCACGCCCAGCGCTCTGGGCTGCGCAGGCCGGGTTACCTTGGCTGCTTGAAGAGCTCACTGCCATGGTCGGGGGCTGCGGCAGGCCCGGCTGCGCTGGCCCCTGCTGCGTACATCTTGGGCCGGTAGCCGCGGCTCTGGCTGCCCGCGCTGACGGCCGGCGAAGGCTCCCTCCTCTTGTTCCCGGGCCTCCCCCCGGTCTCGTGCAGGCTGGTGTAGTGGGCAGAGCCCGACGGGGCTTTGGGCAGCTGGTCTCTTTGCGGCACCAGGCGGGAGGGCTTGGCGTAGAGCGTGGTGTCAATGCCGCTGTCGCTGGAGCCCCCCTTGGAGACGGGGTCTGGCTCCCCCTCGGCAGGGTCGGGCGTGTCAAACCAGCGCTCCTCGCTGTGGCTGCTGGAGGCGTTGCTGGACAGCGTGTTGCTACTGGAGTGGCTGGAGTACTGAGCCTCGCCCTGCAAAGACAGCCCCGCCGTGGGTCACCCGCTGCGTGCCCAGCCCTGGGGGTCTGAGCCCTGCCCTGCAAAGACAGCCCCGCCGTGGGTCACCCGCTGCACGCCCACCCCTGGGGGTCTGAGCCCTGCCCTGCAAAGACAGCCCCGCCGTGGGTCACCCGCTGCGTGCCCAGCCCTGGGGGTCTGAGCCCTGCCCTGCAAAGACAGCCCCGCCGTGGGTCACCCGCTGCACGCCCACCCCTGGGGGTCTGAGCCCTGCCCTGCAAAGACAGCCCCGCCGTGGGTCACCCGCTGCGTGCCCACCCCTGGGGGTCTGAGCCTCGCCCTGCAAAGACAGCCGCGCCGTGGGTCACCCGCTGCGCGCCCACCCCTGGGGGTCTGAGCCTCGCCCTGCAAAGACAGCCCCGCCGTGGGTCACCCGCTGCACGCCCACCCCTGGGGGTCTGAGCCCTGCCCTGCAAAGACAGCCCCGCCGTGGGTCACCCGCTGCACGCCCACCCCTGGGGGTCTGAGCCCTGCCCTGCAAAGACAGCCCCGCCGTGGGTCACCCGCTGCACGCCCACCCCTGGGGGTCTGAGCCCTGCCCTGCAAAGACAGCCCCGCCGTGGGTCACCCGCTGCGCACCCACCCCTGGGGGTCTGAGCCCTGCCCTGCAAAGACAGCCCCGCCGTGGGTCACCCGCTGCACGCCCACCCCTGGGGGTCTGAGCCTCGCCCTGCAAAGACAGCCCCGCCGTGGGTCACCCGCTGCGCGCCCACCCCTGGGGGTCTGAGCCGCGCCCTGCAAAGACAGCCCCGCCGTGGGTCACCCGCTGCGCGCCCACCCCTGGGGGTCTGAGCCGCGCCCTGCAAAGACAGCCCCGCCGTGGGTCACCCGCTGCGCGCCCACCCCTGGGGGTCTGAGCCCTGCCCTGCAAAGACAGCCCCACCGTGGGTCACCCGCTGCACGCCCACCCCTGGGGGTCTGAGCCCTGCCCTGCAAAGACAGCCCCGCCGTGGGTCACCCGCTGCGCGCCCACCCCTGGGGGTCTGAGCCCTGCCCTGCAAAGACAGCCCCGCCATGGGTCACCCGCTGCACGCCCACCCCTGGGGGTCTGAGCCTCGCCCTGCAAAGACAGCCCCGCCGTGGGTCACCCGCTGCGCGCCCACCCCTGGGGGTCTGAGCCTCGCCCTGCAAAGACAGCCGCGTCGTGGGTCACCCGCTGCGCGCCCACCCCTGGCTCTGGTGCAGTGCTGCAAAGCCAGGACAGACCCCGAGCGGCTCCCTTGCTCAGACACGGTGCTTGCCGCGGCCTCTCCTGCTCCCGGTGACTGGCTCCCGGAGACGCGCTCAGGTGGGGGGTGCTCTCAGGATATAGCACGGCCCTTGCTAAAGCACACAGCGCTGGGAAGCATGCTGACCCCACAATGTGGGGCAGTGCTTACTGCCTGGCCCCCACTCCCGGAACAGCTCCTAGACTCAGCTCCCCTTCGACTGGGGCAGACGCTGACACGCAGGGCTCAGCTTCCCTGGGGTATCTGCCCCTGCGCGGTCGCCTCCCCCAGGGCCAGACTTACACTAGGCCCCTGCACGAGACAAACCCTAGGCGCTGAGCTGGCGGCTTCGCCCCGTGGCTTACGGGGGCTGGGGGGGAGCGGGGCGGAGGGGCTTGCATACGGGAACAGCTCCCAGCCCGGAGAACGCAGCGAGTAGCTGGGGCCGGGTTCAGGGAGACGCTCCACTCACTTTGGAATGCCGGTTGGGAGAATCCTTTCCTGCCAGCTCCTGTCTGCTGGGCCGCTTGCTCACGCTGCTCCCCGTCGCAGCAGGGAGCCGGGACTGCACCGGCACGTGCCACAGGGGCTCTGCAACAATCCACCACCGCGCCACGTCAGGAACGACATGCACAGCAGGCCCCGCGGATCCCAGCGCACCCACCAACAGCCTGCAGCGCGTCAGACTGCCCCGCCCTGCCGAGAGAGGCAGCCTCCTCCGGGGCAGAAGGCGCCAGCCTCTAACCGGAGCGCAGTGACACTGCCCGGGCAGGGAGGGGGCAGCTTGAGGGAGCTGGTAATTAGCCATGGCTAGAACATCGGCCCCTGCCCAGCCCCCAGTAATGCAGAGGGAAGAGCCCCTCCCGAGGAGTGAGCACGCCAGGGACGCGGCAGAGCCTGCTGGCGGGCGCGCCGAGCTGCTCTGCCCCAGCTGCTCAGAATCTCCCGCTTGCTCTCCCGTTGCTGGTACACACCAGCCGTGTGCGGCTGCTCCCGGTGTCTGTTCTAAGGGCTTGTCTCGGCCTCCCCTTCATGCTCCCCTCAGCCTCACTAACATTAACCTGCTCACTGGCTCACCACCTGAGGGGGGGGAAGAGTGGAGACACGGAGAGGGGAACATTTTCAAAGTGCCCAGGTGACTTAGCCACCTAAGTCCCATTTCCAAAACAGGCAGGGAGGAGCCTAAGTCCCCTAGGTGCTTGGAAAACGTGCCCCGGAGAGGTTGAGGCGTACCGTCACTCAGGGCTGAGTGGCCAGTCTGAGACCGGTATGCAAGGCACCTCCAGCTGGTCCCCAAAGCACCTGTGCCCAGCGAGCTGGGGCACGCCAAGTGCCAGCCCAGCGCCTCCCCGGGAAGCCAGCCTTGAGCAAAGGATGGTTCAGCAAGGGGTAAACCACTCGCCACAAAACAGCGGAACCAATCCAGTTCTCGTTCCGTTAACGACGGGCACATGGAGAACGTTAACAGTCCCTCGGGGCAGCTTTCCTGCCAGCCAGAACAGCTGCTGAGTCTGGCTGGATCCCGTGGGTTCGGGGTGTCTGACTCTGGGGAGGAGCAGGGTGGGCCAGGCAGACAGGACACCTGGTCTCTACTCCCAGCTCAGCCCATGACATGACCTGCCTTGGGGAAACGGCCTCTATGGGCCCCTGTTCTCTTCCCGCTGTGGGAGGCAGCGCCCGGCCCTGACCTCTGGTGATAACTGGGCCGACACAGAAATTGGGAGCTCTGGTGTAAGTAGCATGTGAAAGTTCACAAGAGGTCCCGATACCGAGGACTTTTGGCCTGCTGGGGAATGAACAATGGAAAATAGGTCACGTTGGTTTCAGTAACAAATGTTATGAACAAGGGCAAGAAAACCTGACAGAGACTGAGCCAGTCCAACCTACCACCAGGTTAACATCACGCTTCTAAAAACAGACCATGTGGAGCCGGAAATTAATGCGCCAATACTGGTGCGTGGGATATTAGACCTAATTGTCGGCTGGAATAACGAGGGATGAACTATGCCACTGGATTTTCCCCTTTGGGGGTTCTTAAAAGCAGCCTGAGAATCTCAGCAGCTCCGGTCAATCCCCCCGAGGCTGAGGGAGCAGAGCAGACCAAAGGGTTTCCATCATGAGGGCGGCCAGCAGGCCTCACTCCCGGTCCGTTTAAGGAGTTGTATGTTCACCTCAGCCCATGGTGGGGACAGCTAATTGCAGAGCCTGCTAGGTTTCCCGTCCCTGCTGTGTTCTGCTCTTCCCCACGATTTCTTTCCTCCCGTCCTGTCTCGCACTCTCAGCTGAAAACCCCTGGGCAGGCAGATGAGATGGCCACTGCCCTGAGCAGAATGTGAACCGGGGTCCGAGCACCTGCTGCCCCAGATGACCTGCCAGCCAAAGCATCCATTCATCCAGCATCCCAGAGACATCACCCAACGCTGCCTTTCCCCACCTCTGCTACCCGGCCCCTCCTCCTCCTCAGGTCTGTCTGTTACAAACAGGAGCTGCGAATACCCTTCCCATACCATCAGCACGGAGTAAAATCACCCTTCTCCTCTGCACCAATGCAAGGCTGGTCATGAAAAGAGGAGACGCCGCTATTTTGCCTCCAAAAGGAGAGAGGCTTACATAGGTTTTGCTGAAGTTTGTCTGGTATAATAACTCGAGTTCAGTTTCACTCTAAATGCTCGTTTTATTTTCTTGGGATCTTTGTGTTTGAGCACTAAACTTTCAGCTTTCGAAGGAATGCTTCTGGGTGTTTGCCAGACACCCGAGTCGGACAGTGAGAGAACCCCTCTGACTCTTGAGATGAATGCACCAGGCCCCGGCTTCAGTAACCTGGCTGGCCAAGCAGCCCAGCAGAGCGAGAGAGACAGTGCCCGGAGGTTCTTCTAGGGAAGATGGGGCTGGACAAAGCCAGTCCCCAAAGCACACAGGCTGGGAATTTTAACATCCCGTCTCAATAGCTTTGAGTTTCTCCCATTGTGAGGCAGCCACTCCCAGAGTCCCAGGCGTGCAGCTCCCACTCATGTTAATGGCAGCTCCAGGAGCGGGTGCCGGGGGGACAGGATCAGCCTGTTTAGCTTCTGAAGGCTGTTGTATCAACGCCCCACCTGTGGGGCTCTCACCTCAGAGCAGCCCCGTCAGCGCCCTCTGGAAACAGGATCTATAAATAAACAGTCTCCCACTTGGCTGGCAAAACAAAAGCGAACTAGCGATCACCAACCCATTGGGGGCTGGGGCCAGATCAGCACAGAGAAAAGCCGGGAGAAATCCAGCGTCTGCTTTTCAGCATGATTCTCCCCCTCTCGAAAACAGCCAACTGAGCGTGGAGAGGAGAAAGGCACGGAACCCTTCTACAGAGCTGATGGCAGATCTGAGCCGCGGGACTCACCGCTGCAGGCTATTCCCGAGGCCCGGAGCTCAGAATGGCAGAGTGGACACAACACCAGCCTGGGAGTCCGGAGACCTGAGTTCTAGTCCCAGTTCTGCCACTGACGTGCCACATGACTGTGGGCAATTATGTGCCTCAGTTTCCCCTCCCACCATCTGCCCCAACCCAAACGACCCCTCCCCGCACCACCCCCAGGCTGAGGAGGTGGAGAGAAGCCTCGGGGCGGGGCTGCCGGCGTGCAGCAGCTGGGCAGGGTTCAGCACATCAGTGTAGGGTGGAAAGAGGCGGCTGGGGAGTTTAGCTCCCAACTCAAGAGCAGACACAGCTGCTCCGGAGACTGCAGCATGCCACAGGCTCCATGCCGGCTTGTGGAGGTTTCACGCCTTGGAAGCAAGGGAAACCGCTCAGGGAATCATTGCGGAGCCTACGTGGCCAAGGCGTTTTGCATTTGCTGTGTTCAAACGCTTCAGACCCAAAGGCGAGTGCACTGGTAACCGCGCCGGGGCGAGGGAGCCTTACCCGGCTTGTGTCTCTCCATGGTGCTCTCCTGACTGGGGAGCCCCCCGGACGACGAATCACCGCTCGAGGTCACTTCGGGGCTATAATGCTGCTCCAGCGGCAGCAAAGGACGCTGAGAGGTTGCATATCTGTGGAGGGAAGGGAGGTGTGACAGCTGAAGCCGGCAAACTCAGGCTGTTAAAATAATCCTGTGTTCTCATTAGCAGGTTTTTTCAAAGCCAGGATTCAGGCGCGGGCGGGGGAGGCGGAAGGGAAAAAGCTGTGAGATGAGTAAGAGGCAGAATGTGCAATGTAAACCCTTGTGAAGTCTGGCCGCTGAACGCAGGCACAGCCCGAAAGTAACGGACGAGCCGGGGGACACAGCACGGAGCCTGGAACTGCAGGCTAGGGGAGCAGCCACCCGAATCCGAACTCACCCCGGCGGCAGAAAACAGACATCGCCTGGGGCCTGCATGCAGCAATAAGCCAGCGTGGAATGCGCCAGGCCACGGACAGCCAAAGCCCGCAGCCCACCCGTCTGAGCAAACCCACCGCCGCGCAGGGGGCAGAGACGGCTCGCTGCTTTGGAGAGCCCCCCCCCAGTGCTCTCTGAGGAGCAGGACACAGCCGGGCCTTTCCCCAGCGGCAGCTCCCGCACCAGGCGCAGTCTGCTCAGCCGGTGCTCAAAGGTTTCCTATCCAGGACGTTTCCCCGGCTGGATCGAGGGGCGCCCAGGGCTCCCCGACAGCCGGCCCCGGGGCGTTTCCCCGGCTGGATCCTGGCTACTGATCACAGCTACCCCGAGCGAATGCTACCAGTGAGGTGGCTGGTGAGTGGATCTCTGCATGTCCTGTGGCCGTGCTCTGTGCAGGTGAGAGCGGCTGGCCGGACCCCATTAGAAACACACACTGCTCAGCTCTTCGCCAGATCCAGGGGCACTCGGCTCCGCTTTCAGAGCTCGGGTAAAGGCTGCTGGGGCTCACCAGGCGAGCAGAGGGACAGGGACAGCTCAAAGGAAGGGGCACTCCTGTAACAGGCCAGTGCGCAGCGGCCACCTCTGGGGCAGCGGCTCCCATCTGCCCAAATGCTCATTCTGCAGAAGGGGGATCGGCACCCGGCCGCTGGACTCCGGCTCGCCCAGCACTGGACAGGACTCTGGACTTTCAATGGGGAGGAGTTTTGCTGATCCAGGGCAAAGTAAAAGCTGCAGTAACTGGCAGTGAGAATGACACGTTGTCACAGAGTGTGGGGGAGTCAGGCCCTGCACCCCTCTTCCTGGGATTCACTGTGACTCTCAGCTACAGTTATTAGGGATGCCAGGAACACAGTCCAAACAGAGCTTGTCAGTACAAACAGGACCCCTCAGTCAAGTCCTTCTGGGGGCCAGGGAGCTTAGACCCCAGCCTGGGGGCTCCCTGCGTTTCACCACCCAACCAGACAAACCCTCCAGCAGGCTCTTCCCCTCCCCCGGGGCTCCTCCTCTAGCCTGTGTCCATTCTCCCAGCCAAAGGTGTCACCTCCCCACCCCGCTCCTGGCTCATGTTACAGCCTCAGGTATCTTCCTTCCCATCCCCAATGCAGCCATTCCCAGTGAACCTCCACCGGCAACCCTCCCAGTCAAATCCACCTCGCTCCCTACTCCGGCACATGCCTCGCCAGCCTTCTCACATTGCCCCTCCTGCTGAAGCAGAGTTGCTACTTCCCGGCTTGCTTGGCCCTGTGTACACCGTTCTGGCCAGGGCTCAGGGAGCATCTTCCCAAGAGGGGGAGGATGGATGTGTGACGCTGTTCCCCATAAAACTTTATGGGGAGATGCTTATAAATGTATATATGTAACTAGAATATGTTTTATGCTACATGTGCCATGTAACATATCTCTGTGAAAGTTATGACCTACTGAATTTACTCCTCCTGTTTGTATGCATGTATCATTGTTGTAGTTGAAGTTATGAATATCGGTTGTATTTCTTGAGAAAGGAATGTGCAGGTTAAGTGCCCAATCAAGAAGCACTTAACAGACAATAGAACTTGCAGTCACCAATCCACATTTGAACTTTGCCAGGAATGTGGCTGGTCTGGAACTGAGTTGGGCAGGTGACTGGTCCATGTGACCCCAACTCCATTTGGTAACTGGATGCTACACAGGGAGAGGGAGGGGTGTCCACCCAGAGGAGAAAATCTATTTAAACCCCGAGGAAACCCCTCCATTTTGGTCTTGAGCTGGCTAAAGGAAGAAGCTCTCCACCCCCCAAGGAGACCTGAAAGAGACTGAACAGAGGACAAAGACATTAGGGGGGTGAGTGATTGTTGGACCCAGTGAGGGGTTTATCTGTACACAGGGTGATTAGACATAGAACTGCGTGTTCTCTTTTATTTTATTCGGTAATTCACTTTGTTCTGTTTGTCACTAATTGAACTCACTTACATCCTAATTTTTGTACTTATTAAAATCACTTTTTACTTATTAAGTTTCCTTGTGTACGCGTTAGTGCCTTGGGAAAGTGAACAGATGTGCACACCTTTCTATCTTTGAAATAGAAAGCGAACTATTTATGAGTTTACCCTGTATAAGCTTTATACAGGGTAAAACGGATTCATTAAGGGTTTGAGCCTCCTTGGAGTTGAACAACTGGGTGTCAAAGGCAAGAGCGCTTCCAGGGGCCTTACAGTGGGGAGTGGACTTGGTTCGGACCTGGGTCTGTGTTTGCAGCAGATCAGTGGAATCTGGCTCAAAACAGACAGGATTCGGGAGTCCCAAGCTGGAAAAGGCCTGGAAGCAGGGGCAGAAGTAGCCTTGGCACACCAGGTGGCAGCACCAAGCAGGTCTCAGTGGCCCCAACCCGTCACAGTGGCGTAGTCGAGCAGGATCTGTGCACAGCTGATTGCTTTGACGTACTGGTAGTGATTTTAAGTGAGTTTTAAGTGTGGTGGCTGGAAAACAGACAAAGGGGTTACTGGTTTGTTATTTTCTGTTTGCTTATTTCGGGTAAGGGAAGTAGGGACAGAAAAGGAAATCAAATAAGTAAGAGTGAAGATCGGGGAAGCTGGGAAAGTCTCTTAACTGAAGAGCTCCTGATCTGAGTGCAGTCCAGTTTCAGTGAACTGCAGAGGGGCGTGGCCCAGCACCAGACCGCAATAAGATGTCTGTAAGCGAGGCCACGGTAAAACTGGACCTTGCCAGACTCGAAATAACAGAGAAAGAAAACGAACATCGGAGACGAATCGAATTACGTACGCTGGAAATTAGTGCAGAGACAGAAGCCCACAAGAGAGCTGAGGAGGCCCACAAGAGAGCTATGGAAGCAGAGGAGCTGGCCCACAAGAGAGCTATGGAAGCAGAAAGAATCCGGGAGGAGGCGGCCCACAAGAGAGCTATGGAAGCAGAGGAGCTGGCCCACAAGAGAGCTATGGAAGCAGAAAGAATCAGGGAGGAGGCGGCCCACAAGAGAGCTATGGAAGCAGAGGAGGCGGCCCACAAGAGAGCTATGGAGGCCCAGAAGCATGAACTGGCTGTTGCAGAGTTGAAGAGTCGAAACCCTTCAGCGGCCGGCTCCGCTTCCCCAAAAATCCCCAAATGGGAGCGTCTATGCCCCCAGTATGATGAATCCAAGGATATAGCCGAATATTTTATCACCTTCGAGAGACTGTGCTCCCTCCATGCGATCCCTGAAGATCAAAAAATGACCACCTTGATAGCCAAACTGACTGGCAGAGCTCTGGACATATTCAATAAGATGCCCATTGGGGATGCCTCCAATTATGGTAAATTTAAGGAACTGGTTTTGAAACAGTTTCAGGTTACACCCGAGACCTACAGGGTTAAATTCAGGAGTCTTAAGAGGGGAGATGGATTAAGTAATGTGGCTTATGCAAATGAAATGACAGTTCTGGTAGATAAGTGGGTGAGGGGAAAAGACATTACAAGCTTTGAAGGGATGTGTGATTTGGTTGCTCAGGAACAATTCCTGAATATGTGCAGTGATGATGTAAAACAGTACTTGTGGGACAAACAGGTAAAAGCAGTTAGTGAATTAGCTGGGTTTGCAGACTCTTATGAGCAGGCGCAAGCTGCAATTAAGCATAAACCACTGGCAGAGGGGTACAGGGTCGCAGGAAAACAGAGTCACCGTGTTACCCCTGGGAAGAAGGAGGCTGGGCGCTCACCTCCCCATTCCCCTAGTACTCGTCCCAAATTCCCTGTACAATCAGAGGAGCCCAGGAGGTGCTATCAATGTAAGTCCACCGAGCACCTGAGAGATAAGTGTCCCCTGCTGAGTGAAAACAGGCATCAAGTGGCCCATGAAGCTGCTGCCTCTTTCCACACAGGGTTTGTGAAGTTGACTTCTACACCACCAAGCAGTGAGCATGTGCATGCTGTTAGACTGAATGGGAAGTTAATCACTGGGTTGAGAGATACAGGTGCTGAAATTTCTATAGTCAGGAGGGACCTGATCCAAGAGAAGGATTGGTTGCCGGGTAAAGTGGCAGAATTGGAGCTGGTGGGTGGCTATAAAGTCATTGCACCTCTGGCAAAAGTACACATGCAAACGGAAAACTTGCAGGCTACGCTAACTGTGGCAACAGTGTCACACAATTTTGCACCGTTTCTACTGGGAAATGATTTCTTTGCTGTGGCAGAATCTGTCCCAGGGCTGGGTGGCAGCAAGCAGGAACCTGGTGCTGAAAACCCCAGAGGGGGGGGTGAAGTCACAGGGACTGCAGCTGTGGCGGCAGGGGTGGCTGTGGCCAGTTCCTGTCCTGTAATCATCTCCCCGGGAGAGGGGAATGTTCTACCTCATAGCAAGGGGGGAATTTTGCGGGCCACTGAAGGGTCTATCTTAGCTTGCAGCTGGGAGCCCACAGCTGGACTAGGGTCACCTTCTCTTCAGGGGGACATGGGAGTGTCTGGCCCAGACAGAGGCCCAGGGAGGGAAGGTGAGGGGGGGCTGGAGAGCCCGCCCACCTTTTGTCAGGGGGATCTTGCCCAGGAGGAGGGTGAAAAGTCTGCATTTCAGATGCCAGACCCCTCTCCTGTGGATCAGGTTAGAATGGAAAGCTGGGGGTCAGACCTACTGGAGGGGGGAGTCCGTCCAGCTGACCTGTTGGGAACAGATACTGGGGTGTCCAAGAAAGAGATTGTTCTTGCTACACGGGTAGGAGGCAAACCTCTCTCTTCAAAGCAGAAGGGAGCGAGTCTCTGCATGGGTGAAGCCACACAAGGGGATGGGAACCAGCCCAGAGAAATTGCAGAGGGAGGGGCCGAGGGCAGGCCGGGTTGCAGCACACCCTTTCCTTGCCAGAACCTCAAACCCATGCCTGATTCAGGAGCCTGCTCCAAAGAGGTAGAAGAATCTGCATCAGAGTGCCTACCAGGGTACACAGACGGGTGGGTAATCCTGTGTCTTTCCCTACTTCATCTGTGGGTTATAACAAAGGAGTTAACACTGAGGGTCAACCCTTTCAAGATGGGGAACATACCTGATTGGTGGGAAAAACTGTTGTACATGCTTGGGATGGTGACCTCACGGTCGTACAAACATGTTACCTGTCGGCCTATATCGGGTAACCGGCTGGAAGCTTGGCACAACAGCAAAAGCACAACAGGCCCAGGCTGCTGTGTGAAAGGGGAAACCGAGGCACGCCGCCTCATGGCAAAGAGAGCTAAATGCCGAGGTTCCTACGCCTTAACAGGTATTGCTGTCTGTATCCTGTTAGCAATACTACACCCCAACCCATTTTCAGGCGCCCGGGGACCAGGCACCTCGCATTTTGCTAAAACCATTACGAATGACACCATGTGGTGTGCCGGTACTGAAGGGGCTTTATGTGTACTGCCTCCGCCATGGACAGTGTCCAAGTCTCTGGCAGTAAGTTCAGGAGGAGGGTGTGACGCTGTTCCCCATAAAACTTTATGGGGAGATGCTTATAAATGTATATATGTAACTAGAATATGTTTTATGCTACATGTGCCATGTAACATATCTCTGTGAAAGTTATGACCTACTGAATTTACTCCTCCTGTTTGTATGCATGTATCATTGTTGTAGTTGAAGTTATGAATATCGGTTGTATTTCTTGAGAAAGGAATGTGCAGGTTAAGTGCCCAATCAAGAAGCACTTAACAGACAATAGAACTTGCAGTCACCAATCCACATTTGAACTTTGCCAGGAATGTGGCTGGTCTGGAACTGAGTTGGGCAGGTGACTGGTCCATGTGACCCCAACTCCATTTGGTAACTGGATGCTACACAGGGAGAGGGAGGGGTGTCCACCCAGAGGAGAAAATCTATTTAAACCCCGAGGAAACCCCTCCATTTTGGTCTTGAGCTGGCTAAAGGAAGAAGCTCTCCACCCCCCAAGGAGACCTGAAAGAGACTGAACAGAGGACAAAGACATTAGGGGGGTGAGTGATTGTTGGACCCAGTGAGGGGTTTATCTGTACACAGGGTGATTAGACATAGAACTGCGTGTTCTCTTTTATTTTATTCGGTAATTCACTTTGTTCTGTTTGTCACTAATTGAACTCACTTACATCCTAATTTTTGTACTTATTAAAATCACTTTTTACTTATTAAGTTTCCTTGTGTACGCGTTAGTGCCTTGGGAAAGTGAACAGATGTGCACACCTTTCTATCTTTGAAATAGAAAGCGAACTATTTATGAGTTTACCCTGTATAAGCTTTATACAGGGTAAAACGGATTCATTAAGGGTTTGAGCCTCCTTGAAGTTGAACAACTGGGTGTCAAAGGCAAGAGCGCTTCCAGGGGCCTTACAGTGGGGAGTGGACTTGGTTCGGACCTGGGTCTGTGTTTGCAGCAGATCAGTGGAATCTGGCTCAAAACAGACAGGATTCGGGAGTCCCAAGCTGGAAAAGGCCTGGAAGCAGGGGCAGAAGTAGCCTTGGCACACCAGGTGGCAGCACCAAGCAGGTCTCAGTGGCCCCAACCCGTCACAGGATGTTAATTGCTGGCAATGGAAGATCCCCTCTGTGCAACGCGGGACATAGTGAAATGGGGCTCTCCCCCCGACATCGCTCCAGGCTTGCTGGTTAGCACCCTTGCCCTGTTCCTTAGCCTACCTTTCTGGGGATGGCTTATAGCGGGCGTAAGCCGTTCCTCCCGAGCCTGGAGTCGAGAAGCTGCCCGACGGCTGCCGATACGGCTGGGCTCTCTCTGCCCCCGCTGGGGAGGAGGCAGCGGCGTGTGGCGTCTCCGGGAAGCTCACCGGCCTGGTTCAAAGAGACGCACACAGAGAAAGAGGCGTTCAGTGCTTGGTCTGCCCTCAAGATTCAACCATCCTGAGCCAGAAACCCCCAGAAACCCAGCCCAGCTCCGGGCACTTCCTCCCGCAGCAACAAGCTGGAGAGCCCCAGAAAGTGCGGAGACTCAGGCCCAGGGGAACACGAGCAGGGCAAATACAGAGCCAATGTGACGGAGAGCGGAGCTGGAGAACATGGACAGTGCCGAGCGCAGTCATCAGGGTGTGCGTGTGCACGGGTGCGTGCACGTTCACTCTGGTGAATGGCAGGTGACACTTCCCCCCAATCCTAATACAGTAACTCCTCACTTAAAGTGGTCCCGGTTAACGTTGTTTCGTTGGTGATCATGCTCGTTTACAGTTGTGAAATGCTCCCTTCTAACGTCTTGTGCGGGCTATCAATGGCATTCCGCTGTCCCTTCCCCCACTGCCATGTGCTGCTCCCCGAAACTCCTGCCCGCTTGCTGTGGCGGGGGAGGGGAAGGAGAGGGGGGCTAATGTCCCCCTGCACCTTGCTTACCCCATCTTCCATAGAGCAGGGGACACACACGAGGGAGGGAGCTACTGCCGGGCTTGCTGATCTAATTAACAAGCCAGTGTACTTCTGACCCCACTCTTGATACCTAACTGGAAATGCGCATCTCTATCTCTGAAACACATCGGTCTCTCTGTCTGCCCTCCCTCCTTTCCTGGCTTGTAGAGTGGGAGAGTTAACCCTTGAGGGCTCAGTGGAGTGCTAGTTCATTTAGTAAGGCATTCCCTGGGAAATTCCCAACCTCTGACTCAACCAAGCTTCACTACCATCATCGCTGTGTACCAGTATTCCATTGTTTGTTTAAAACTTATAGTGTGTGTCTGTGCGTATGTGTGTGTGTATATATATAGAGAGAGCGCGAGCGAGAGAGAGATGTGTAGATAGATCGTCTTTTGTCTGGTGAAAAAAATGTCCCTGGAACCTAACCCCCTTATATACATTCATTTTTATGGGGCAATTGGATTCGTTTAACATCGTTTCGCTTAAAGTCGCATTTCCAGGAACAGAACGGCAACGTTAAGTGAGGAGTGACTGTACATCACTGCATGCAAGGGAGTCCCTGGCGAGTGACACGGAGTTGCCCTGGATGTTACTGCTGGGGCTGTCCCAGCTCAGCCCCCCCCGCGCTGCTAGCCCCGCATCTAACCACATCACCCTTTCTGCTTCCCGCTCTCAGCTGGGGAGAACGACACACTAATGCCAAGGGCTTCTCAGAGGCCCCGACGGGCATTAAAGCCTGGCTGTGAAGCCGGCGGGCGCCATGCCGCTGGGGAGCTGCTCGTCCGTACTGACCAGCCCCTCCCTCGCCGGACGGGAATTGGAATGCAAAAGGCAAATGGCCGATTGCCTTGAGCAGCCTGTAACACGGCTGGCTGGCCCGGCTTGGGCGCGGCTACCACAGGCTGGGGACAGGCTCTCAACGGAGGTGTCCCTCGGAGCGAGATCACTCTGCCCCCAACAGCTGGAATCCCCGTGCTCAGGAAGGTCCGAAAGGAGCCCCCCACACCCTGGGGTAACGGGCTTGGGAGAGGCAGATTTCCACCATCTGTGGCAATGCCTACAGTGAACCGGGAGTGTGTCTGCTGAGCTCTGTTTTCCCAGCCTGCGGCACCCACCGCACGATCTACAGCCACGGCCACCCAGCTGGGGCCATCGCAGTGCTCGGCCGTGCATACGAGCCATTTCTGAGCGCCTCATGGACTGCCCTCAGTGTCAGCCTCGTGCACCACGGCTCTCACTCGCTCGTGCGCCGCACTGTTCAGTCACCCCACGGACTGCCCCCCGGCCCCGCCTTACCTCTTGCTGTGCAGGGGCTGCGGCTCGCGGTACGGGACGACGGAGGTCTGTTTGGGGGGCCTCGTGAGGGACTGGGCGTGGCTGAGGGGTGGGGGCTCCGCCCACTTGGCTGCCTGCGAGGAGTTGTGCGAGGCAGGCCCGCTCCACTGCCATGCCGAGTTGCTGCGGTACGGCGGGCGGTGCCCCGCGGGCACGCTCTCCAGCTCTGCCTTGTGCTCCATGCTGCTCATTTCGAAGGACTCGGCCCATCCCCTGAAAGCCAACAGTGCCCGTTGCTGCCAGCACGTGAGATTCTCGGGGCGGGCAGCTAATGCCACCTCTTCCCCTACCAAGGGGTGAGTGACACTGCGTGGCCCCCTCCCTGCCCATGGAACAGTGGGGGGCAGAGGCGCTGCTCCTTGGAGGTTGTGCTGCCTTCCCCGTTCAATCGCACACCACTGTGTCTGTGGCAGCATCTCCCTGCTACTTGCTAGGGCGACGTGCAGGCAGCTGGAACGGAGGAGGTGACCTACTTAGCCACACGTGGGAAAACCAGGATGCAGGAGCCTGAAGAGAGATGGACAAAACCTGCCTGCTGGGGCGCTTCTCGGGCCAGGCTCCCTCGTGGCCCTGGCAGGGGAGAGCGCTGCGCCCCTCCCACCCACAGCTCCCTCTCCACGCCGGACGCACCCCGGCTGGAATCCCCCCCCAGCCGCCTCAGTGCCCATGGCTCCGGCCTCCAGAGAGCCCCCGCTTGGCTCTGTGGTTTATCGTCTTGCAGCACCAGCCCCCGGCTCTGCTTCAAAAAACCCTGCACATCCCATCTGCTGCAAAGGGGCAAACCCCTGTCCAGAGCAAGTCCTGCCCCTGCACGTGCGGGGCCCTCAGCGGCTGGCACCGGCCCCTCATTGCTTCATTTCATGACGGGCAGCAGCACCGCCCGGCCCCGCCAGCGCAAACCTTGGCTGGGTTCGGGGCAGGGAAGTGAGCCGGAGCGAGAGTTCTCCAGATTTCTTAGCGTTACCGGGAGCCTTTTGTTCAAAAGAGCCATGGGGGGGAAGCCCTGAGGACAACGGCTGGGGCCTTGGCTGCCTACCAGGCAACAAGAGCCATACTTGGGCTCCTGGAAACCTGGCTTGATTTTCAGAGGGGAGCGGTAACAGCCCTTCCCACTGACGGGGCTGTGGGTCTATGGACTTCGCACCCGCCACGGGAAGGGCTGGGCCTACGGGAAATGCCCACAGCTTTGGAGGAATCCAACGGTCCTAAGTTACAAACGTTCCCTGCCAAAGTAACCCACCAATGGCCAGGAGCGAGCGGTTGGACCCCTCGGCCTGCTGGGCACACGCAGAAAGGAGCGCTGCGCCCGCGCTCCAGGGACGCCCAGGTGCTGACACGCAGGTGAGCCCTGCTCGCTCCCCATGTATGCTCGGCTGGGACGCTCTCCTAAACAGCCGTGCGGATGTGTGGGGCCGGGGGGCTCGCATGGGCCGCAAAGTGCACACTGCTGTCCTTAGCGCGTCTGCCTCTCCAGCGTAAACGGGCCCCAAGAGACTTGGGGTTCAAATCCCAGGGACTGCGACATTCCTCCCACCCACAGGAAGGGCAGGAGAGCACTCCATGCTGCACAGCTCCCAGGGCTGCAATCCAGCGACCGACAGAAACAAGCCCTGCTCGCCGTGGGGCCTGCCGCACAAGCCAGCCGCTCGCTCCCCCTCCTAGCGCAGGAACTAACTCCACACACAAGACGACAAGGTAGCACAACTCCCCTTTACGGTACCTGCACCCTGCTCTAAGACATCAGCCGCCTGGCTCCCGAGCGGAAAGCACGGCTCCCATCCCTGCAATACGCTCCCACTCCAGGAGGCTTTTGCTTTGGGAGGAGAAGCTGCCTACAAGTTTATCACTGTCTGAACTTGCCTGCAAAGCGCAGAGCAGGCGTGGCTTGGAAGTCAGAGCACAGAGACAGCTGCAGGGGCCACATGCAAACCTGTGCATAAATGGGCCCAACGTAACCCTATCCCAGCCAGACAACTCAGCTTGTCATGTGGAGCTACTGCAGCATAGATAGTCACGGCCCTGTTGGCTCTCGCCTCAGGGCTTAGCCAGGCTCAGGGCCTCACCTTCCCCTGGCCCAGGGGGCGGAGCCGGAGGGCTCTGGGGCCCCGCTCTTTGCACTCCCGTCAGTATACTGTCCCTTTGTATGAAAGCTTAACAGCAGCTCAGCTCCCCCCAAGCCGCGGCAGAGCGGAGGGCCCTGGGGAAGCGAGCCGAACCTGGACGCCCGGGCACCACAGTGCCCTGGCTCTGCACTGGGAGGCCGGGAAACGGGTTTCAGACACTTCCATCAGCCCCTCGGGGCAGAGCGCCGGGAGCAGTACCTGCGAGGGACGCCGTCCTCGTGGGGCGGGATGATGACCACTTTCACCGTGACCGAGGTCCGCAGCAAGTCGATCATCTGGTCGTGGGACAGCGTCACCACGGCGACTTTACAGATCTCCACCAGCCGGCTGCCCTGCCGGAGCCCCGCCTGCCACGCAAAGCCGTAGTCCTCCACCTCGGCCACCGTCCCGTCGTACTTCACATGGAAGCCGAGCTGGCCCAGTCCGTTTCTCCTCAGCGTCATGTCGACCGTCTCACAGCCCGAGGTCATGACCTGCGCAGGGCACAGGGAGCAGCAATCACCGGCAGGCACCAAGCCACCCACCGGAGCCGTCTGTTTGGCAGGCAGCTCTGGCTGAAACTAGCCTGCGCCCTCAGCCTCTCATCTGGTGCCGGCTTTACCCTGCTGCCCTCACCCCCCACACTGCTCTCAAGAGCTCAGGGGCTCGTACAGGGACCGCCCAGCCCGTCTGCTGCTCTGAACACCGTGGGGCTGCCCAGCCTCGGGCTCGGTGTGGAGATCCAGGTTAACGGACAGGCTGTGCACCCTGCTCACGCTCATACGTGTGCATTCGCATGGGTGTTTTTCACTAGCCCAGAGAGCTAACAGCGAGCCCTGGGAACCAGGCAGCCCTTTGCTGCTGTTCGCTCCATGGAGATCAGCTGGTTGTGGGCAGCCCCTCGAAAATGGCGTATGCAAAGCCCTGCCAGCTCTGTGCACAAGGCACTCCCCTCTGCTGGGCTCCTGGGCCTTTCACCTCGGCCTGCTAGCTGGGGGCCTGCTGGGCTCCCCCTCGCACCCCCAGATCTTGGAGAGGGCAGTCAGGCCCATGGAGATGGCCTGACCGGACCAGCTGCTGCTCACTGCCCAGGAAACGGGGTCTGCACACAGTGGGCGAATGGATACGAACGAGCCCGAGACAGTCACTTGGAATCCCGCAGCCCCACGGTCCCATGTGTGACCCCACCACACCCACTTGCAGCTGGAAGCATTCTGCCCACACCACTGAGGCGGCAGTTTGACTAGCAGGCAGCCAGGACGCCGGGGTTCCATCCCCAGCTCTGAGAGGGGAGTGGGCTCTAGCGGGTTAGAGCAGGGGCGCTGGGGTCGGTCCTGAGGCCGGGTTTGTTCAATATCTTCATTAATGATCTGGACGGGATGACACTAAACTGGGGGGAGAGGTAGATACGCTGGAGGGTCCAGAGGGACCTAGACAAATTGGAGGATTGGGCCATGTGACGGAGTAGAGAGCGAGATGGATCTGGCTAAGGCTGTAACATGAGCCAGGACGGGGGTGGGGAGGTGACACCTTTGGCTGGGAGAATGGTAAAAGGCTAGAGGAGGGGCCCCGGGGGAGGGGAAGAGCCTGCTGGAGGTTTGGCTGTTTTTTAGTCAGTTTTAAGCTGGGTGGTGAAACGCAGGGAGCCCCATAGCTGGGGTCTAAGCTCCCTGCCCCCCAGAAGGCCCAGCTGAGGGGTCCGGGTCATACTTACAAGCTCTGTTTGGACTCGTTCCTGACAACCCTAATAAACCTTCTGTTCTACTGGCTGGCTGAGAGTCACATTGAATCCCGGGAAGAGGGGTGCAGGACCTGACTCCCCCACGCTCCGTGACAGGCCAAAAGAAATCTGATGAGGTTCAACAAGGACAAATGCAGAGTCCTGCCCTTAGGACGGAAGAATCCCAGGCACTGCTACAGGCTGGGGACCGAGAGGCTGGGCAGAAGTTCTGCAGATAAGGACCTGGGGGTTACAGTGGATGAGAAGCTGGACATGAGTCAGCAGTGTGCCCTCATTGCCAAGACGGCCAATGGCATATTGGGCTGTATAAGTAGGAGCATTGCCAGCAGATCGAGGGACGTGATTATTCTCCTTTATTCAGCACTGGTGAGGCCACACGTGGAGTATTGCGCCCAGTTTTGGGCCCCCCACTATAGAAAGAATGTAGACAAATTGGAGAGAGTCCAGCAGAGGGCAAAGAACATGATTAGGGGGCTGGGGCACATGATTTACGAGGAGAGGCTGAGGGACCTGGACTCAAGTTGCAGAGGGGGAGGTTTAGGTTGGATATTAGGAAAAACTTTTTCACTAGGAGGGTGGTGAAGCACTGGAATGGGTTACCTAGGGAGGTGGTGGAATCTCCTTCCTTAGAGGTTTTTAAGGCCTGGCTTGACAAAGCCCTGGCAGGGATGGTTTAGTTGGGGTTGGTCCTGCTTTGAGCAGGGGGATGGACTAGATGACCTCCTAATGTCTCTTCCAACCCATATCTTCTATGATTCTATGACTCCTGGGTTCTATCCCCACCTCTGGGAGGGGAGGGGGGTGGTTAGAGCAGGGGGCCTGGGAGCCAGGACTCCTGGGTTCTAGGCTCTGGGAGGGGAGTAGGGTCTGGTGGGTTAGAGCAGGGGGCTTGGAGCCAGGACTCCTGGGTTCTCTCCCCAGCTCTGGGAAGGGAGTGGGGGCTAGTGGTTAGAGCAGGGGGCCTGGGAGCCAGGACTCCTGGGTTCTATCCCCAGCTCTGGGAGGGGAGTAGGGTCTGGTGGGTTAGAACAGGGGGCCTGGGAGCCAGGACTATCCCCAGCTGTGGTGTGTGTCACCTTGGACAGTCTACCTCCCCTCTCACCGTCTCATCTGCTAAGAGTGGCGGCTCTCTGGGCAACGCCCAGCACATGGGGCCCTGGGCGTGACACTAGTACAACAGCCAGCTTTGCGCCTACCTTGAGTCGCTGCACAATCTCCTTGATGTCCTCGGGGCTGCTGTCTGCAGCCTGGATGGAGACGTGGTCCCCTCGGCCGTAGAAGACTCGGAGGGTGCCGGCATCGGGAGTCCAGCCGATCACGTCCCCGCAGAAGCAGTTGAACACCACCTCCTTGGTGGCGAGATCCAGCAGGACGATGAACTCGTTGGAGATGGCCAAGATGCACTCGATCTCCGCCCCCTGGGCAAAGTCCTGGGCGGAGACGCGCCAGGCGATGGCCCCGCTGCTGTACTGCTCTGCCCCCACCCGCGCCTTCATCTTCTCCTTCTTCTTGGAAGTCAGGGAGATCAGGTTGAACTTCCCCGTGGAGTCGATAGGCGTGTTAGTGACGCAGTTCTCCGCCAGGTCCTTCAGGTACTCCTGCCGGGTGCGCGTCGCCATGGTGTGGAACTTGTCGGACTTGTGCGCGGCGTTCTCGGCATTGATCACCTTGGCCAGTAAGAAGTCTCTAAAGATGTCAGACTTGCGGAAGGTGACGCCGCTGGGGATGGGGGGGCCGAAGGGTGGAGCATCTTTGGATCTGGTCACAGCCACGCTTAGGAAACGAAGGGGAGGAGAAAAACCACTTAGAAGAGCTGTCTCCTGCTCGCGCATCCTGTCTCTTCCCAGATCGGGCTAGGTGTGCAAATCCGGCTAGGGATTTCCGTGCGCCCGAAGGAAGACGCCTTTCGGAGGGCGGGTGCTGAAACTCAGGCTCCTGAAAGGCGCCTCCAAGTAGGGCACCAGCTCCCGTGGCCCCAATCTACTTGGAGCGATTCAAGGTGCCTGGCATCAGAAAGACAGCAGCAGCTCTCGATACTAGGAGTTGTCACAGCGGCAACTCTTTCCCCAGAGCAGAACAGGAGGAGAAACATTAACTCAAGCCGCTGACACCTCCCCCACCCAGTGACTGCCTGTAGAATTCAGTCAGGTTCGCTCCCACACCGTGTCAGCACCACCCGAGACCTCGGGTCAGAGCCTCGCCGGTGCAAACAGGCCTCCTTCCACTCCAGCACCTGCGGCCCGTTGAACGGCAGAGCCCCTAGCACTGTCCCGGCACAGAAAGCCCAGGGGCGCGGACAGGGACACAGAACCAAGCTGGCAGCCGAGAGCCGGGTGTCTGAAAGCAAACGGAAGGTTAGCAGCAGGGGAGGCTTACCTATAGCAAACGTTATCAGTGCAAGGGCTGTGCACTCTGACAATAATAAAGACATGCTGGAAGTGTGAGCGGATATTCTGGGGGGTGAAAGGCAACGCTCCAGGCTCCTGGAAGATGATTGTGACTATGTCGTTTCCTATGTGCCGCTTCCTTAGTAGCTACCGAGGTAAGAACAAACACACGGGTTAGTGCCCGGGTGCCGAGTACACACAGCGTTAACAAGCAAACATGACAAAGGCTCCGGGGACCTCGCCATCCGGTCAGACGGTGAGAGGAGAAGCGGGCAGGAAAACCAGGCCTGACCCAGCACAGAGACGTAGCCACAAGATTTGAAATGTTAAAGCGAATCCCATTTGGAGAGCCTGGGCCGCTGGCAGCTGCATGGAGCGCGGGATTGCCCTGCGCCTGGCCCTGTGTTCTCCCCGCCAGAGCACGAGGAAGGACTCTGCCATGCCAGGCAGGGATGGGACTTTGTGGGGAGCCCGGCAGACTGCTCTCAATCCAAGCTCTCTGTGCCCACGGCACGGCTCCCTTGCAGATGGGGATGGGTATTGAGACTCACAGGCCAGTTCCTGACAGCCAGAGCAGTCTGGCTCCTAGCGCCAATTACAAACCCCGATTGTCAGGATCCAGATGCTATTCGCCGCCAGCCCAGCACAGAGGAGGGATGGGCCAGTGGGCAGGAGACCCAGGTTCTCGTCCCAGCTCTGCCACAGACTCCCCACGTGACCTTGACCAAGTCATTAAGTCTGGCTCCCGGCAATGCGTCCAGTGGGGATGACAGCACTGCTTCCCACCCGGGGCGTGAGGATGAATCCCCTGAAGAGCGTGCAACAGAGCATGGACGCTCCTCCTTCCTTATTCATCTACAGGATCCTGACCACCCTGAACATCCTCCACGAAGCCGGGCAGTGAGGGGAATGCGGACACTGGTGAACAGCGCCACCTACAGCCACTGCGCGGCAGTCCCCCGGGCTCTGCCAGCCGAAGGGCCGCTTACCTGCTGCCGGTTGTTGAGCGTGTAGGGGAGCAGAGTGGAGACGTGGAACATGATCTCGTAGTCCTGGTACGTGGTGTACAGAGAGTGGGTGCCAGTGGAGTCAGCTGCGAAGCAGAGCAAGAGAACAGACCCCGTGAGGGGAGAGCTAGCCGACGCGCTCGGCGTGCTGACACAGAGCACGCACCTTGCAGACCCCGCGCCGCATGCACCAGGACTTACTCTTGGTGTCCAGCTGCGCAGCGTACTTGCTGAAGGCTTTCAGACACACCTTCTCCCCGACGAGGGACAGGAACTCTTCGAAGGCTGGCCCTGCCGCCTCGTTATTGTACATCTCCTCCTCCGAGCTCTGGCCTGCTTTGCAGTACAGGATCCCCACCTTGTGCTTCCTGCAGAGCTGCGGGGGCAGGAAGGGGTGTGAGACGCCAATCTCCAGCCCTCCCACCAGCAGGGCGCCACGCCTGGCCTGGCCCAGAGGATGGAGCGCTCAAGAGGGCCTAGGTGACTTAGGAGCACGAGTCCCCCCCCCGCCCAGCTCTGCTGAGACCAGCTTTCTACCTTTGCAGACTGGCTGCGAACGGCTGCAAGCTTATGCCCCTCTTCTAGCCGAGCTCAACGCCGATCCCCGAGCCAGCCTCTCCCCCGTTCCCAGCCTTGCCGCGGGTCTCCCCCCGAGGGCAGGAACTGCTCAGCTCTCCCCGCCTGCCGCACACGACTCACCCCCTGCTCGTCGAGCTTCAGGAGCTGCTCCGTGACTTTCGGCGTGTTCATGGCAAGCCGCAGACAGTGGATGTTCAGCTCGGGGACCACATACTCCAGCACGTCCTTCAGGGGGAGGCCACGCACCGTCCCATGCTTGGTGGTGGTGGGAGTCGCGTCCTCCAGGATGGAGCCTCGCAGGGTCACGAGCTGCACCGAACACATGGAAGTGGGGAGAGGAGTTACAATCCTGTTCTCTGGGAACCGGCACGTCGCCGTGCAGACCTCCTGGCAGGACGTCAGCCACCTTCAGCCAGGAGCTCGCCACGGAAATCCTGCTTCGAGAACGAAGAATGAGACGGCTTTGCTTAGCGAGTCCCAGAGCGTGCTGTGCTTGTGATCTGGCACGCCAGCGAGGGGCTTCGCGAGCCTGCAGGGACGAGCTGCTCTTAGGAAAACACACTGTGCTTCCAGACTCAGTAACAATGCAAGGTTAAGGTCTCCAACCATACAAGCCAATGTAAAAATAAAGCCAAGTGCCAGCATTCAGCAGACTTGTACAGAGGTAGCACCTAGAGCCCCCAACTGCGCCGGGCGCCGCCCAGCCCCGGACCGAGGCCCCGTCACGCCGGGCGCCGCCCAGCCCCCGACCGAGGCCCCGTCACGCCGGGCGCCGCCCAGCCCCGGACCGAGGCCCCGTCACGCCGGGCGCCGCCCAGCCCCGGACCGAGGCCCCGTCACGCCGGGCGCCGCCCAGCCCCCGACCGAGGCCCCGTCACGCCGGGCGCCGCCCAGCCCCGGACCGAGGCCAGGAGCATGTAGGCACGGCCGGCCACCATCAGCATGGTGAAACTTCACAGCGGTGGCTTGTTCTGGCTGCTGCTGAGTCCTTGTGGAGCCGATGGCGAGCCGCGGCGCCCTCTGCTGGGGGCCAATCAGATTTCAAGGGCTGTTCTAAAAGTCTCTCTAAGGGTAAGCCAGCCCAGGGTTAGGGGACTCGCGTCAGCTGACCTGTTAGGGGACCCCAGGCTTCTGCGTCTACATTTGAACCCTGGATTTCCCGACCCGTGCTCGAATCCAGGGCTCCGGCATGCACACTGCAGTAACCACGTCCCAGAGTCCGAACACCCTTGGACCACAGTGCTCGGGGGAAACCTCACCGCCCGCCCTGCACGGTGTCAGGAGGCAGCTCCCTGACCCACCCGCAGCCAAGCATTGTAGTAGTGCTCTGCTGAGTCCGGGCCTGGTCCTCTAGCTCAGAGCGGGGTCCCCAGTTCAAGCCTTGCCGCCTGCCCCACACCTGCAGGGAGGGACCCAGAGCCACATTCCTGACAGCTGACTGAACCTGACTGGGAAGGTTAGGCCACAGCGTACCAGAACCCTGCTTGTGCCCCACGGGACGAGGCTGGGGGGCCTCAGACAGAGGCTGTTTCAAAAGTCCCCCTAGATCGGGAATACAGACACTCCCACACTTTCTGGAGGAGAACGGCAGCCAGGGCCGCCCGGGCGAGAGGACGTACCTCGCTGGTCCGGAAGATGATCCTGTACTGGTACTGGGGCCCGTAGTCTTTATGGTCCTCCAGTTTCTCTCTCCTGATGCTCACAGCCACTGGTCCCAGCTTCTCATCCACTCCAAAGTAGTTGGAATGCTCTGAAAAAGCAAGGAGACGCCTTGCCAGAGAACGAGCAGGCACCGGCGGAGGGGCTGTTCGTGTGAGCGGCATCCCGGAGACATGAGTCACCGACACGCTGCCATCGGCAGAGAGCGATGGGCCGGTCAGAGCGTGGCTAGTTGTTATGGAGCCTTGGCACTACGCAGTCGTGTATGGAGGCTTGTTTTGCAGCACTCAGGAATATAAACCGTAGTATGTGCCACGAGGGACATCCGAGTTCTGGTGCAGTGCTCAGCACTGGCAGCGGCAAACTCGGTAGGACCAAAATCTGCCCTGCCCATGAGCTCCCCTAGGAGATATGCACCCTCCTGTCCGTCCCTGCCGGGTTACTGTTCTAAAACCCCAAACCACCAGCCCCCCACTAACAAGAATTCCATCAGCCCAGCCCCACATTAGACACGCCTTGGGAGCAGCCCTACCGTAATAAGCCAGGCTGGGGGCAGAGTCACAACGACAAACCCGGTGACGTTTCAGCCCCTCGCGTGTGACAACACAAGGCAGAACACTGACGGCTGATACAGGAAGTGACTTTCCCTCCACAATTAGCATGCGGAACTCATTGCCACATGCATCACCGAGACCAAAACCATAGCAGGGCTCCGGCTTGGCTATCGATATCGTTACAAAGAATGCCCAGAGCAAGGCTTTAACAGCCCGGGCCTGGGGCAGGGTGTTAAACCCTCTTGCTTTGGGGCACAGCCAAGCCTTTAACTAGGGAGAGTTTGGAAGACCCCTTCTCAGGGGGGCAGGCAATCCCATCACTCCCATTGGCGCTGTTGGGAGACAGAGGCTGGCCAGAGCCAGTCCGGTAACGCAGACGTTACCTGGCCCGGGGGAGCCGAACTACGGTGACTGGGACGAGCTTTGCTGGGCTGGAGGGCACTGCCCGAGGCGTTACCTTTGCCATGGAAGTAGAGCTGGTAGTAGCGGGCCCCCAGGTCGACGTGCTCCACGTTGTAGCGGGTTAGCCGGCTGGGGCTCCTCTGCAGCTCCCGGGGGACCTCCAGCACGGAGATGCTGGCGTTGGCGCAGTAGGCGTTGAGGGAGGGCTCCAGGAAGCCTCCCTCGCCAGCGGCCCCGCTGGGGGAGCCGGCCGACGCCCTGGAGAAGCTGACGCTGCGCTCACACATGCCACCCACCTCGTTGCGGAAGTGGGGGCAGCTGAGCAGCAGGTCGCTGCTGTTGTTGTCCCCGAGGTCGTGCTCCAGGTTCTCCTTGTAGTTGAGGTCTTCGGTGCTGGCGAAGGCCGGGTCCAGGCCCCCCAGGCCGTACGCCCGGGAGAGGGCCGCCGAGACGGCAGAGGCGGCTGAGGCGCCCGTCGTGGTATTCCGCCGCTGCGCCACCACCGCCCGGTTGGCTGCCACCTGGCTGAGGTCGAAGAGCAGGCTCTGCACGTCGTAGTGAGCGAAGCTCTTCTGGCAGACCCAGGCCTTGCCACCGTCCTCCTGCTCCGCCAAGGCCCTGCCGGGCTCCCCATCACTCCGGCTGCTCCGCAGCTTCTTGAAGATGGAGTCGCCTCCTGCCTCCCCCTTGGGGCCCTTCTTGCGGGGCTTCTCCTTCGGAGGAGTGGGGGAGTCCCCCAGGCCGTTCCTCACGTCCGCCTTGGCGCTGCCAGCCACGTGCAGGCTGGAGGCTGCGCTGGCGTTGGCCCGCAGCAGGTCGCTCGGCTTCTCGGGCGCCAGGCCTCGCTCGCCACGCAGCTCGCTGAGCATGTCGAACAAACTCTGCTCCGAGATGCCCTGCACGTCTATGGAGGAGGTGCTGCCGTACTCGCGGAAGAGAGGCAGGCCGCTCCCCAGCTTGGCCCCACGGGGCTCCAGGGCCTCCTCCAAGTCACACTCGCTGAGGGTGATCTCACTGTTGCTCCTGTTCCGCAGCGGGATGAAGGCCCTGCCAGGCGATCGGGGCCAACCCTCCCGGAACTCCACGTCCTTGGATCTCCGCCTGGAGAGCCGGTGCAAGCCCCTGAGCCCCGAGGAGCCCAGGCTGGCGGGAGGCGGCTGCTGCCCATTCTGAAAGCCCTTGGGTGAAAGAAAAGTCCTGGTGATGCCCGTCGATGCTTCCATGTCCCTCGAGGGGCTTGGAGCGGCCGGATCCTTCAGTGTGTCTCTCTTTGGGGGCCAGTCGGCAATCCTGGCGCGTACGCCCATCTTCGGCATGGCAGGCGTGGTGGCGGTGGGCCGTGGCCCGGGCAGACCATCCCCAGCGGGCTGCGAGGTGCCACCATTTTGCGCCCAGAACCCTGGCGAGAAGTAATCCCCCCGTGTGCCGGCCAGACCGTCACCTCCCTTCAGCGCCGGTCCGCCAACATCCACGCTTGCATGCGGAATGGGTCGATAGGATGTCATAGTCCACGGTCAGCGCTAAACCCTACTTCCAGGGGGAAAGGTCCACTCATCTCTGGTGTGCCGCGGGCCCCTCAGCCATTGCTGGGTGCAGCCGGGGCAGAGCAGAGAGGCCAGGGCTTGCCAGAGCCGGCGTTACGACTTTCTGCCCGCTCGCTCCATGCTGCCATCCTCGCTCCTCGGGAGCCTGCAGATCGGATGTGGTCCAAAGGGAAAGTCACTGCTCAGCCCCCGCTCCCAGCTGGTGCTGCTCCAGGGATGACAGTTCCAGCCGCAGGCCACGCGGGTGCAGTACCATTTCCCAGGCCTCCTAAAACGGAGAATAAAGGGAAACATTAGCAAAGCGCTGGAGAAGGATTGAGTTTGTCAGTTCTTTGCAATGCTACTCACAGCAGCAGGCTTGTAGCTTTACAAACGGCCTTGCTATTATTCATGGTGCCACCCAGAGCCCCATCGCGCAGACAGCGGCCGACTCCTCCCCATTTCACAGGGGAGATCTGAGGCCAAGGAACTTGCCCCAGGTCACCCAGGGAGTCTGCAGCGGAAGTGGGGATTGAACCCACAGCCAGCGCCTTACGCTCCCTGGGTTGCTAGGGGGCGGGGTTTTCCAGGGTCAGGGGCAGCCTGCCTTGCACGCTGCCCAGCAGCCTGACACCCAGGTCTTTCGATTCTGAATAAAACCCAATTAACGCCACCCCTGCCAATTTCCCACCAACTGGAACCCTGCATGCTGACTGGCTCGAGCGTCAATCACAAGTCCAGCCCCCTTGTGGGACTGCTGCTGGTGCGGATGAGGGGACCGAACAGACGTGCCAGCCGGGCACAGGACTGATGGCTGCATGTAAAATCTTTGCAGGTTCAGTTCCTAGTTTTGGCCTGATCAGAAGTTTGTGTATTTAAAGCAATGCACCAAGTGCAACTCGTGTGAAACGCAGAGGTGGTGACTCTACTGAGGGTGCAATGAACAAGTGCCACTGAAATGCACAACTGTGTGTCACATGCGCTGTACTGATAACAGCTAACTGGAGATTCCCCTTGAGTTCCAGGAAGGTTGATTTGCCCACGTGGCAGTTCAGGCCCACACTCCGGCTCCACCTGTCACATTTCACCCAAAGAACCCTCCTCAGGTGAAAGCAGGTCAGACCTTTCCCCAGGGTTCAAACAGCTAGACTGGGGAGTACTGCAAGTATTATCTGAGCCATAAGAAACCCAAAGAGCCTTTGGAGAGGGACCTTGTCAGGCTCTCTGAAAGGCCAAGGACACTAGCCACTGGATCCCCCTTTGGCCACATGCTTGCTGATCTCCGGAGAGAATCTAAGGCAGGATTTCCCTTTACACAAGCCAGCTGACTCTTCCCCGACCTATCGGGCTCATCTGTGTGTCTGAGAATTCCGTTCTGAATGTTCACTGCCTTTGGACAGGCTCTTACCCGTACAGTGAAATTAATCATTTGACCCATTTTTACATGGCGACAGCATTGAAGATGAATAATAAATGCATCTAATACTGCAGCTGGAACAGCTCCCAAGTCTGTGGAAGGTGGGCAAAGGATCTCGCTGGCTAGAAAACAACTGCGGCCTGTGAACGTGAATTCTCAGTGGCCCTGTCTTCCCCCCACAAATGTTTTCTGAAATACCAATTGGATCTTCTGTCTACAGCTGCAGAGTGCGGCCCATTGGATTGCTGGTGCCTCCCATAGCGTGGTGAGCCCTGGGCTCCCTAGCACCGGGCAGACCTCCAACCGAAGACTAAGGGATGCTCCAGGTATCGCACGACACTTGCGTTCTGAGCTCCCTTCCTGCACTCAAGCAGAGCAGAGGATTCCCACCAGTCGGCTCCGTCAGCGTTTGCGGAGCAAGGCCACCGAAAGTGGACGTTTTTCTGTATAACAAAAACGTAGCACAGCACTGTTCCCATCTGGCCTCCGTCGAAGCCAAGTGCTTTGCAGACTCTCGCCTGTCCTACGGTCGCACACAGCAGTCCCACGGCGCCAGAGCAGGGCGCTGTATGGTGCCGCCCACGGTGCGAGGCGCTGCAGAGCCGCGCAGAGAGGCAGTCCCTGCCCTGAAGAGCTTACAAGACACTTCCCCTCCAAATAGAGCTGCAGACAGGGGGAGTGACTTGCCAAAGGTCACTCGCAGCCCAGCGCCCTAACCTGCAGGCAACGCTGCCCCCCACCAATAGGGATTGAGCGATTATCTGGGTGCTGTGGCGGGCAGGGCTAATAACCTAACCAGGGCCTGGGAGCGAGAGCGTTCCGATTGGCTGCGACCGGGCAGGGGTAGTGTCTAAAGCCGAGGAGCGGAACACCAGAAATCCCTGGGGTGATTTTAGCCAGGCTATGAGAAGTCGTCCCCAGCCCACTGGTTCCAAACAGGCTCTTTGCACAAAAGGCCTTTTAGATACCCCTGCCGCCTCTCCCTTTCCCTTACAAACCCTGCCCCACTCCGTTACCATGGGGCCAGCCACCCCACAACTGCAACAGAGCTGGAGGCTGCAGACTGGATGGACAAGGCAGATGGGAGGCTGGAGACAGGACACACTGCAAGAGGAAATTCTTGCTTGATCAACCTCCCAGAATCATCTGCAGAGTGGCTGAGCAAAGCAGCCACTCCGCCAACCACAGAAACCCTGGAGGAAGGAAGCCCCAGGAACCCGCACTTTAAACAGCTCCAGCCTCCCTTCCTCTCCCTACACCACAAAGCCCTGGGAAAGTGCCTCGGGTTCACTGCAAACACACAGCCGGGGGAGAGGAGACAGGGGCCTGGCCAGCTGCTTGGGATCTTACAAGTTCCCGGACTCTTCTCTTTTCCGTCAGCAGCTTCAAGCGAAGAGCAGAGAACCTGCCTTTCCGCGCTCTCTGACAGAAAGGAAGAAATAGGTCAGCCGCTTAGCTACACAGACGGGCAGGAGACACTAAACCGCCCTAGGCAATGGAGATCAGATGCCAAACAGACGGCAGGGCTCTGCTGGAGACTAGAGAGCTGTTAACCTCCACGGGAGGATTTCCGTACTGAAGCCTGAAAGCAGGCAGTGAACGCAGGCACCCAGACAAGGTGAGGAGAGCGCTCGGATGTACAGATTTGATCAGACAGAAGGGGGCAGAGTCACTGTCCAACGCCCCCAGTGGCACCAGGGGCCCCAATCAGGGATCAGGGCCATTGGGCTAGGCACTGAACGCCACACAGTACCGTTTCCTAGGCGCCAGTTCTCCCTTGCCCTACACCTGGTGCAGCCATTTACACCAGTGTAAAGGGATTGCAAAGCAGTACCAGGCCCGGACGAGTGCAAAGCAGGCACAAGCAAGTGCGCACGGTGCAGGACAAGAGGGAACCAGGCCCACCGAGTTTAAAGCCAGAAGGAAGCATTACAGTAATATAGTCTGACCTCCTGCATAGAGCAAGCCAGAGACGTCGCAACCCGCCCGAGAACTGGCGGCTGAGACAGATTTCAAGTCTCCGCGCCCTCGGGAAGCTGCTCCAGAAGCCCTAGAGACACGACAGGATGATCACAATTCACTCCCAGGCACGCTTTCCTGCAGCAATGTGGACAGAACCCAGAAGGAGAAGCACATGGAGAAATACGGCTAGATCTCCTCCACCTCGGAGCTTCTCCAAGCCCAGGAAGGCCGAGAATCAGCAGTACCGAGAGGATCTCTAGGGGCAGGACGGCAGCTCGATGGAGCCTCTTGTTAAAGAAGATTGATGGCTGCCTCTCAGAGCATTGCCCAGCACGGGGGTCTCAGGGGGCTCTGGGTGAGCGATGGCTCAGGCAGCCCAGGGGAAGTGCGCGCCGCTGGAATGAACCGGAGTGCCCAAGTGGTCAGTTTCCCAGCACTGAAGTGGCAGCACTCTCCCGTTCTTTGGTAAACGTGGCTATTTCTTGGTGTCTCAGCGACCCCTATCAGGGATCGGGTCTCTACGAGTGGGTCTACACTGCAATTACTACCCGCAGCTGGCCCGCGCCGCCTGACTCGGGCTAAGGGCTGTTTATTTGCAGAGTAGATGGCAGGCAGGCTCTAGGACCCTGCGAGGTGGGCTCCCAGGGGCTCCAGTCCCAGCCTCTACACTGCAATGAAGCAGCTCCACCAGCCGAGTTGGCGGGCACAGGCTGCAGTGTAGACATACCAAGTGCCTGGTGCTCTAAGAGCAGCCTGCTTCCCAAACTGGGCTCCGACCTGGACGCTGCACCTCCCCGAGGCAAGGGCGGCGACCAGAGCAGGACTGTGGCACCAGGCAGCGCAGGGGCAGGGCTGAGCTCTGAAGAAAGGGGAACTGGGGCATTTCACTCCCTCAGGCGGATTCCTGTGCTCCTGGGGGCAACAGTGCACATGCTCAGTGGCCCTCCTAGCAGCCCCGGCCCTCTGGAAGTAACACCCATCCTTTCACCAAACAGAAGGGCTCTGATCCCATCCGTCTCCTAGGGAGGAGCTCCACGGGGAGAGGAAGAGCAGCCCGTGGGTAAGGCACTGACCGATCTCAGTTCCCAGCTCCGCCATGGGCGTCCTGCGGCACCTTGGGCCAGGGCAGGGAGTGGCTACGTGCCCAGTGCTCGCAGCTGCCCTGCAGTTGCGGCTGAAGTACAAACACCTTAAGGCACCCGGGCACGCTCCCTCCTGCCTCACAGGGCCCAGCCAGTTGGTTTAAAGGACACTTGGCTAGAGGCCTGCAACAGACTAATACAGTCTGAGTGGCTGAAGGATCAGTATGCCTGTGTGCGCCTGCTGTCAGGTCCCCGGGGTAACACTGTCTTCCCCTCTCCTAATTCCACGGCTGCCTCTGTATAAATCCTGGACCTCTCAATTAATCTAAACCAATTACAAGAGAAGCCCACTAAGATCACATCTGTTGAGAGTGGCTATTAGATCAATAGCTGAAAGTCTTAATTAAATGCAAGACACGGAATCCTAACGAGGGCATCTGTCAAGGTAGCGCGCTACAAACTGCCGCTGCATACACTGCACGCGGAGCGACGCTCCCCTTGCCCCACGATCGCAGATTGTCAGCAGGAGTCCGGGAGGAGCCCAGGAGGCTCACTGCACAATCCATCTGCAAGCCCAGCGGTGAGAGGCGGAAAGCCAGCTGGGGCTGGGAAGGGAGGCCGCTCACCTTGTGCTCCATCGCAGCGCCTGGGGACTGTCCTGCTCTGTAGTGACCATGGACGTGCTGGCTGTAATATTTAGTATGGAGCCATAGAAACGGGCCGGTACAGAAAAGTCAAAACACGGGGACATTTTCACAAGTCTCTGTTGCAGGCTATGGGGGGGAGCGGGACACGCGCTTGGTCTGTACTGTCTGCGCTGCTGGAGGCGTGTAAACAGGGATCGGAACATCTCTGCTCTCCCCACGTTTTAGCTGCCGAGGTCCCAGCGGTGGCACATACATTTCTTGCCACATCATAACCATAACTGGCTGGCGCTGTGGCTGGCGTCCATTGAGGGGCCCCAGCGAAGTCAGTAACACTGGGAGATAGACAGACTGACAGACCCACCCAGGGCCACATCCTGCCCCCCACGGCGGCCAGCACCAGATGTTCTGAGGAAGGTGCAAGAATCCCTGTGCTGGCACATGTGAGATTGTCTGCCCCCTCCGACCCTAACAGAAATTGGCTTCCGCCCCAAAAGCCGGGGTTCTCGAGCCGTCCCAAAGTATTTTACTGAGCATTGACCACAGCAACTCTGGATAGTTCTGTTATCCAGAAACCGCCAGTCTCTCTTTGAATACGGCCAGCGAGATCCTGTAGCAATGAGTTCCATAGTCCAATCATGGACTGAGTTAGCCCTTGTTTACACAGGGGATTTGCTCTGGTTTTGCCATTGCTGCAGCAGAGAAAACCTCTACCGTAGATGGGCAAAGCCACTACTTGCACTGAGCTAACTGAGCGCAGGTTTAACCGGGGTAAACTGACCTGGTACAAAGTACAGCCCAGAGCAGCTCTGCCCTCTACACTGCGTGGCTGGGATCCCCAGGGGAGAGAAGGCCAGGATTCGCTCAGCTCCCAAAGTCCCGATTTGCATAAACCTGAGCTCCGCTTCTCTTTACCAAGGCTCAGCATGGGACGGATGCGCTGCCCACGTGTTCTGCTTTGCCAAAGCCAGCAGGCGGGGATCAAAGAAGTCTCACTAGGCCCTGCCAGTGCAGTGCTGTCTCGCCCGGCTGAACCCAAACTGTGCCTCCCACAGCCCCGGGAAAAGCCAGGCTCTGGAGGAGTTTGCTCACGTCACCCAGCAGAAGAGGCGAGAACTCACTCCAGGCGACGGCAGAATCAAGTTCTCTCTTCGGTCACCCTTGCTATTTGGCATCAGCTCTCCCATGCGCTCTCCCCCAGCTGAGGGATGCCAGGGCGAGCGTGACACAGTCGCTGCGGGGAGGCAGGACCCAGCAGCGTCAGGCGGCCTACGGAGAGCTACCGTACACCCATTAACGATGCTGGACGGGGAGCCACACTGGCCTGCTGGTGCATCGTCCAGCGGAGACGCTCCAGGCCATTCGTGCAGCGAACGAACACGCACACCCCCCACGCACGCGCACACGCACACACACACCCCCACACACACACGCGCGCACCCCCACGCACACGCGCGCGCACACACGCGCACCCCCACGCACGCGCGCGCGCGCGCACACACCCCCACGCACGCGCGCGCGCACACACCCCCACGCACGCGCGCGCGCACACACCCCCACGCACGCGCGCGCGCACACACCCCCACGCACACGCGCGCGCACACACCCCCACGCACACGCGCGCGCACACACCCCCACGCACACGCGCGCGCACACACCCCCACGCACACGCGCGCGCACACACCCCCACGCACACGCGCGCGCACACACCCCCACGCACACGCGCGCGCACACACCCCCACGCACACGCGCGCGCACACACACACACACACACACACCCACACCCCGAGCCCCAGCGTGCCAGTCACTTCCCAAACACGGAGCAGGCGGCACAGCAAGGTGAAGGGACTTGCACAAGTCAGAACTAGAACCCAGGAGTCCTGACTCCCTGCTCCCACCCCTACAGCCCATTCTCCTTCCAGGGCTGAGAAAGAGAACCCAGGAGTCCCGACTCCCTGCTCCCACCCCTACAGCCCATTCTCCTTCCAGGGCCGAGAAAGAGAACCCAGGAGTCCTGACTCCCTGCTCCCACCCCTACAGCCCATTCTCCTTCCAGGGCTGAGAAAGAGAACCCAGGAGTCCTGACTCCCTGCTCCCACCCCTACAGCCCATTCTCCTTCCAGAGCCGAGAAAGAGAACCCAGGAGTCCCTGCTCTAACCGCTAGACACATTCCCTTAGCATTCAAACCCTTTGCCAGGGAACCCCTGCGGTAACTCAGCATTGCTCCATTATACAAGGTAGATGCTGGAAACTGCAGCAGAGGGAAGTATTTCTTATGAAGGAAGAACACGACTGAATGCGGAAAGCCAAAGAACCACCTTAGTAAAGCCCGCTTCCCCCAGCGCCGCGCGATCGCGCCTTTGGATGAAGCCAGAAGGGGGTCTATGGCCAGCCACCCTCCAAGCAGATCCTGCTCTATCATTTCAAACAAGCGTTGCCCACAGTTAGCGAGCACGTCAAGGGACACAAAACACCCGGCTAAACCCCTCCAGCTTCGCTCGCGTGCACACACCGTGGAGGGAAAGCTTTCTGGGTCTGCCTTCACCTGTCTGGACGAAGGGGCTGGAACGACGCCAGGCCAGGCCAGCACAGTCCGTGGGATTTACAAAGCCTCTTTGTTCAGGGAGCCTTTTTGCCGGGCGGGGGCGGGGGGGGGCGTTTGCAGCGCGGGAGCAGTTGAACACGGAAGCACAGCATCACACCTGCTTCCCTACCCGCCTACCTCCAGCCACTCTGCACACGCCCCTAAATCTGGGAAAGGGGCAGCAAGAGAGAAGGCGGGAGGGTCCCTTGCTCCAGAGCAAAGCAGGGAGCTGCTCATGGGAGATGAGCAGGTAAGAGGAAGTGATTGCGGCAGGAGAAAGATGGGGCTTAGCATTGCTGTTTGTACGACTGCCCCAGACACAGACAGCGCTAGGCAGGGGGGGTACATTGGGCACATTCCTGGGCCTGGCAGACACTATGGCTGGGCAGCATTGGGGGTGGTGGTGGTACCCAGATGTTAGCAAGAACACCCAGCATGCTGCAGCACCGTTCTGATATTAGGGGTTGTGTCTTATATAGGCAACTATACCCCCCTCCAAAAAAAAAAAAAAAGTCCCGATTTTTCACACTTGCTCTTGGGTCACCCTCCAAGGGCCCCTCGCCGGCCGGTCGGCTCCTTGGCTACAAACCTCTCCGCAACAGCCCCCAGGTCGGCTAGCGAGTTCTCTGCAGCTCTGCACCAGGGACCTGTTCCAAGCCCTCGCTGGCTCCCACACTCAGCTGCAGTATTTCTTGGAGTAGAGGGGCAGCGGAGACACTTGCAGGCTGGCTGCTCCCACCCAGCGTGGTGCAGAGTGGCCCAGCGGATCAGCCTTCGAATTCCCGGAGGTTTCATGCTACATCGCAGGAGCCCCCGGGAGCCCCCGCCACGGACCGGGACCCGACGGCGCTAGGCACTGTGCAAACCCAGAACAAAGAGAACGCTCACGTCCCCAGCGCAGCGTTGCCAAGGTTTGCCAGCTCTCCCCACACACACTCTGCAAAGCGCACGCCCCTCCTGGAGGGCTCCTCACGTGCCACCCCGAGGTGGGTGTCCCCGCCCGGAGTCACGAGCGCCCCCTCGGAGCGGTGGTCAGGCACAGAAAGCCCCAGCACACAGGCAGCTGAACACAGCGGCTAGCTACAGCACGCAGTGTGGGCCAGACCCCCGCCCCCAGCCCAGCGGGCTGACAGAGCTCCCTGAAGCACTGCGCTGAGCCGAAAGACAGCTCACTGACACAAGGGAGAATACGGGAATCAGGCCTGATCCAGATCCAGCCGATGGCAGAGCCCCGTTGATTTCAATGGGGTTTGGATCAGACCCTTAGGGCCCAACCGAACTCCAATGGAGTCTGGGTGCCCAACTCCTCTAGTCCCCTTGGAAAATTTCAGCCTAAGCTCCCAACAGGGGCCAAGAGCTTGCTATTGTCCTGCACCTTGCGCAGTCCTTCCCCGAGCGCACAGCAAGTATGAACCAACCACACTGACCTGGCAGCATTTTGGACCCCTGTGCCCTGGGTGCAGGTGAACCGAGCCCCCTGTGTTCTAGGAGAACCTGGCAAATCTTTATTCCGGGCTTTACCTCCTCCCCCAAACCTGCGCCAGAAGGCATGCCTGGCTGACCTGCCCAAGGCAGGGTCTGCCCCTCTGGTTTCTGTGACATGTGCAATCTGGGAAGCACTAACCATAGGCAAACACAACAAAAATGGCTGTTAGCTGCAGTTAGCAAACATGAGACTGGGGAGGGGCTGGGGGGAGCTGCCGACACAGACGCTCAGAAGTCAGTCAGAGGGGTAAGTACGTGGAGATTTCGTCCGACGCAGCAGCGTGGAGCCAGCTTTCAACGCCCCCGAAGGCATTTTCCCAAATGGCATATTTGCTAAGGGCGCAGTCCTCAGAGGAAACCATCCAAGTCAAGTTACCGAGGGCACATCCTGTATGTTGTTTACAGGCAGTGCAAGGAACCTGTTCCAGAGCCATCCAGAGATGGGCTGTTAACGCTAGAATCTCCTTTCTGAAGGGGAGGCAGAGGGAAGATTCCAGTCACAGGGTGACAAGCCATCCAGCAAGCAGCTTTCATGATGAGACAGCTGCCCCAAACCTCGCCTGAATCAAAACGTACTCCCTGTCCACGCCGCAAGGACGAGGGAAGAGACATTACCAGTAACCAGAGAGCTCTGCAGCAGCAGCTGTGGGCTTGCCCTACACCTCAGGGCTGCGCTTCAGAGCCGAGAGCTTTGCAAAGCCCCTTTGCTAGGTTTGATGGCAAACAGGCTCCTTGCACGCGTGCAATCAGCCCCACTCTGGTGCACGGGCACGTAATGCTCGAACAGTGACACGCTGCTGTCCAATGAAGGCTGTCAAGTCTTCAGAGTTGATTGCTTCGTTTTCCAGAGCAACCTGGATCGGTCTGATAGAGCAGCGAGGTTTCTACCCCCAAATGATAACGCTGAACACTCCTGTCCGCGCTGAAGGCAGCTGTGTTCAGTGCAAACAGGGAGTTCACTGAAAGTTTCCATTTTGGTGCACTATATTTTCAAATTCTACACCGTGCTGAACCACATCTGTTCAGCTAGGAATCCTGGCGTCTTGCTCTCAGCAGCTGGAGCAGGGAGGAAACTGGAGACAATGCTGCCATGCCTGCAGCTGCTGGTACCGAATCCAGCAGCACTATCACAAGATCAAACAAGCCCGTGAGCTTGGGAACGTCCCGCGGGCCCGCCGAGGCCCCAGTTAGTCGCTCTCAGGTCGCTGTCTTCACTTCTAGCAGACCAGGCATGCTGGCCATGCCTGGGAACCTCCCTCCTCTCACTGTCACACCCCACCCTGGAAGCTGGGTGTGTGTCTCTCTGCCCTCCAAGGCTGTGAGGGAGACAGGAGAGGTGCAGGAGGACGCTAGCTCGCAGGCCAATAACCAAGCTGAAGCCCTGAGGCCAGCGGCAGAGGAAAGGCACCTCACCACGGAAGGAGCAGCAGCTGCTGGAAGGGACAAGACATAATGCAACTCCCAGGTGACCAGAGATGGCCCACGTGGCTGGGAGCAGGTGCCAGGGCAGTGGGGAGGTAACCCACACAATTGCTGGTGTGACTGCACCCAGGATCCCGCTGGTTTCCCAGCAAAGGGGGGGTGCACCTGGCTTAGACTTACACAGGCGCAGAGGTGAGGTGCCCGGGAGCAGCCAGGCACCGGGAGGGGTCCCCGGATGCCGAGGTGGAGCCAGGCCTTGGGGAAAGCAGGGCCCCAGCAGAGGCACCGGAACGCCGCACTGCACTCAGTGCGGTTGGCAGCTCGTGTAGACAGACCTGCACTACCTACCTCGCTAAAACCAGACGCGAGGCCAGCCCGCCCCGGCACGTACTCCCGTGTGCAGCCCACGCTGGCGCCCGCCCCACAGCTAGCGCGGGTACATCACATCACCCCCCCGGCTGCTACACGCTGAACCTGCCGGCTCACTGCTGCTCCGGCTGCTGGCAAACCCCCAGTCCCCTGCGCTGCACGCAGGAAGGGGACACAGCATTTCGGTGCTGTTGCCAACCTCAAAATGTTCACTGGGAGTCAGGCCCGAAAATCCTGATCAATAACAAGGATACATCCCTGGGGTATAGCCTGAAGCGGTCCCATTTGCATTCTTTTCACCACATCCATGAGGGCTAGACACTTACTTTTCCTTGAAACGCAAGCTGAGATTCTCACATTCATCTGACTCCAGGCGCTGGGGTTTTAAGGTAGACACCCAGCATGGCTGGTTCTCTGGAGCGGTGGGGGGGTGGGGATGGGGTCCCAGGCGCCCAGACACGTGCCACAGAGGCCTCGAGACCAGTGCTACAATCCCCAGAGGTGGCAGCGTGGTCGAGGGGGACAGTGATTCAAACAGCAGACAGAGGCTGTGAGAAGCGCCCCAAGCCGGTGGGGGCCTGTCCTCGGGGTGCTCACTTAGAGCAGCGCAGAGCAGCACGCGGACGTTCCACACTCCGTTACGGGGCAGGGCCAAGTCCCTGTAAGAACGACGGTTTAGCGTTCCCGTAGCCGTTGCCAGCTTCAGAGCACTGCACAGCATGGACTGACCTTCAACCCCCAGGGGAAGTCACTTTCGGATCCCAGGTTTGCAATGGGCTAATAAAGGCAGGGAGGTGCAGTGAGAGCAGGGACCGAACGCGGCAGCTAGTGCTGCCTGCCAGCCTCTGCCCAGATTTCAGATTCCCGGGCCTTGTTCTGCTGCCCGGCAGCCTGTCCAGCGACACACCCCACAGCAAGATGAGACAGGGCCTGTTTGCCCCCTAGCAGTCATGTGCCTGGCTGCACAAGGACTCCAGCCTATGGATCCGAAGGGCTGACCGGACCCCCAACTCTCCACCTGGCCTCAGCCAAGCTGAGCCATTGGGACGACTCATTCCACGAAGCCGGCACACACCACTCGTGGGGTAGGGGAGAGCTGCCCAGTTATACAGACCGCGCGCTGCCCCCGCCCCCCCCCGGCACGCCCAGTTTGCAGTCACCCATGGGGTGATGCTGGGGCTCTGGAGTCTCTCTCCTGCCCAGGGAGATGGGAGGGGCGAGTTTTAGCAGCATTTCTCTCAGGGCGAGGTTGCATAGCCCTGACAGCTGCTCCTAGCTCACCCAGCGCTCTGCATGCCCCTTCCTCTGGGCTGGCCCTGCCAGGGTGGGTGCCTTTAACTCCCACCGACTTCAGTGGGTGCCAAGGTGCTCAGCATCTCCCTGGATCACACCCGCTGCCCGACAACCTCTGTCTGCCCCACACAGGGCATGTGCAGTGAACTCACAGATCTGCAGTGCCACAGCGGGTACAGATGGGTGCAATACCTCACGCCCATCTTGCACCCTCCTTGTTTGCCACTGTCCGTCCGTCCCTCCCTCTCCCACCACACCCCCACACACCCCCACACACCCTGCCGTTTTGCATGCCCACTGGAAACCAGACTGGTGTGCCTTCCACTACTGTGAATAGGAATCGGAACCCAAGAGGAGACGACAAACAGCCTAGATCCAGCCTGGGTTGGAGCACCGCCAGGCACTTGTACGGGCGGTTCCCTGTCACACGGGCACTGCCCTGCCCCTTGCCCACAGCTGCGGGCCTCTAGCAGCAGCAGACGACGGGGGTGCTAAGCGCTGGTAGGTGGCAGGGCGCGTGCAGTCCAACTCTGCTCCCTTCTGTCAGTCGCCACCACCTGCTATGCAAATATTCCTTCGCACAGCAAACAGGCTGCTTCACCGCGCACCGCTCCACCCACCCCACTGCTCCGTTCCCAGCACGAGCCCCCAGCCGCCCGGGAGCCGCTTCCAATGAGCAGAGAGTGTCTGCAGGGGGGAGCCCCATAAAAGCCCAACACCAAGCCCAAGGAAGGGACCCGATGCGGAGATGGGCCCTGCCCCTCACCCTGCTGGGCCCAGGCCTTGCTTCCACTTGGGGAAGAGGGGTTGGCTAGCATGTTCCAGCCACACCCTGCATCCCAATCGAGGCAAGGCTCAGCTGCCACGGAAAAGCCCCGCCAGCCCCGCTGACTGGCCAGATGGTGCCTGCGGAGCGCACCGCTGAGAACTCCTCCAAGGCAACGAACCCATCCCAGAGCGCCCCACTGTGAAATCACAGAGCAGCGCACAGTGCTGGAATTGGTGGTGCTTCTCTGGTCCTCACACAAAGATTGCACAGATTTAACTAAAACTGGGGGGTGTCCCCTGCTCTACTTAACCTGACTACTAGCCATTCAGCCTACATCTGAAAGGAACTGACAGCCAGACGGAAGAGTGTCTGCACAAGGCTTGCAGCAGGTTAAATCCATTTACAAAACACACCGTTAGTTAACACTGCTGGAACTGGGGGTAGACCAGGCCTCGCTGGGTGAATTGGCGTGTAGCAAGGCGAGACAGACAGACATTTACATCTAGCTATATCTCGGGCCCAAACTTTTCTGAGCTCTTACATTTAAACGGGGATTGCTCATCTCTCATGTTTTATTTAATGCAGTTGGAGTTCTGGGACTCTTCCTGCTGCGATCTGTGCAGACAAACAAGCAAACATGGAAAAAGCCAAGAGCAAAATTAACCCCAAACAAAACCCTTAAAAGGTGGATTGCCAGGCTCTTAATCCTCCGTCTATTATCTGCTCCACATGGCCTCAGGCCTTACCACGCAGCCAGGCTGCACACCACTCATGTTACCTCTAGGATATTACACAGGAAGCAGCAGCATGAACCTCCATCCAAACTCCTTCCATCTGCCACCCCAGGAGCTGTCCTTCAGGATTATGAAAACACGTAGAGCTCACTAGCAACCCTTCGCAAGCGAGCCCACGGGCAGATCGCTGTAGCTGAACAATTCGTTGTGACATTTTCAGCAGTCGCTGCATGGCATTTGCATGCCACATCCTCAGCGCTTGAGTCACAGCTGTAGGGAACTTCTGACAACTTTTGAAAGCGGCAACACAGATATCCAATAACGAGGCGATCAGATCCCTTGTAAGGGCAAGCTCAACCGAAAACAAGAAATGGTTCAATTCCGTGCTCTGCCACAGACGCCCTGGGTGACCCTGGCTAGTCACTTAGTCTCGGTGACAGGGGGATAACAGCCCTGCACTCCCGCACTGGGGCGCTGGGAAGATGAATGTGGTAATGACGGTGCGGTGCTCAGCCGCTAGGGTCACTGGGGCAACGTAAAGTACCTAAGAGATGAGATCTAGGGCGAAATCCAGATTTCAGAGTCAATGGAAGTTTTGCCACTGAATTCAGTGAGTCCAGGATTTCACCCAGTGAGTTCTAGTAGCCACCTGACCCTAAAAAGGACAAGCCCCTTCTCCAGTCAGATCACTGTGAGGTGGGCTATTGCCTCTCGGGGTTGTGGAGGAAGGGCAATGCATCTTACTAACAAATCCGAGGCTAGGAAAGCAGCGTTGGGCACCGGGAGAAGGGGGAGACTGGTAAGGCGCAGTCAGCCCCCCTGCTCAGCTGAAGATTCCCAGAGGAGGGCACCTGGAGAGAGCTCTGCGTTGCATTATTAATGGAAACTGACCAATTCATCGAACACAAGTGGCAGAGGCTCCCTAGGAAGCTGCCGCAGAAAAGGATTCTGGTGATTGCCTGGCTGTGTGAGCGCAGGAAGAGCCAATGGGCAGAGCCGACGGCAGAGACTCAGTCCTAGCATGAGAACAGCAGGATTAGGGATAAGGGAAAACTCAGCCATGCTTGAGTATTCCCTGGGGGAATCTCCCTTTCAACTGGCCGTTTGTTTCCGAGCAGATGAATTAGCTCAGTCACCCCGGGTTCAAGCTGGATGTTATCTGTTCTGTGCAGCCTTTATTAAATACTTCTGCACAATCACTAGAGTCAACTGACAGCTCCCCTGGAAACGTGCCAAAGAACCCTCAAAGAAAGCAAGCAGCACCCTGGAAAATGATATAACTGCAGGGATCTGAGACTGCAGAAGTGGGTGAAGTGTTCCAGAGATAATTAGAGATGACAACCTTCATGCAAAATCATCTAACACTGCGCTGACCTATTTGCTACATCCTAAGTAAGGAAATCACAGTGTCAGATTTAATTTGGGACTCAAACAAATAGTCAAAGGAATTTGTTGCTCCTGATCATTAGAGGGCAAAGCAGTGATCCCATGGCAAAGTACGAAGAGTCCCAAAGAACTGCAAGGAAAGAAGACTGTCTCTAAAAACCAAGTGGAAAAGTTTGGAGCTTGCCGATAATCAATTCCAGTCAAAACAAAAGCCCCCTGGTAACTCCGCTGTGATGTGCAGTGGCAAATACGGTCACAGGCACCTCCTGCCCCAGCGGGAGAACAACGTCCCCCCAGGGTAACTGAGGTGTGTATCACCAGCTCCAAACATGATGAAAACGGAGCCAAGTCGTTCAGTGTCGTTTGGAGCAAGGGGTGCCCAAACGGGACTAGGTGCTTTCCAGACATAGAGGAAGAGATGGCTCCTGCCTTGAGGAGCTCGGAGTCGAAGGGTGAGCAGACAGGTAGGCAAAGGTCCCAGAAGGGGCACCCCAAACGGGATGGTCTATACAGATCCAGGCAGCGTGGCAGGAAGAGGCTAGAGACACACCTGAGCAGGACGAGAGGAGGAGCTCAGGGAGTGCACTACATTAAGACACAGCAAGCAGCTAGCTGACTGATTAGCAAGGGTGACCAACCGCCCCTTTGGCTAGCTCTGGTCCCAGCACACCCAGGCCTTCCAGACCTGAAGGCACAACACCCTTCCTCCTCCAGCAGCATCCAAGCCGTCCTGCAGTGCTACCCGGCAGGCAGCAACTGACCAAACCCAGGCGCTGTCCCCAGCTGCAGAATCACTGAATCCTAACCGGATTATGGATCACTGTGGGTTTAATCTGGACATTTAACAGTTTAAATCAGAGCCCTACCTTCAGGGAAGGAAAATCCCACGGCCCATCTATGACACTACTTCCCACTGTCATGCGCCTGTTATCCCAACTTCGAGAGCTGCTCGGTGAACCTCCTGGCAGCTGGCAAGGGAGCTGTGCTTTTCTCAGGAGCGCTGGAAATCGCTTCCAAGTACACAAGCCGGGAAAAGCTGGGGGAAGGAAGCCAATTCTTGGGGCTGTTTGCAGCCAGGTGTTGGGAGTCCTGTCAGCTTGGCTGACACACTTCACAGCGACGGAAATTCAATACACATCGATTCGCATCTCTGACCTTTGTGAAGGAGCATATCAGCGAATGAATTTCCAATCGCTAACAGGCTTCCCTCAGCAACCCGGGGGCTGGGAACAGCCCGTTATTTTATCACGGCTTCAGGGTTACCCATTTGGGAGCGCCGAGTGGCGCTGGGGATCTGAAGTCCTCTCCTCAATGGATCCATTTACTCAGCAAGGTCACGAATACACTCCGGGGCCGGCAGAATTATGGCTCTCGTGAGACACGAGCACGCACAGCTCTTTAAAATGCAACCCCAACTGCTGACGGGCAGGGCCAACATGTCTTGTGAACAAACCTAGGGGCCTCAGGTTAGACCCCACCATTCTTGGTTAGGCACCGATTCGCAGACCATAAAGCCAAGCTCCTGTGTAACACAGGCCACAGGACTCCCATGACTTAATTCCTGTCTGAACTTAGAGCAGAGCTTTTTGAAAAACACCTCGTCTTGATTTCAAAATGGCCAATGGTGGAGAATCCACCACACCCCTTGGGAAATTGTTTCACTGGTTAATTACCCACCCTGTTAAAAATGTGTGCCCATTGCCTGTCTGAATTCTCTAGCTTCAATTTTCAGCCATTGGGTCTCATTAGACACATTTCTGTTCCCTGCATTGGTCGATCTAGTCACACCCGAGCCTTCTCTTTGCTAAGCTGAACAGAGTGAGCTCCTGGAGTCTCTCGCGAGAAGGCAGGTGTTCCGAACCTTTACTATTTCTCATCATCACTTGTGCTGAAGCCACCTGTCACGGAGCGTGGGGGAGTCAGGTCCTGCACCCCTCTTCCCGGGATTCAATGTGACTCTCAGCCAGCCAGTAGAACAGAAGGTTTATTAGGGTTGTCAGGAAAGAGTCCAAACAGAGCTTGTAAGTATGACCAGGACCCCTCAGCTGGGGCCTTCTGGGGGGCAGGGAGCTTAGACCCCAGCTCTGGGGCTCCCTGCGTTTCACCACCCAGCTCCAAACTGACTAAAAAAACAGCCAAACCTCCAGCAGGCTCTTCCCCTCCCCCGGGGCCCCTCCTCTAGCCTTTTACCATTCTCCCAGCCAAAGGTGTCACCTCCCAACCCCCGTCCTGGCTCATGTTACAGCCTCAGGTAAAGTCTCGCATTCCCGATGCAGCCTGTCCCAATGCAGCCTCCCAGGTCAGATCCATCTCGCTCTCTACTCCATCACACCACCCCACTGGGAAGTAACCCAATTGCTCAGAAGTGCTGTGCATGCAGCAGTTCCCACAGCGCCAGCATCTCAGCCCAGCTCCTGACCTGGGTGTGAAGACGCTGACCGCCTGTTCTCCTCGGTGTGATCCATGTGATGGATCAACACGGTTCTGATCAAAAGTCACCGCAATCGCAAACTCTCTCCACGGTTCCAATGTGTGCTTGTGTTCACTGTAGCTTTCATCTTCAGGGGAAACTACATGGAGTCAAACTGTACACTTAGAAAATTCATCTGCCTTCCCCTCCTAATACTACCTCTGTAATGACCCCGTTTTCATGGGAGAGGGAGGGCCCAGCACTAAATTCAGTGACTGCTTTTTAACAAATGAACAAAAGATAGAGTGATCAGCTTCCTCTTTAGCCAAGGATGCAAATGCAGCCCTCTCTCGGAGATTACCAGATCCCACTGCAACCTTTCTCCAAAAGCATCAAACATTTAAGGAGGAGGTTTTACAACCTTTTCCAAACAGGTACCCTCTTTCCATTTAGCAACACGAGAAGGGCAAGTTGACAGCCATACCTATTTGCAATCCCATCCTGAGACCCTACGAGTCAAGGGATTGATGGATTTATTTTTGTCACACAGGTACAGGGTGGGAAGGGGAGAGGAGAAAAATGGAGCAAACTCACATCATTGTAAGTTTCAGCAACACAGCAGTTTCCTGACTGGATTAGATTGGAGGCCCATTTAGCCCAGTGTCCTGTCTCAGACAGTAGCCAGAAACAGACGTTTCAGAGGAAGGTGCAAGAACCTCACAGTAGCAGTTGTGGGATAATCTGTCCCCCTGCATTAGGCCTCATCCTGATCTCTAATAACTAGCGACCAACATAAGCCTGGAAGCAGGAGGTTAATATCCCTTCCAAATGTTGTTAGCATTAACTAGAACAACTCTGGATAGTCTTGTTATGCATATAAATGTCCAATCCCTCTTTGAATCGTGCTAAATTCTTGGCCTGAATGACGTCTTATGGCAATGAGTTCCCTAGTCTGGCTATACTTTGTGTGAAAAAGTATTTCCCTTGATCAGTTTTGAATTTGCTGCCTTTCCCTTGGTCTTTTCCCTCTCTTGACCTGTCTAGTAATATATAAATTCCTGGGGAAACCGGAAAAGAAACTCTTCTGCAGCAATGGCCTATTCCCTCCCCCACATTGGTGCATGCATGCAGAGGGCTAATAAAAAACCTGCGCAAGACGACCATGCGGTGCGGCTCAGTTTGCTGCGCTATGTACAACCAGATGTAATTAAACAGACGGGACTAATCAGGCATAGCAGAAAAGTCTCCGTACTGATGAGAAAGAATGGCACGGAGAGCTCGATTGTTCCTTGGTGTGCGGGAAAAAATACAATGGAATCATTAAAAGCAGCAAATGCGATGCACGTGACCTGACAGTTCAGTACTCCCCCGCCGGGCATCTGAAACAACCTCGCTGCAGTCAGTGTGCCCAGACCTTTGCACTTTGCAATTGCCACTTCTGACCGCCAGGATGACAACATAGTTAACATCTGCCTAATTAGCCATGAGGCATGCCCTCCCCTCAACTCACAGGTTGGCACCAAAGAGAAAACCACCAAGCAAGAGGAAGAATTCTAACCGTCCTTCGAGACGGTCGTCTTAATTTTGTGGTACGTCTGCTCAAAATTAAGCCTCAGATTAACAACATTCTAGTCCTGGAGAGCTGCATCATAAGGGAGACAAAGCCAACCCCCGCACGCCATCAGGGATGAGTTAACAAGGCAGGGCTGTTGGTTGAGTTAGTGAGTCGAGAGCTGATGTCCAGGGCCGGCTTTAGGAAGTGCAGGGCCCCATGCCAACAGTGGCGACGGGGCCCCTCCGCCGAAACGCCGCCGAACAGAGCAGCAGCGATTGAGCTGCCGCCAAAGCGCCGCCAAAGCACCAGAAGTTGCGGGGCCCCCGACACGGACGTTGCGGGGCCCCCGACACGGACGTTGCGGGGCCCGATTCCAGGGAATCGGGCCTAAAGCTGGCCCTGCTGATGTCCACGGCAGGAGGGTGGAAAGACTTGCAGTATTAAGCACTAGCGGCAGCCCAGCACTCAGGAACCGGTTTCCACGGTATTTTTGGGGGTGGGGGGCGATAGATGAGGGGATGAACAGAAGTGGGTCTGAAAGAAGAGGACACTTGTCTTACCTGCTGAGTGGTTTCTAAGCATTAGCTGCCCAGAGAGAGGACAGGCAGGGATGAGTAATTATCCGGTGGAAGAACGGGTGTTACGTGGGATCTGTCCCAGCTGCCCTACCCAGGAGGTGGTCAGATCAGAAGAGCACAATGGCCCCTTCCGGCCTTAGAAACCTTCGCCCACAGACAGCACCCGAGGGGCAGCCTTTGGCGTTTCCCACACAGCTGTTCTGTCCCACGCGCCCGTGCTGTGCACACCCCCAACCTGGATGAAAGCCTCGGCTGTCCTGCTGCCTCCTGCAGAGACGGACTAGAATCCCACAAGGCTTGGCCTGTGAAAATAATAGTGAGAGAGAGTTCACTGCCTACACAGCTCAGGCCCTGGATGTCCTTCCTCTGCTCTTTACAGACTTCCAAGAGAGCCACTCCTGCATCGAGCCCGGTAGCTTAGGGATGAATTGCAGTGTCTCTTTCGGAGATCCCCAGTGTTCAGGGAGGAAGCGAGGGGCAGGGAGCAGGGGTGACTTGTCCAAGATTACCCAGCAATAAAGCTTAATTTAGAAAATGCAGCAATATGCTTTGTGATGGTGGGCACCACTGCATTGCCGGCTCCTAGTTCTATGTGCCTGGGCAGCCACTCCTGCAGTCTGCTGCTCGTTAGGGTGTTAACGGTCGTTGGCACCCAAGTGAGACAACTACAGCTGGTAAGTGGAAGGAACGCGTAGGTTCCAGATACAGGGTGGTTCAGCGTGGTGCAAATTAACAGCAGCAGGGACTCAAACAAAGCTGCAGGTGGTGCAGCGATCGGGCACGAAGCTTGCGAAGTACGCGGACACTTTTGTCTTGGGTAAACAGCAAACCGATAACGCTTTTGTACTATAAGAGTCACATGCTCCCTGGAATGCTCATTGAGCAGAGGGGTGGGGCCACTCAACTCCGCACCCAGAGATCTGGAGGCCAGAAATGTCACTTTAAAGAGGCATCCAAAAAGTCTGCTAAAAATTCTTTTTTAAAGGCTGGCCGGCTTCATCCATTATGCCCAGCGGCTGGTACACGGTCCAGTTGTAATTTCTCCATATTTCTGCTAGAGGATGTTTGAACTCCAATAAAAAAAGAGATGGGGACGTATTCCAAAAGCATCCCAAAGCCTGGCATTGCAGACACCTGACTCTCCTGAGAAACAGTGTTGGGAGAGCTGCATGCATTACTGCAGCATTGAATCATGAAACAGGACCAGGGGGAGCATTTCTAGGTATTTAAGGTCCTTGCATATTGCATCAATAATGCTTCCTATCCAGACAGGTGCACAGTTCAATTGGTGTTCTTATCATCTCTTTGGCAGGGAAATGCAGCTCAGCACAGAGCCAGGCCAGCTCATTTCTCTGATCATGCAGCCACCAAGTTAAGATGTCTTCCTGCCCAATAAAGGTCTGTACTCGGCCTTAGCAGGGGGACCAGAGTAAACTGCCCTTTGAACACACAGGCTCTAAGCAGGATTCTCAAGCCCCCAACAGCTCTCACCGAGCACAGTGCAGAATCTCCCCCCATGCTGAAAGCAATGGGACTGCTGGCTGCTAAGCTCTTTTGAGTATGTGGCCCACCGTCACCTGGATCAGCTCGAAGGAGGTCGCTGCTTGCTCTGACAGGGACAGAAGGTTATGGACATGAATGGGATTTCATGTCTATTGTCCCTTTGCCACGCGATCCGTGCATGGCGCTTTGATCCATTTCCGTGGGACTCAGACCCCCAGGTTAAACGGGATGAACTCAGACAAGCTGGACCAGCGTTTCCAAACAAACGGTGCTCGGAATGCTGCTTACGTCCGCCCCTTCAGGGGAACAAACGATGTCTGAGCACTTGAGCCGAGTGCCTGGTCTCAGATCGATGGAGTGACTTATTCTTGCTAAACTGCTTCTCTTCCGTGCAGCAAGACACTTGAAGGAAGAGGAAAACTGATCTGCACAGTGGAGGTAGCTGGATTCCCCGGTTACAGAGATGGAGAGTCTCCATTTAGCTCAGTACAGTCTCATTCAGCCTGGACTCCCGGGACTTCTATACACAGCTGCAGAAGAGACGAGAGGGGAGACCTTTAGTAGACACTTAGGGGGTGGTCATTTTATTTTAGCTCCAAGTTACGGCGTTCCCCTGGACTAGTTAGCACAGCTTGGACTCAGGGTGGTTTTACTTGCGCTCCGTCGTGTTGGCTTGAAGAACATGAGAGCTGCCAGGCTGCTCATCTTGCCCAGTAGGCCTGTCTCCAACACCTGTCGAGACCAGAGACTTGGGGGGGTGTCCAGAATAGGGCAATTATGAAGTGAGCCACCTGTCTTCCACTCCTGGCTTCAGAGGCTTAGGGTCACTCCAAGCACAAGGTAATGTCCCTGACCATCTTGGCTAATAGTCATTGACAGACCCATACTCCCTGAACTTATCCAGTTCTTTTTTGAACCCAGTTATACTTTTGGCCCTCATAACACGCCCTGGCAATGAGTTCCTGGCTAGCTGTGCTAAAAAGTACTTCCTCTTGTTTGTATTAAACCTGCTGCCTATTCATTTCATCACATGACCCCTGGTTGTTATATTCTGGGAAAAGAGCAACACCACTTCTCTAGTCCCTTTTTCCACACCAGTCAGGACTTTAGATCTTTTTCTAGCAGGTCCAGGCCACCAGAAAGTTGGAAATGCCCACTGGCCATTCATTTGGCAAGAGAAGACCAGGACAAGTCCCTGGATCTAGTCAGGAGAAATAGGTCTCCCTATAATAATAATGATGACAGCTCATAGGATCTATGCTTCCCACCCCTGGGCGTGCGGAAACGCTGGTGAAGTCCCCACACACATTTTGTTAAGGGTTAATAACAGACGTTTTAATAAATGGTTGTGCAATTACTAGAGATTGTTAGAGTCCAACAAGTCAAGAGGTTGCTTATAACCAACCAGAACCCCTTCTATTGTGGCACTTGTAACCATCTATAACATGCTACTCATGCCTAGGACAGGCTAGTACTAGCGAATAACCCTTTATTGATGGACTGGCGAGCCCTCGAGTCGAGGCTGATCGCTACCACGGATTTACATATGGGTTCTGACATGACTCAGGAGTCCGATCTTAGAACCGCAAAGATGCCCGCAGTCGGTACAGACATTTCCTGGCAGATCAGCTGCCTGCTAGGAGAAAGTTCTCTCTCTCTTTTCAACTTCAAGGGCAAGGCACTTCTCGAAGCAGGCCACTGCCTGATGGAGGATATGGCGCCATTTGGGTCGGTCGGTGGCTTGCTCCTCCCAGCTTGTGATGTCCACATCAGTTTTCTTCAGATACACTTTCAGTGCGTCTTTGTAGCGTTGCCTCTGGCCACCCCGGGATCTCTGACCATGGGTGATCGGAGAGTAGAGGGCTTGTTCTGGGAGGTGAGTCTGGCATCCACACACAATGTCCAGCCCAGCGAAGCCGGTGCATGAGGATCATTGTTTCCATGCTGGTCAGTGGCGTCAGCAAGGATGCTGGCATTAGTGCGGCGATCTTGCCACTTGACACGAAGGATCTTCCAGAGGCATCGCTTTCTAACCCTTTGTAAGCCATGTATAAATGGCTGATGCGTATAAAGTGAGACTGAAAACCCACATGCACCTTTGATCTACCTTCCTTTTTACATACTCTGTAGCATGACGAGCTCTAAGCATGGTCATTTCCCTGGAGCCCCGGGCTGGAACGTTTTTCTGAAGGAGGAAGAACTCGGAAGTGGATCTGGGAATCCAACCCTCTAAAATATACCCTTAATCTGAACAGCCAGTTACCATGACGACAAGGTGGAAGCCTGCAAAGTGGTGCAATCCGATGATTTGAAATCCCTGTATTATCTGGAAATGTGAGGGCTTTGATTAATCTACCAAAGTGTCTGCACAAAGCAAGGATTTATCCCAGCGCGCTGGGGAAGGGCTACAAGAGTTTGCACGGAGACTGAAATTAGGTTCTCTCCTGGAGTCGGGGCAGCTAATTCCAGCAGCACATGTGGCTGGGCCCCTCTTTCTCGTGTTAATACCGCCTTTCACACAATGACACACTGAGAAGGGGCCGTGCCCAGGTCGTCTCGTTAGAAGCAGCGCCCGGTGGTGGTAGTTCCTGAAGAGACCATCACCACTGGGCAGGATGAGACGGGGGTTAGATGCTGGTCAGGCTGAAGGCAGAAATTCACCCAAAGCTCTGCCCAGGTGTCACCGAGTCTGCGGGAGCCCCTGCCTCTGGCTACAGAGCACAAGGCAGACGGAAGAACATGGTGCAGAGCACACAGGGCAGCTCAATCCCTCCGGGTTCTCCAGGCCCTGAGCCTGCCAGCTGTCATGCACGTGCGTAGTTTTAAGCCGCAATGACAGTTTATGTGCTTCACATTAAGCACGTGCTATTAGGGAAGGTTCTCAATAGCACAGATGGGAGTCAGGCACCCAACTCCCATGGGCTCGGGCTGGGATTTTCACATGTGCCTAAAGGCTTATCTTCCCTTCTGTTATAGTTCAAGTGTTCACACTGCCCCCTGCCCCACACTAACTCCTCCCTCATGTGCAGTGGTGCTAGTAATGTGTGTTGGCCGGCACGGGAGGGTCAGGCCTAGGGGTCGGAACCAGACTCAGGAGTGCGGCGCAGGGGACGGCTCGTGGAGTGTCGCCATGATGAGGAGGGGACCTTGGGCAGACTGAGCTGCTTTCTCCTGGGAGTCACCAGCCAGCCCCTGGCAGGAGCCCAGCACAGGAGTACTCGTCCCCACACGTGGCTCTAGTTGAGAGACGACACATCACCTTAGAGGTAGCGGCTAGTGCCCACTCTGGACACAGGCTCGCTCGCGATAACACGGGAGGGACACAGTCCTGCAATGTCTGCCCTCAATTCCACCGAGGGACTAAGGAGCAAGGCGCCGTTGGGAATCCCACCCTGTGCTGCCTCGCTGCCCTTGGTGCCTTTGAAAAATCTGCCCCCTGCACTGGCAGGATCGGCGCCGGAGCAGGTACTTCGACATGGGAGCCAGGGCGTACTGCCTACTGTCCTGCTCCAAGCACACCTCTCGATGGCGCCAAGTAGTGCAGCTTTATTCACGCAGACAGAGCTAACACGTCCGTAGGAGATTCAACGCCCCAAGGGCTCCAAGATAGCAGCGACAAGCTCTTTAGAGCAGTGGTTTTCAAACTGTAGGCACTGGGTCGTTACAGGCCGTTAAAAGTCCCGTCGGCAGTGCTGCCCGGCTAAGGCAGGCTAGTCCCAACCTGTTCTGACACCGCACTGCGCCCTGGGCTCCATGCGCTGCCCCCGCCCTGAGCACCAGCCCCACACTTCCATTGGCCAGGAGCTGGGGGGGCGGTGCCTGCGGGCAAGAGCCGCATGGAGCCCTCCGCCTAGGAGCCAGACCTGCTGCCGGCCGCTTCCGGGGCGCAGCGCAGTCTGCGGTGCCAGGTCAGGCAGGACGCCACTGCGCCGCTGACCAGGAGCCACCCGAGGTAAGCCCGCGCCCCAACCCCCTGCCCCAGCCCAAGAAGCAGCAGCTTTGTCATCGCTGGGAAAGGTGAGACTGACGCCACATAGAAACCCACTAAGCTAGGAGCAACCTATCCCAGACTAACAGAGACTAACCTGCACGATGTCACACCAATAATTACTCAATTGAAAACCCTAAGCAACGAGTTTTCCTATAGCGCATCCGTGTCCGATGCATGAAACCAGCCAGCCAGGTTCCCAAGAGAAACCGTTGATGTTCAGCGTTCAATTAAGCTGTCAAAGGGAAAAGAAAAACCTGCACTGTCACCTTGACCAGATGGCTATCGGACCAAAGGGCAGGCTGTTTGCTCAGAGGGGGGCCAGATGAGCATTTGGTGTCCAGCATCAGATGCTAACACTGGTAAACCAGGTTGGCGGGCTCTTCGCCATGACAACGCACAGAGCGGCAGCTAACAAAACGGGACCAATAGAGAAGTAGATAAAGAAAAGGGAGCCCGATTCTGGTCTCTCAACAACTTTACAGCAGAGCAAGTGACTCTGCAACCCCGATTAGCATCAGGTCCAGGCTTTTAGAAAGGGGGATTTCAAAAGCACCTAAAGAAATCAGGAGCACAAGCCGCCCTGACTTTTCCTGGGACTTGTGCACCTAACTCTCCTAAGGGAAAATCTCACCCCACTTGCTTTATGAAAGAGTTAGAGCAGATCTAGGGTCAGATTTCCAAGCGGCATAAGGGAGTTGGGCACCTAACTCCTACAGGCTCCTTTGAAATCCCAGGATTTTCTTTACTGGAAATCCTGGGGCCAGATTCAGCCCGGTGGAACACCTCTTCTCTCACTACTTTATTGTACTCAGAGGAGCCACCAGCCACACAGACACATGCAACCCCAGAACTCATTACTGGCCACGGATTTAAGACACAGTAGGTTTAGGGCCAGTAAGAACTTTCAGAGGCGTTTGTTGATATTGGTAGCAGTTCCATCATTAACAGCAGTGAGAACAAACAGGCAGAGCACCCTAATGAGATTTTCCCCTAGGTTACAGTTCCTGGATTCTTGCACTTAGTTACAACGGATACAATACTTTGTTTGTAAGAGGCCAAAATATTTCACCAGCAATGTTCAAAAGCTGCCCGAGGATGCTAGAAACCCTGAAATTGATCACGAAGACTAATGTCTGCCACATAAGGCAATCAGAGATGCATTCTGACTTCTCCATCATCATGCGCTCATTGAGTCTGAAGTGCGGGACAATCATAGAATCTCAGGGTTGGAAGGGACCTTAGGAGGTCATCTATTCCAACCCCCTGCTCAAAGCAGGACCAATCCCCAATTTTTGCCCCAGATTCCCAAATGGCCCCCTCAAGGATTGAACTCACAACCCTGGGTTTAGCAGGCCAATGCTCAAACCACTGAGCTATCCCTCCCCCCCAAAAGTCAATATTGCTGTCTTCTGCTCCTGTGAAAGCCTGACCTGCCTCCAGTTAAACAAAAGCTGCCTTTTGCTGCAGGGGTCACGGGATAGGCAACTCACCTCCTTCTGCCACAGTTCAGGGAAAACAAACAAACAGAGACTGTGTTTTAATTGGCCGCCAGCCTTAATTATTTACAGATTCACCATTTACAACTGTGACTGAATGGAGTACTAAGGCCAACAACAGAAATCAGCCTGGAACCGAAGGAAAGTCCAAAGAAATGCCTCCTAAACACACCCAAGGAAGAAGCAGCTCAAGCAATTCACAAGATAGCCAGCTTTCACATACACCTGGATTCCGAGAGCACAGACACCGGGAATCCTGGAGCAGTGCTCAGTTTCATCACAGCATCTTTGCTTAGATTTAGTACTAAAAGAAACTGTAAACTCTGCGTTTGCATAAACCAAGCCGCATTTCCGCTCCGGAGAAGATCCACGCAGAAGGCTTTGATTCCAATGTTAAAAATACACATGCGCGTGCACGTACATACAGACTTGTTGAAGAAACCGGAGAAAAGTGAGAGTGCTTGAAAGACTGACTTCATTTTTTCAGGATAAAAGGGACGTTTACAGTGGAATAATTACACTGAATAAGAGCCATTCAGTCAGTCAATAAAAAGCGAGCAACAGATGGCTTGGCAGATATTAGCATAAATTATGCATACTATTGATATAGGTGATGCTCTGTGGGACTGTCAAGCCAACACGGGTGGGAGAGGGTGGCAACTGAAGTAAATATTACGAGGAAAGGTATTCTGCCTCCTGCAACATGATAAAAGTTGCACAAACAGCTGGTGTGTGATTTTAAATTCAAGTGACTGCTCGGATCTAATTAATTCCCAGTCTAATTTTTAAAATAAAAATAAAATTGGGCACGTCTCAGATTCTGAACTGTGCAGTAACTCGAAGAGGGGAGGAGAGCTACTCTGGTCTGACAGGGCTTAGAAGATTTCATTACATGTAACTGATCGTTTTAAGTGTAAGTACAAAAGTATGCACCAATGTATCAACAGGGAAACCCTCTCTGCCTCTTTTGAGGAAGTCCCTAGAGCTTTAGAGACAGGAATACCCTCTTTGTGTGTTTCTATTACTGCAATGCCCACAGGCCTCCACTGCCATGAGGGCCTTGCTGTGCTCGGTGCTGTACATAGGCCTAGAAAGCTAGTCCTCGACTCCAAGAGCTCACAATTTGAGGCCCCAATCCTGCAAACAATTATGCACGTGCTTAATTACTGGGTAGTGCCACTGATCTGAAATCCATTGACAGTGGTAAAGCTAAGCACGGGAATAAGCGGTCGCAGGATTGGGGCCTAAATAGTCAAGACACAAAGAGTGGGAGAAGAAAGACAGGCTGAGCACCCCGTGTCACAGCTGTGGAAGTGACCCCTGGGTAGAGCAAAGGTCACACCACGAGTCTGTAGGAGAGCTGAAACTGAACCCAGATCTCCCAAGTCCAGTCCAGAGTCTTAACCACAAGAGCTTCTCTAAATTATACCAATAAACTAGCCATTAGTCAGGATATACTGCCAATCTATCCCTCCACTTCCCCAGGGCACTCCTTTCAGCTCAACACTTCCAGCTTTCTAATGGGCACGGAGCAGTGACCCTTTGCAATGCAAATATTTTCAAAGCCTGAGTCGAGAGAGGGACAAATCCATCCCAACAGAACTACACGTTTAAACCAACAAAGCAGCACAGGTATACCATTCCTCTCAATCCAAGTGTGAATGGGCTAACAATCTGAAGGTTCAACTGGTCCCAGTAAGAATTACCTGCTTTTAAATATAGACTTCAGCTATTAAAAGCAATTACCAGAAAGTAATCCTGTCCCCATGCCAAATGATTCACAGACCAAGCATCTAGACGTTCATTTCGTTTGGAGGATTCATAGCAGAAAGCACCTCCTTTGATTTATTCAAACGTACTTCACAATCCATGGATAATTAATTCCATGCGCATTCCACACAGCGTTATGTAGCAACATGCTTAAGCATTTCAGAGGGACACAAATATTTCTTTTCCATTTGGATAGACTATTCAACCAAGAAAACAATTCTGCAGTGGCGAAGACGACAGGCCCCAGGGCTACAGTCTGATTTACAAACCCACTGCTCACCACCTGCGTTACCTACATCTTTAGGCGCTCCTACCCTCTCCTTAGCTCCTTCAAGTCATGTATTGCACTAATAAATTCAATGCCATGCATGTTTTCCTTGGATCCCAGGGGTAAAGCCCTTCACATGCCTATTGGAGCCTAGTACAAAATGGGTATCAAGTTCCAAAACCTAATCTGCACATTTTGGTAACTGTCACAAATGCAGAACAAACTTAAACTAAAGCGGAAGCAAGTAACCCAAGATGCAACATGCTGTCTGATCCAGCCGAGCACACTGCATGAACAAGCTCCAGAGGGTTACATTCCGAAGGAGTTCCTCATCCGCATGCGATCCCGGTCTGGACTTTCAAAGGAAAGCCTTGGCAGGAGCCCGTTCAAAGCAACACAAAACACTTGTATAATCTACATTTACCTCAAGTAATTGCAATGTCAATTGGAAGCATCTCCAGGAAGCACCGGAATAAACCTTTATCCCTCCAGGAGCCCTTTTAGAGACAGAAGTAAACAATGCACCTAGAGATAATCAGGTGGCTTTTCTTCTTTTATTGCCATATTACAACTAAGGAAATTCTCAGGCTTTCAGTTAATCCGACTGAAGTTTGCAGTTCTAGATTCTTGGGCCGAATTCACCCCCAAGAGGGTTCACCCAACGTCAGTGGGATGAGCTTGACTCCTGAACTCTGACTAATCTTTTCCTTTCCCATCTCCGGGTTAACATGTCTTCTAGGCACTGAGATTGCAAAGCAAAGGAAACGCGTAGTGCATCATTTCTCGATTACTCACAATTCTCTCTGCAACAGCATTTCCTCCAGGAAATGAGAAATCATCAGTAAGAGGGAAAGCGCTGGACAGCCCAGACGGTCAGAACTATCTGAGTGATGATGCGGTGTCCCCTAGTAACATTCCTAAACAATGAGCTTTTGAAGATAACGAAGGGCTGGTCTACGCTAACCCCCCAATTCGAACTAAGATATGCAACTTCAGCTACGTGAATAATGTTGCTGAAGTCGAAGTATCTTAGTTCGAATGAAAAGGTACTTACCCGGGGTCCACACGCGGCGCGCAGGCTCCCCCGTCGACTCCGCCTACTCCGCTCGCGGAGTAGGATTACCAGCGTCGACGGGGGAGCACTTCCTGGTTCGATTCATCGCGTCTAGACAAGACGCGATAAATCGAACCCAGAAGATCGATTGGACTCCTCCGACGCGACGCATAAGTATAGACGTACCCTAAGGTCAGCAGATTCTGCTCAGTTTCCCCACCAGGGATTACACTGAACATCTCTACACTGACTAGTTCTTTATAACAGCTGTTACTGGAATAATGCAGCAGGCATATGACCAAGAGTTACCAAAGAATTATTCATTACCGACTACCTCCGGTGTGGTTATTAAGGTCATTCATCTATCTTCTACACATCCCTCAAGCCCTCGTTACTATCGTGGGAGGAAAGACCTTTCCCTTCAATCTACATGGTCAAGATTCCCAAAGCCAGGCTTCCAAGGTCATTGTTGGGCACCATAATAGTCAGTGGAGGCTGAAATCAGTGGGACCCAATGACTGCTCAACACATTCACAAAAAGCCAAGCCATTTATTTAGGTGTCTAAATGCAGATTTAGGAACCTAACTGTCGCCTGTCAGCTACAGAGGCGGGTTTTCAAAGGTACAAATGGCAATTCAGTGCCTGACTCCCAATGAACATCAATAAGAGTTCAGTGTCTGGGGTGCACTTTAGAAAGTCTTCCCCAAAGTCAAATCTTCCTACTCTAAAGTTATAAAAGTTGAGATCCCCACGCTTGAAACAACAATGGCAGGCAGACGAGTATTGAAATACAGACCTAAGTGCACCGAGCAGACAAGCACTGCGAGAAACTGTGAAATGGGATTCAGAGTAGCAGCCGTGTTAGTCTGTGTCAGCAAAAAGAACAGGATTACTTGTAGCACCTAAATTTGTCAGTCTCTAAGGTGCCACAAGTAATCCTGTTCTTTTTGTGAAACAGGAGTTCACAGACACTACTTCAAATGCAAGTTTCAGTCTCTTTCCAGCTAAGCAAACTCAGAATAGCCACCTTTATGTGCACTGAGGATTAGCAAGAGCAAAGTCAACATTTGGCCATTATGAACGATAAGCCAGTCAAAATTTTGCACTTTTTCACATAAAATCATCCCCCAAAAGCAGGTGGGAAGTTGCAGGTGTCTCCCCCAAGAGCTGCATATTTACAAAACCAGACATAGAATCAGAGAACCAGAGAGTTAGAAGGGACCACAAAGGTCAGCTAGTCTAAGCCCTTGCCAAGATGCAGGATTTGTTGTGTCTAAACCATCCAAGATAGATGGCTACCCAGCCTCCTTACGAAAACCTCCAGTGACTGTTATCCAAGGAAGGCCGGCAAAGGAGCGTCTCTAGGCAATGAAATGCAACTGGTATATAAAGAAAATTTCTGGAAGTAAACACAACACCCTATGGGGCACAGTGAGGAACGGGGGGCCAGGTCCAACCCCAGCGACGCAGCCTGGGCAGTTCTCTTCCAAACAGGGAGCTGCCGGGCTATCTCCACCCAGCAGGCCCATCTAGTCTCATCCCATCTCCAAGATGGCCAGTACCGGCTGCGTTGGAGGAAGGTACAGGGAGCCCTGCAGTGGGCACTGACACACATGCCCAGGGAGCACCCATCTAGAACGGACACCGACTAGCCAAGGCCGGGGGCAAAGCCCAGCCTGCCTGCCCTTTACCAGGGAGGAAAAAGGGCTGGGAATCTCCAGCTAGGTGCTGTCATGGGACCCTACTCAGAGCTCAGGTTTTCACATCAGTCACTGGCTCAGAGACATCTGAGGAACCAGAAGTCTCCCCTCCTCCCGCGCCAGCGGGAAGATGGGAAGGCGCACGGGTCTGCTCCCGGATGGCAGGTCCCAGGATCCCTCTCCCTGTGCATGCCCGCTGGAGCCGCAGGACTCCGCACCCACATCTCTTGGCCCACTCATGCCCCAGGGCCAGGCGGCATGGGATGTTTTTAGCTGGATCAGAGGCCAGAGTAACAAAGCCACCAGTGGTGTCAACAGATACTTCAAGCCTTTGATGAGGCAGAGAAAGGTACAAGCGAGCGAAGGCAGTAATTGTTCCCCATTACAGCACCACTTTCCATGTCATGTCAGAGCAGCATCACCGGCCACAGCACGGCAAGAGCTAACCTGGCCAGAGGGCCACCGGCTCCCTGCTGGCCATTGCCCAGCGAGCTGGGGGCAAGGGGCAGTTTTTACTCCTATCACTGCTGTGCAATTTCTAAGGCACGATCTCCCTGCAGCCCCCATGACAGGCTCCGATTCCTGACTGTGGGCCTCTGAGCGCCACAGCCATACAAGCAAACAGCCACTCCGCTGCATTGCCAGGGCTGTGGTTCCATTCCTAAAAGTGGGCCGAGACCTCATCTTGTCCCAGTTCAGAGGCTCCCAATCCTACCAGCCGGGTATGCAGGTCCTTGAGTACCAAAGATAAGCCCGTTAGTGCTTTCAGATAACCTGGACCTGCCAGGACCAATCAGAGCCCCGCCCAAACTAAGAAATGCTCTTTACTCGGACACAAGCCATGACAGGGGAGTAATTCTCTCCATTGCAGGAATCACTGGGTGCATTTCCATTTCTCTGGCCTCTGCTATCCAGGAGCCAGGCTAAATGATCAGAGCGGTCCCTTCTGCCCTGCAGTGGGTGCCTAACTGCTTTGAGTGACTTTGAAAATCCCAGCTAAGATGGGGAGATGACAGCCAGCCCTGGCAATGAACTCTCTCAGAAGTGCTGTGCGACCGGACAGGGGAGTAAGGCTACGATTCTGGAATACATTTATCTGCACATGAAGCATCCCGGGAGCAAATCAGCACCCAGGCAACATGCCTCTGATTAAGCTGCTTGGTTTGTTGCAGGGCATGTTACCGGGAGGTTCGTAACATTTTCTCTCCCTCCATTTTAGAGTCTCAGATCCATTTGTTTGTCTCCAGAACAGCCTATCTCCCTAAAAGCCCAAGCCAAACCCGCTGTGGCTTTGGAGCCTGATTCAGAAGGGCAGCTGCTGCATCTCCCTGCTCCAGGTCACGAGGACGAGAAACCTTTGCCAATTTTTTTTTTTTTTTTTTAAACAGTCAAGGCAAGAGATGGAAACAGCAGTTTCCTTTAGCCAGGAGAGGCAGAGCTCCTTACACAGCTGCTGAAGTCTGTGGATTAACTGCCCGGTACAGGAAATTATAGCGATAATGCTGGATTAAAACAGTGCTAAGGAAATGGGAAGATGAGGCGAGTGCAGTGAAATGGGAGCCGATATCTGACTCCTGGTGCTGGTCCCTCGGCTCGGGTCTCTCAGAACTACCAGGGACCAGCCATTAAACCCTGTAAAACTGGGGAGAAATTGGCATGCAAACGCTTCCAAGCCCCAATAGCATCAAACCTCAGCCTCTGCAAACTCTGTGTGCATACAATGCCTAGCAGAATGGGGCCTGGCTCCCAGCTGTAGCCTCTGGATGTTACTGCAATGCAAATATTAAATGATGCTTATACTTAGGTTAGGGGAAAAGAGAAAGTCCTTTGATTAACCCAACAAAACCGCCTGCTTTCTGCAATACACATTTCACAGAGAACACTAACACAGTCCAACACAATCACTCAAAGTTCTCTTTCCCCTTGGGAAAGTCATTGACTCTCTCTGTGCTCCCCGCCCTCTGCAAAATGGGGACAGTAATCCTTCGTCTGTCTTGTCTGTTTCCACTGCATGCTCTTCAAGCAGGCGGGGTCTCTCACTGTGTCTGTTCCGCACCTAGCATAACGGGGCTCCTACCTGGGCTGGGGCCTCCGGTGCGATCGGAATACAAATAACACATGTGGACTCACCAAAAAAAGGGCATTGAGAGGAAAGACTTTGGTCCCGCTCCGTAATGCCACATTCTACTGGCTTTCCACTAGTGACACCTGCACTACAAAATCCACACACAAACAGCCCACAACAGCCTGGAGTGCAGCTGAGCCAGAAATTCAGAGCTGGGCGTGAACTGTAGCCCATTGTGTCTAGAGACTGCAGCACAAACACAGAGTTTGGCTTAAACCAGGAGAACTGGAAAATGAACACATTTGAAATGTAAGCAGTAACCCCTTTGCTGAACTGTATGCAGCTGAAAAGTAAAGAAAGCAACTTACAACCAGACAAAACTGAAACAAGGCAGATGCCCGTAGTAACGTGGCTGGCTCCTGTCAGCTAAAATTCAAAACACCTACTTTTCTGCCCATTGTGAAGGGTCAGTGAACATGCTCCGTGCAGGGCTGATTCCCAAGCCTGGAAACAAGTGCCATCCCCTTGCACTCCCTCCTGGGCAGCGCTGTGCGCGAGCCAGGAAGGTCAAGAACGGCGTTCCTTCACAATTCCCACATTGTGAGCCAAAAGCCCAATGCTGGGCTACCACTGACAACAGCCAGACAATACACACAGAAGAGTTCCGTTTGTCACTGATCAGTGGGGCACGTCTGAACGCAGCAAAACAAGGACACCAGTCAACTCAATGAGCAAAACCAAATCAAAACCAAATTAAAGGCTCACAGAGAGACATTACCAATTAGACACAAAGGCAAGTCTGCTGCCTGGAGACAGCATGCATAGCATGCTGCATCTCTGTCGGGCCTGGAGTGCAGATGTTCTGGGGCCGAGTTCTCGGCTCTTCACGTGTGGATTTCAGTGCAGAATACTTAGCCCTAACTAAAACCTGCGCTCGCTGGGATTTTAACTGCATTGGTTAATTTCACTTGTCTGTCTATCACAAAAGGCTCATGTCGCGCTGCTGCCCAACCACTGACATCAGCTGGAGATGCAGGATACTCGCCACTTCTAAAAGAATTCAAAGCCAAGGTGTCAAGTTGAGGACCCAAAAAATCACAGGCCACTTTGAAAATATGGGTCAAAGTAGCTGGCCCAAGTTCCTGAAGTGAGTCCGCAAAATAGCCAGCAATGGAACCCAGGAGTTTCCAGCACTCTGGTCTATGCTGCCGACTGAGAGCCAAGGACAAGCATACACGGAATGTGTTATAACCATCTTTTACCATCTTCCAATTTTACTCCTGTTTATTTGAACAGCAGTTAAAACTCCAGAGGGAAATATTAACTCCTACTGGGCTATGAGCAACCTGTCAGTTACTAACAAAGTTAGTTAAAAATGATCATCATTCCCCACATTAGCTTCATGTTTAAATATTTTAGTATGACGCTTTACATTTCTCCTCACTGTAAGACAGACTCATTTGTATTAACGCCCTAAAACCTTTGGCTGCAAGCCCACCAAAATATCTCCCCTCAACAGAGCCAGAGCGGCAGGGGTTGGAATCCTTCAGGCGTTTGAGGGAAGAGCCTGGCCCACACCCGTGGCTCAGGCTAGGAGACCACGGAAGCATTACAAAAACTTGCTCAAAACTTAAGATGCAACAGTTACCTCAACTATGTTACATTATAATCCTCCATAATTAGGCCTTTCACTACATGCAGTTGAAAGGACCTGCATTCCATTCTTTAGTCTCATGTGATGCAGAAGGGTGGAGATTTTACCTCTGCAGATACTAGAGTTTATACCGTAATGCTGACAGAAAGGGCCTTCGCAGGTACATACAATATATGGCTTGCTGTAGCATGTCGTTCCCACCGGTCTCAGGAGCGTGGTCTCCGAAACTCAGGCAATCTCAGGAGAAGATGAGCCGTGGCAAGCTTCTGAAAGAGAAAGATGGATTGTGTGTAAACTAGAGGCTAGAAGGTTTAGGACCTGATCTTGCATGACGCTCTGACGGCCTTCAGAGGGTTGGGCTGTGAATGGCTACGCTGGAGCTACTTTCAGAAGTAGCCCGTTGTTTGTCAACTGTGTGAGCAAGTTACCCAAGGAAGCACATCACTTATCTAATAGACAGGTGTTCGCTCCCTATAGCCTTACTGCTAACAGGACAACTCCCAGCTTCACGACAAGCGCAGACATCCACAAATCAATCTGCTAGTCTTTAAGGTGCCACCGGACTCCTCGTTGTTTTTTGGATACAGACTAACATGGCTACCCCTCTGATAAACAGAGCTATCACTTTGCTCCCTGCTGGTCACTGCCAGCCCTTCATTCTGAGCCATTCAAGTCTCTACCTCGCAACGTGAGTGACCCAGCATCCCCCTGGAGCGCAGGTGCTCCTACGTACGGCATGGAGGCCCAGCCAACTCAAACAGCCGCCCAGGCTGTGTACACAAGGATGGAGTGTGCAGGAACCTGACTGAAAGGAATGTGCCCTGCAGCCTGTAGTTCTGAACACCCTCACCCCCGGTGCCAGATGCCCAGTGAAGACCTGCTTTCAGTCGAAAGAAACAAGACAAACGCCATCGTAAAGAGAGGAGTTAAAGTGAGCTGCTTTTGCTGTTTCAGAGAATTGACTAGGATTCCTATCAGAGGTAGTAAACCTATTACAAGGCAATATACTTAAATGCAGCCTGAAACTGTATTAGTATTAACCTTAGGGTGAGGCCTGAAGATCTGTTAATGATTATGTGTAAACAAGCCCACTTTTAACTCCAGTTCCTCATAATTACTGACTCCCACATCTTGGTTCACACACCTCAGAGGAAAGGTTAGTGCTAGTATTCCAAGATGATAAACACACACTCCTGTATATACAGCTGCACGATCCGCTGGAATCGACTAGCTCCGTGGCCGAACCCCCTGAACTGCACACAACAGCATTCCTGGAAATAAGAACTGCAGCTGCTTCCTAGGTTTAAATGTCTCAGGAGTACAGGATCATTTTTACATATGCCATATTTTTAACCCTTTTTAGTTAACAACTGACTTGCCATCTGAAAAAGTGATTTTTTTTAGAAGGAATACTAATGTAAGATCTACATCACATATCAACCCAGAAGCACCTTAGGAAATAAAACCATGCAGAGATTTATAATGCCAAGTACCTTTTTCAAGAAATATTCAAGACCAGAACTAGAAGAGTTTAATCTTACTGCACCTCTGACAGTCACAGTTGCCACCAAAGTCTCCATAACCACAATCTGGATTGTGAAACAAACTTCTTTAATGGCTATATTTCTTCTAAAAAGGCATCTGAATAGTTGGTCAAGGCAACACTGGTGCGTGTGTGTGAAATGCACAGCCAATTTCAGAGACTAAATTGTTTTGCTCTTTCTGAGAATGCTCTCATGCCATTTAGATTGTCAGAATAGTGTATCCTGCGCAAACCTTTCAGACAGCCAGGAGTCAGGAATTCTGTCTTGAATAGAAGTGAAGCCAAACAATTCTATTTACCCAGATTTCATGCTTCAAATGAAACATGAATGGTGGGGGGGGATACTCTGGAGAACCTCACCAACCGGGTGTTCCAACCATCATGTATAAAAAAACCTGTTAGTCAAAAATCAATAACTTACAAGAATAACTGCTGCAAAGGGACAAATGAACAGAAGAGAACTAACCCAGCAAAGAGGGGGAAACCCGGTCAGCCTCTCTGTAACGGACCTGGAACACCCGAGTGATATTCTGCAGAGCACTTGACCAGCCAGCAGAACAGCAGCAGGTGAAACCTAGTCCTGGCAACATCTTTATTTCAAAACTGCTCTATTAGATAAGTGCATCCCTTGGATCAAACCTAAAATTCATCAGAACATTTGTTCCTTTTCTTCGCCTCTAGACTTTTATCGTGCCTTATGCTACCAGAATGACAGACATTGATTAATAGCAAATGTCTGACCACATAAGTGGAGGAAAACATGCAATCAAAATATTTTCTCATTACAGACAAAAAAAGGTGACCACTCATTTCACCCGAGAGCCGTTAGATAGACTAGGTGAGTTCCCGCACCAGCAAATCGCTTCCTAGACCTCCTACTTCCTAGAGATCTTTCTGCACATGCAAGGCTCTACTCTAGAGTAAGGGACTGTTCTTTAATCCTGCTCCCGCTATTATAGCAGCAGAACCCGCAGGACATGACCTATGGACATGAAAGTGGACGTGGAGCAACTGTTCACCGTGACCACTGGCATCCACCGGAGAGGAACCAATTAAGTACAGCAACTCTACCAGCTCCATGAGATCTTGCAGGCAAGTCTGATGCACTTCCTGGTTGGCTCTGTCAAAGGGCTTTTGGGTAAAAACCAGACCTTAACCTAAGATCTTTTCTTCCATAGCCTTCCCATGTGAACTTGGGAAAGCCTCTTCAGCTCTGTACCTCTGTGTAAAATGGGAATAGCCCCCCTGTCCGAGCTCCCTCTCCGGTATCGAGACCCTACGTTGGAAGCTCTCTACGTCAAATTATTCATACACACTGTACAAAGTCGGTTTAAGTAGTGTTACAGCTGTGATGAAGCAAACAAAACCAAATCGATAATAAAGGCTGGAATGCTGGCCATGCCCTGTGCGTGTTTGTCTATTTGTCAAGTTGAAGACACACACAGTAGATTAATGTTCTGCCTAATTGCGATGGTCTCATTACTTTAGAAAACCAGGAAGTTGTTCTACTAGCGCTAATAGAAGTGCTAAACTTGCCAAAAATACCTAGTGTTAAAAGTCTATGTGAAAATACACAAGTTTGCTGCGGGTTTTTTTTATTTAAAAACTATAATACAGTGGCAAGATTAACTTGGAAACTATTTAATCTGGCGTATCACCTGAATTGAACATGTTTAATTCAAATTTCATTCCCTGTTTATTCAGAGCCAGGATTCTTGTTTTATCATTTAGGAGTTGCAACTCAGTAGCCTGGGGAACAATTAATTCGGTTACCAAGAGATACATGCAAGGTATCACAGCTTCCCTTCGATTTCATTTTCAAGAGACTTCCCCATAGTTTTTTAAAATATCTTATTGCTGAGCAGCTTGGTATTTTTCCAAAGCTCTACATTACAGGTCACACACATCTTTCCTGAGTGTATATTTAGGAAACAAAACATTTTTATCCCAAAATAAATTGTTTATCGGGTGAAAACCGAAAGCTGGCTTCTGAAAGGCATCCCTGGATCGAAAGCACAAGCTCATGAGTCTGTCTTTGGAAAGACCCTTTTCCCTACATAAATAGTTATGTTTGTCCACCTACAGCAGCGAGATCACCAAGGACAGGTGTTCCTTTCAGCACCAAATCTCAGATTCTATTGCGGGCAAACTACAACCTGGAGGTGGGTGTGTACCTCCCTACATGTGTAAATAAAGCCACACACACACCCCTCCCACCACAATTCCACCTTTAGAAAACAACAGCATGTCTAAGATGCTGCTACCAGGAAGGTAATTACAGGTGCAGTTGGAATACAGTGGAACCCCTTTGTCACTAAAGACAACTATCCCACTGCCAGAGAGAGCTCTATTGTGACGCGCACACAAGAGGTTTGGAGGCCTGTATCATTATTAAAATATGAAGTGCCCATTAAGGGGCTTAGGACACACAAGGGAAACAGAACAGACCCAACCAATCAACCTGCCCTTGTGCTGCCCGTTTTAACCCTCCATGTCTCCCACTTCCCCAGATCCTCCCCGCTCGCAGACTCATCTACCCTCAGTCCCCGACGAGGTAAACAGGGAAACTCCAGCCAAACACGTTCATGTTTTAAAGTGTCCCTCCCTCCACCCACACCACCCTAACCCGCACCATAACTCACTCTCCGCCTGCCTGCATCATGACTGGTGAGATGGAAGGAGCCTTTTCCAGCAGTCCTGTCCACTCTTACATCTTGGCTTCAAGAGAACTCAGGAGCCTGGCTTGGCAAGGACCCCCCCAGCCTCATTCCCAGCCAGATGACTTTATTACAAGCGAGAACACTCCCTACACATTTAATGAACAGCGGCAGAAAAACACAGAGCAGCTTTAAACACTCTCCCACAGACACTCCTAGGTAAACTGGAGCGAGCATAAAAGATTTACAGCAGCATTAATTATTTATTTGGTAGTGATACACTTGTACGTGTGCTGGAGAAACTGGAAAAACCTCTCGGGAATTCTGCGGGTATCTGAATAGTGGCCTCGCCATGACATGTCCATGGGAAACAACAGCATCTATGCTCCCCTATTGTGGGTGTATGCACAATAGGTCAAATTCTGCAGTCAATGGGACTGGCAGAGGGTTCAAGTCAGTGCAGAAATTAGCTCAGAACCAGCCACCTCGTCGTTCCACGCCAGACAGTAAGCCGTAGCATACCTAATGAAGTCTTGTCCAGTAGTGTTTTTTTAAGTATCCATTAGAGGCAGTACAATCTAGTAGATAGGATACTGGGCTTCTATTCCCAGCTCTGTCACTGGCTTGCTGTTTGACCTTGGGCAAGTCACATCATTTCTCTGTGCCTCAGTTTCCCTTCCCCACTCTTCCATCTGGTCTAGCACTCATGAAAGCACTTTTGGGCAGGGTCTGTATGAATATGTGCAGAGCCTAGCACAATGGGGTCCGAATCCTGGCTGGAGGTCCGGGTGCTACTTTAACAAACTATTAACAGATCCCTTAGCATAGCAGGTACTTACAAAGATGCTTCTGCCAGAAGCCATGTACTTAGCCAATGTGAAATCAATTTAGTAAGCTTCTGAAACTGTTTAAAGTCGTCAGTCGGAGGAAGTGGGGGGGGGGGCATCACAACCTCCTCTGGTAAGGACAAGGAGATGCGCTTTAGTGGTGTCACCCCCTTGTCAGCTCTCACATTAAAAAACAAACAAACGAGTATTTAGTTGTTGTTGCCTTTAGGCCGACACTGACAGAGCTGCTGGAAGAATGGCTGGAGGCTTAATCCGCACAGGTAGCGCTGCGTCAGGTTTCCTGGTTGGGGAGCCAAGGACGGACAGGGGTAAAGCAAAAGGGGAGGGGGAAACATCTCTGGAGTTTTAGCAAAGCAACAGATGATTCGATGACGCAACAGCCCTGTTGGCTCCCACTGGCTTGGGGCTTCTCTACCCACACAGCCGCATTGGTTCCCAGTAAACCTTTAAACCATCTTGGATAATCTGGTGCAGGAGGCTGAGTAAACACTCTGATTTCAGTTTAAACCAGGCTTAGTTTGGTTTAGCTTAAATCAATTAAGACTAAAGTTAGACTAAACCCAAATAAGCCGCTCTTAACTGAAATCAGAGTGTCCAGACGGGGCTTTGCACAGGTTTAAACTAAACTGGTGTTGGTTTGCGTGTAGACAAGACGCTGGGCTCTAAACTACTAATAGTAACTCGTTGGAAGTCAGTGGGGCTGATTCTCCTTGGCCTTGCGATGCAAAGCGTGGCCTTCCGAGGTGACAGCTTATTACTCCTCCTCTGTGCTGGTGTAAATGGCTGCACCTGGTGTAGAGCAGCAGAGAGCCAGGCCCATTGTTTACCGAGGACATCTGATTGGTCCGCAGGCATTTCTTTACAATGAGATGTCAGCAAGGCTTGTTTGCACAAGGGTTATTTTGCACAGCGGTAGCTAGGCTGGTGTGCTGCACTGGTGTAAAATAGGACTTGTGCTGGTGCTGCTTGTGCCCTTGCAGTGACGTTTGTGCGACAACAAACCTGTGTGGCCAAGCACACAAAGAGATACGCATAACCACTCTCCTGGCCCACACCCACACCTTTTTAACACTGATCACCCCCTGAAATATACTGACCTATTAGAAACATCAAATTAGCTTGTAAGTTGCATTAACACACAGAGCACAGAAAGAAAGTGGAGTTTTCATTTCCTACAACATGCACAGTGGAGGGTGTTTTCCCTTAGGTTTATGGAGAGCTTGATTCAATCGTTTTAAAGAGCTCAAAATGAATTAATTGTGATTCTGAATCTCATCCAGCACAGAACCAGCCTGCTCTAGAAAGCTCTGAAAGACCTCAGACTTTAAAAGCTACCAGATTAGTTCTCCTAGAACTTAAGATCTCCTCAATGAGGTCACCTTCTCTGAAAAAGCTGTTTATTAAATTGTATTGCTTTATCTGCTTAAGGAAGTTGTCAGCCAAGGCACTCCCCTCCTTTCAGCACATAACTAGGATAAACCCCACCCAATTTTCCGTCTCCCACACTCACCCATCTGTGTATTCCAATTTCTCACTAGGAAGCATGTTAAAATGGGCCTGTGTCTCCCATTGTGCGTTATACAGATAGGACTCCCAGTAAGGTTAAGTGGAGAAAATAAAGAACGTAGTCCACGAGAAATTTGTCCTGCCATTTGCTCCGGAGTTGGTGGCAGCTGCAACTTCAAATCTGAAATCAGGATTGAGCCTTTTCTAGGTAAAGTACTAACTAAAAATGCACTGAATTAAATTGGGGAAAATTGGGGGAGTATTCCGAGTGCAACAGCGAGCAGATAGAGCAGATATTTCTGCAAGATACCCAGGCACTGACATGTGCACTTCAAAAACTATTCTAGTTTGGGGGAAAACATTTTAATTATTAACCACAGACCTTTTGATAAACAGCACTAGAATTTTTGATGCCTCTAACAGAAAGCTCGACAGAGCGCATGCAGAATATATTTGTAACCTTCCATTAGCCCTCAGTGGAAAAGTGTTTGTAGTCCAAACTGAAGGAAAAATAGAGTCAAGCCTTCCTTTTTAAACTAAAAGGGGGAAAGGAGTAAACCCTTATCTAGGAATGAAACAAATGTATTGTTCCTTTTTTTGAGACAAATTATCTCGATGAAAAGAAAAACCAGTATGAATGTGGATCAAAGTGATCCAATCTCACAAAAAACAGCTTTCAGCAAACATGAACTGTAAAAATCCATGTTGCAGAAAGAAAATACAGGCCTGTTTGAAGTATCAGTCATGTGGAAACCCTAATCTGGCCACATAAAGCCAAGCCCTATCAATAGTACATTCAGATTATTACAGACTCTACTGCATCTCAGTTTAACAATTCATTCACCCCACAGGGATTCATTCAACTGTCACAAGCCTCCAGGATGCCTTCCTTATGATAGAGCTACTGTAGGGAGATAGGGACTCCTTGGGATTAGCCTCAGCATCCCATGAAAACAGATCCCGGAGGTTGGTTTTCATACCCTGTGTAAAGTAAGCTGCAGCTAGCCTAGCTGGGGGAGAGAGCACAGATATGAACCACGTACCCTTCGGAATATTTAAAGAGCATTTACAGGGACAGTGTCAGGGCTAGCAAGCTTAAAATTAGCCCTACCAACTTCATGCTGGCCCCCAGAGGCGCCTGTGACCCATTGCTCTGTTCTGAAGGCCCCCTCTCCCTTCTGAGCAACCAGGTGATTGAAATTCCCAAGAGTCCTGCCTGCACACAGCAAAGTGGGATCAATTTTGCTCCGAGAGGCAGGAGGGAGGGTTCAATCTGCAATGGCAACCAAGACCTACTCCTTGTGGCAGGGGGAATGGGAGAAGAGGTGGCTGGCGTTTTAGATACTGCTGCAGCCTTGGCTTGGGAAGAGGAGAGATGTCACTGTTTAAAATGACAGGTTACATGTGGAGATTCTCCGTACCCACAGTGTCCCATCTAGGGCCAGTTCCTTAGGTGAGGGAAATGGGCCCTGCCTCATTGACTTAAGCTGTGCCCATGTGCACCAGGTGAGGGTCTGACCTGTGCCCCTCAAATCTATTGCTTGTGAACGACCAACCAATCCGAACGCTGTGCCAGAGCCCTCTGGAGCCCAAACTATCTAGTTCTGATGGGACAGCATGTTACTGGGGCAACACATGGCTTCTGGGTAAGTTCTCCAAAAGTTCCACAAGGCAGACAGCTGCAAACAAATGACAACTGTCCTGTTTAACTCCCAAGGGAAAGAAAGAGGCGCCTCTGCTTAGCACACTTGCAAAGATAAGCCCTCAGATATCAGGTATGGAAAGAACACAGTTGGGTTTAAAGGCCCAGGCTGTAATAATTGCTTCTTCTAAGAGGAAATTATTCCACAGCAGAAACTCAACAAAGGAGAACAGCTGTTCTGCAAGGGGAAGGGTTTCTAATTTCACTGAGACCCACATTCTGAACACATTATTGCAAAAAGCCTTATAAAACGTGGGTGTCATGTTTACAGGAAAGCTGAGCAGGTCTCTCCTGCACCTTCAGCTTTGCTTTGAAGTTCTCCACCTAGGAACATCTACAAGATATTCCTAGTCTGTTCATCTTAGTACTTCTATGGCCCCAGTACCGTAATAACTGAGCGCCACATGTACTGTAATATACTTATCCTCACACTCACGTCAGGCAGGGGAATGCTATTATATCCCCATTGTACAGATGGGGGACCAAGACACAGAGAGGCTAAATGAGCTGCCCGCTGTCACAAGGGGAGTCTGTGGCGGAGCAGGGGATTCGAACCCAGGTCTCAAGTCCCAGGCTAGTGCTCTAACCACTGGGCCATCCTTCCTCTTAATCAAGGCACCCGGAATTCTATGGCACTTCGAGGCTAGGTTGCAATAAACTGGTAAGTCGTGGTGGCAGCCTAAAGACAGTCACTAGTGCCAACTTAGTGAATTCACACACATCCCTTACTCAAAATCAAACAGCCATTTCCCTCCTTTTAGCCAGGTCCAATGAACCAATCTCTAAAATATATTTACAGCAGGAGTGTGACCTTGAACGCACCAAAAAGTCTGCTGTGGCAAAGCAAGCATAACACACTAGCAAATCAGAAGGCAGGGCTTTGTAACGGGGAAAATGACTCATACAAAGCGCAGGCCAAGAGAGAATCAGGCCCAGTTGTGTTTCCCCCACGACAGAGGGCAAAGGTCTTTTGGCAGGTTTGCACTGCCACCAGCAAACAATCACATGCCAACCTTGCGAACACACCTGACCTTTTTGTCCTTCCTGTTTTCCAAAGAGGATTTATGCAAAGCATCAACTTAAGTGAAGAGCTAGTTAATTAATAAGCATTCCCCCTACTGTCTGCACTCTTTGCCCACTCTGAGGTTTAAATACATTGCCTGGCCCTAAAGACCTTCGAGACAAGATAATTCCGTGCTAGATCAGTACAATTAGGCCAAAAAATATAAAAATTGTAGAGACTGAGGCAAGCGCACAAATACAGCCAACAACTCCCCCAGGTACCGCAGCAGGAGTTACACTTCAGACAGCTTTTACCCTAGGCACATGGTTTAATTCAGTTCCCGCTTTAAGTAATCTTTGTAAAGAGTTCTCTCGCAAGCTTTAGGGGTTTGTTTAAAGAGAAATAAAGGATTGTAGTAAGTTGTTGCATTTCACGAGTCCATGCAATGACATGGTTACACCCTTTTGAGAAGCAGATCCAAGACCAAAGCTCTACAGAGGCACTCCTCGGCTGGAGACGGACATCAAGGGTTTGTCATCACTCACATCTGGCTACAGATGGAGGAGGGGTGGAATGAACTATGTTCACAACCTTCCATTGCACAATGCTTCAATACAATGGCTCTCAACCTTTTCCACAATGGGCCCCCAGCCCATCTAGCTGGGACCCTCATTTCTTCTATCGAGATGGGAAGGGCCAGGCAGTTTGTGACACCCCAGCTCTAATGGAAGTCAGTGTCCACCAGCTAGGGCACTGCAAGGTCTCATCTGCACAAGCATTTCTAGCACCAGTGCACCATTAGTGTAGACGCGACACTGTTAACTACTCGTGTTGCACACCGTGTCATCCAGACCCGTTCTGGGCAGGTCCAGCCAGCACAGAGGCTGCAGCACCAGTGGCCTGCTCTATGCTAGTGCTCCCACCAGCACTTATGTGGTGGTGGGAAAGTTAAGAGAAAAATGCACAGTCCAGGAGATGTTGTTGACATGGTAGCGTGCCACGAAACACTCCTCTCTCAGTCAGCAGGCAATGTGCATGCACTGCCAAAGGAGCAGTTGGCCAGAGTTCAGGGATTGTCATGGCATCAGGGTACACATCAAATTAGTCTATCATGCAGCTGTGATCAGAGGGCATCTGTGCTGCAAGCCATGTCAATGCTTTCCAGAAGAGCAGCAGGTTTGGACTGTGGCAGCAAGAGAAAGTGAGTGTGTGTGTACTAGAGATGGGAGAAAGTTACACATGACTGACTGAACCAGTGTCTCCTCAATTCAGGTAGGTTGGGCCTAAACCAAATACAAGTATTCAGTTTGGTTAAAAAGAGCTTTTTTAGCTTGTGGGGGGTTTTTTGGATTATTTTTTTTTAAGGGTTGGCTCGGATTCTCCATCGTCCTGCGCCTTGTGCACTCATTTTCACTTGTGCAAAATGGATGCAAACACTGGCATTCTGATTTGGTCTTCTTTCACACTCAGTTTGCACGGGGTTAAACATATGCACAAGGTGCAGGATGACAAAGAATCTGACACTTTGGGCTTCATGATGTTGTAATTCCAGTTAAAGCGGTTTGTTTTAATTGAAACATATCCTTTGTAGCCTTTGAAACCCGGACATTGCTGGGTCATGAGAACCTGAACGTGTGACCCGGTTTTCACTGCCCAAGGCACGTGAAGTGCAATAAGTTAAGAGTATGAATGGAGAAAAGAAAACTAGATTGTTAAAAGGCTTTGGAATTTAAACCCTCTCAGGTGTCCTTAGTAACAGCTCATAATAGATTACAAAGAAATGCCCCTTTTCTCATCCACACAACATCTCTGGAATTGATTTGCACAACTGGAATCCAGGACAAATTGCAATGGGAGTGGGCAACATGAAAGTGACAAGTTTCAGCTGTGTCCCCTGGGGGGATCTCATGCCCATTTACTGCAAGGTCACCACACTGACGCATAGCAGCAGACTTCCCAAATAAGTTCTCCGTGTCAAACCTGACAAGCATTTGCGAGCTGGGCAAGTGGCAACACTTCAGAGGCACATGGTCCGCCTTAAAGACGTGCCAAACACACCTTGATAACAGCAACCAACCCCTGGTGCATGATAATATCAAATCCATGTGTGCAGGTAAACACACATCTTTCTAAGTACACAAAAGACAAATCAAATCATCTAGGCAATTCTCACTGAAAACGTCCCTCCCCCTTTGGAGTAAACACTGGGGCAGTTTTTAAAGTAAAAACTGATATGTACAGCATCTGTCTTTATGAAAAGCAGCCCCCGCGCCCACTTTGGAAATCTATGATAGATAAGCCTCTGCCATCCAGCAGAAATCCGATTACAGAATAATCACTTAAATTTGTCAATTGTTTTGCCCCTTTTTTTTCCTCCAGCTAGTAGGACTCACTTTTTTTTTTTTTAAACCACAACATTGGCATAAGAAGCCATTTTGTTTCTTACGTCTTTAAGAAGTTTGCTCCCATACTGAGGCTTCATAATTGCCAGCCTGCGCCCAGAGAAATATTTTAAACCTGTGATAAAGCCACGTGTCCGGGTAGTGGTAAGAGAGCACCTCACACAATATTAGCGCAACAAAACTATTCCCAACTACTCTAAAGGACTAGCCCCTGGCCTGATAACATTATGCAATTTCTTCCTACATCAAGGGTGGATGTTTCAAAACAGTTTGACCAATTGCCCTTTGCGTCTCTCCCGGCCCTTGTGACAAGAGCTCTTACTTTAATTGTAGTTTCAAGGCTCAGTTAACTTGCAGCATAGGAATGTCTGTACCACTCCTCTCCTATTAAAGACTTTAGTGTTCATAACGGCATATTGAACGGAAGTGCTTAACCTCTGCTCTGGATACAGGGATGAATAGACTCTTTATACATTCTCACAAGCCCAAGATGAGAGCAAGCACATTTCACGTTTATCCCACAAGCCCTTGGCTCATTTATCTCTCACTATTGTCTTTCCCCAGAAAGCACCTTCATGTGCAGTTCATACAGGGAGAAAGGGAGTTCCTATGCCCCTGTGCTAAAGAACAACTTGGAGTAGACCCTGTTACTGCATTTCATAGGAGGAAAAAGAGTTTCTGCATTCCAAGTTGTTGCTGCAAACAATATCCTCGATGCAATCAGGGTGGGGAGGCCAGGAGAAGGAGTTCATAGTCTAAAGACTTATCTTTCCTGAGTGTAAAGGTTATTTATGATACTGATGTGCCAGCTAGGGATGTAAATACCATTTAAAAGATTTAAAAATATTTCGTTAAAATGGTTAACTCATTAAGGGGCTGGGGCCAATTCCGCCGGCCAGCATGGCTTGGGATGGGGCTGTGCTGAGCCCGGGCCCATTCCGGCTGGGCGACGCTGCTCCAACTGGGCACCATGCCTGGGTCCGCTCCGGCCGGGCAGCGCGGGACCACTGGACCTCGGGGCTAACGGTTAAGGCAGGCTAATCTGTAAGACTAATGCTTACCGGATAACCAGTTAACATTTTACATCCCTAGTGCCAGCCTCCTCCCAACTCAAGGTAACAGCTTCCCGATTTGAAGGCAGGAAGGAGTTTTGGTCGGACTGGGAAAGGAAGAACTGCACTTTACAGGATCTCATTCGGTCACTCCACACTGCAAATCTACAACATGCTTCTCTTGGAGCACTGTCTCCAGAGAAGGGAAGAGATGCCATGAAACGGTCACAGGGTCAGCAAATCCACCCATAGAGACTCTAATGCTGATAATTTTACAGCTAATTTGATTGCAGCTTCTATTTCAGAAAACTCGAGAGAGCTGGGTTCTGGCATAATAAAGAGCAATACTTATCTAGCTCACTGCTCTCAGGGCCTGATCGAGTTTAGAGGAAAGGACGTAATTGTGTTTGTGAGCGCAGCCACTTCATTTGCGGCCACGAGGTCAGAGACACTTAGCTCTGCTTTGAATCTCAGACAAATATGGATAGCTAGCTACAGCATGGCAGATTTTCTTAAGCAAACAGATTTTCAGGCCCACACCACATAGGTTCCTAAAGCACTAGTCAATATTATGTCCCATTACCCTAAAAAGAAATCAATAAATCAAAGAGGAGGAAGGGATCTTCACTTACAGTAATATTAGGAGATGTGGGTTCAATCCCCAGCTCCATCACAGACTGTCACCCTGGGCAACTAACTGCATCTCTCTAGGCCTCAGTTTCCCTTCTGTAAAACGGGGGTAATGATCCTTACTTTTCTGCTATTTAGATTGCAGGCTCCTGGGGCAGGGACCGTCTCAGTCTGTGTCTCTGTAGCCCTCAGCACAACACGGCCCCAATTGCCCATCGGCGTCTCTCGGTGCTACCGGAACACAAAGAACTTCTCCATGGTTTTCAGGACCCACAACCCCATTTTCATTCAAGGTGGTTTTGTGATTCTATCAGCTGTTGCCAGAAGTCCCTACGTGGCAGCCAAGCTCTCCAACAGTCTAGTCCAGTCGCTGACCAGACAGACACTTCTGCAATCAATGTGACAATGCAGTGGCTGGCTAGTTCTATGCAGACAAACGAAGCCTTCTTAGCTCTGGACAGCTCTTAGGATGGACAGGTCACTACTGAAGAGTCTGAAGGGTGCTGCCAGCCTGCAGATTGCCTAGCAGGAGAACTGTGCTAATGGAACTGCAAAGCATCAAATGCTGCTGTGCTACAAGACAGGCTGAGTCAAATGGTCCGTCCTAAACTTTGTCAATTCCTTGGTCCTCTCCTCCCAAAGACAGAATCAGAAGCCCAACCCAGAACACCACATTTCATCCCGCTCCAAAAGTGGACGAGATCCCCAATTCATCCATGGCTTCCCCCATTTGTGGGCTACCGCTCATGCCCTGCATAAAGGTTACTTCAAACCCATTACATATCTTTACACAAAAGACAAACCTATGCAACGTATTCTCTCTCTCTCTGACTGACACACACACCCCCCCTCTCTGGAGACCAGTTTACAAGTCTGATGCCCTGACACGTGTGAGTCAAGCTTAGTTTGTCACGAGAGCAACTGGGAAAAGAAAAGGCCAATGGTAACACCTGTTTTAATTTAGGCAAGAAGAACAACATGCAATGAACAACGAAGGCCAGCCAATGTTAAGTGGATGCTATGAACAGAATACGATGTTTTGCTGAATGCGCATGGTAGATTTCCTTAGCGAAGCCCCAACAATCTCTGAGAGAAAGAAAGGTCCCACCAGAGGCTTTAGAAAGGAAGAGGGGTCATGCAATGGGAAGAAAAACACTGTTCACACCTCAGTGGCAGAGCCAGAAACAGAACCGAGGTGCCCTGACTCCAGTCCAATGCTTTAATCACTGAACCGTGCTGCCATGGGAAGCGATTCACCAGTTACCCTGTCCGCTGCCCTCCCCTGCACCACAGGACATAATGTGATTAAAGCACACGCTATCCGGCTAATTGGCATCACCTTAAAAGTGCGCCATATGCTTTTCAAAGTAATGGGAGTCCCCCCCACCCCTTGTATTACCCAGGGGAATGATGAGATGTGGCACAAAGGAAACAGACCCTGTCAGATTCATAGAATATCAGGGTTGGAAGGGACCTTAGAAGATCATCTAGTCCAATCCCCTGCTCAAAACAGGACCAATCCCCAATTTTTGCCCCAGATCCCTAAATGGCCCCCTCAAGGATTGAACTCAACCCTGGGTTTAGCAGGCCAATGCTCAAACCACTGAGCTATCCCTCCCCCCCCCCTTGATTGGTTGGGTTGCTAGAGGCTGAGTAAGGCCCTCGTCCCTCAGTGATGTCCATTCGGGCAAAGGCGGAGTACATCGCAGGATCAAGAGTTAAGGAGCTACACCATTTGCTACCTTTGCTAGCAAACACTTGCTGAAACTTAGAGTCCAGTCTAAAGCCTTTGCAAAAGTGCCACGGATATTTTCCTGAAGGAGGGTGCCTCTAACTGGCTGGCTCGCAAGACAAATTACAGATTGAAAATCATCTGCATTTTCAGGAGATGGAAGCCTATGACGAGACAGCCTATTACACAGTTTGATTTTCTGCCTCACTCTGCGTTTCCTCCTGCAACGTTTGTTAGCTCAGTGCCTCCTTCACGCAGCTTTGGCATAAAGGCCAAGCATTTACAAATAATATACATCTTGCCTCTAATTCGCCATTACTTGGTCAAGCGAGGAAGCCTCCCACGTGCTGTAAATAAGCATGAGGTGACTGCAATCGAGGGGAATCAAGAAAAAAAGCAGTAGCAGTTTGGGTTAACCATCATCTAGTGGGGCACAGCAGCTCTACGTTCACATTGCTACGATCATCATACTGAAGAGGAAGCACCTCACATTTTTGACACATGGAATTCTTATTTCTGGCAGGACCCACTGCATCACAATGACGCTGATGTCAGTGGGAGGTCCGTGCATGGAAGAGGAGGGTTATTTTGGGGGCTGAGAGAAACTCATTCAGTGCTGATGGACATTCTGAATCAGACCGAGAGATCAGACTGCTGTAACGTTCTCCCTGGCGCCCCAAAGATACCACACCTGGGGCAGAATGCTGTACAGAGTTGCACATGGGGCCCACATTAGACAAGGGCTCTGTGATATGCATTGGCTCCCAATAAGCTTCCAAGTGGAAGGAAAGGTGCCGGTTTAGCCCTAAAGAATGGTTACCAACCTCACCCTAAGTGTGGCTTGTCAAATGGGGTTTCTATTTGTTTTCCACTCTCGCTGCATGTGAACCCGGGTGCTCCAGGAATGGGGGAAGCCCTGGCTCTCAGACAAATGAAAGAAGAACTGGGCACCACTCTCCTTTCTTTCTGGGGAATTAGAAAATGAGACTAAAAACCCTTACCCCTGAATGGAGGCAGAAACTCTTCCAAGAGACAGAAGTGAGTCCACTTCCTGTTGCTCTCCTGAGAGGGGCCTTGCAGGAGGACAGGGAAGAGGGTTGGGGGACTCTGGAACCGGAGCCAATGATTTTCAGCACCCAGTGGAACAGACAATAAAATAATCGGTCTCCAAATAAGGTAGAAAAGGGGTGGATTCAGAAGTGAGTCACATGGTCCTCAACCACACTGTCCCATTGGCGAGGAAGAAACTGAGGGGCTTCGTTTATGAAACTGCTGTTTCTATGAAATTCCAACAGCTTTTGAGGAGCCAGCCTATAATGTGTCTGCTCTCTACCCGGTCTTCTTCTAGGCTGTGGAGTCTAAATACCTAGAGAATTGAGAGAGGCCCCGGAGCCTTCAAGGAACACACCACCTCCTCTGTTTTACTGCTGGTCACTACCAGCAGTTGTGTTCTGCACCTCTCCGGGGATTCCCAAAGATTGCAGACACGGTGACCTCTCTCATTACAACAGAAGCTGCCACAGATCTTGCAGCAATATCCGAGGCAACAATCGCTGCCTGGAGGGACGTTCGTGCCACTAGCTGCTCCAAGGCATTTATGCTCATCTCTGAATTCCTGATGGCGCTTGTTTGCAAACTCGCTCACCTTATGCCAGAGAAGGTAGTCATACCTACACAATAATGCCTGGTAACTGGCAATTCTGAGCTGGAGTCTGGCAGGACTAATCCTTTCTCCCAAACAAGTCCAGACATTTAAGGTCTCTCACCATAGGCACGGTCTTGGCTCCCCGTTGTCTAGATCCTACTTGTGTAGCTGTTGTAATCAGCAAACCAAACACTTGACCTGTGTAAAAACATCCAAAACTAGATGAAGGCACCTGATACCATTTGTCGGCTTTCCTGAATGTACAAGGAGTTGATGCTGGCATCTGCCACAGGTGTTGTGTTTGGCCAGCAGACCCTAGTTGACTGGCATTGCCAACCTCTCTGGCATCAAGGAGTGGAGACTATCCAGAAGCTTATGGGATTTCAACAGGGATTTCCAGAGCATCTGCCAACCTTCGAGGCAAGCCTTGAAGAGTTTTCTATTTGTCAGAAGGGAGCCATGACTTCACTGGGCCATGAAGGAGAGAGAGCAGCTGGAATTGGTGGCAGCTGATGGTGGCTCAGACTTGGTGCAAGGACTTTGGGGTTAACGATGGTGCTGCACCCTACGGGATCTTACTGGAGTTACTCCTGTGGCAGCCAGCAGGAGGTGCCAATGGGGTGAGTCGCACCCCGTCACAGCCTGTTGGAAACAGACAGCACCGGAGGGAGAGGCGCTGAAGGTGTAGGTATCGAGGTCAGTGCCAGCACTAGGAGCCCTGCTGACAGTCCCGCAGTTCCTAATGCAGACGCAGCCTGAAGCTGCTCCGCAGCTGGTACCGAAGCTCAGCGACCAGAGTCCTTCGGGTCTTTTTGTATTATGGGGTATTTTCGCCATGGGATGGGCACCCAGCAGATGGGGTGGATGCTTATAACTCTATTTCAGAGTCCATAAAAACAGGGCAAATTCACAGCTGATAGTAAACATTATTATAATATCCATGAAGCACCAAAGGGCAGTTTCTTATAGGATCTTTTGGAACTGCTAAATCCAAGGAAGTTAGATGTGCCTGTCAGATTTAAAAGGCACAGATTTACTCCTGCTTTAAACACTATTGTAAAGACTTTATAGGAACATAAAGACTTTTTATCCTTGAATCTCAAAGTGCTTCTCGTTGAAGCTACACAACCGACTGACATGGTTCTACCCTCATTTTAAAAGGGAAGTGACGAGACTAAGAACTCAGGTGGCCTGAATCCATCCTCTTTTGTCTGCAGTAGAGCTCCCATTCCCTCTCTCGCCAGCTCAACCGTGTCCTGGGTTCACCCAGAGCTGGAGTACCTGGGGCAGTGCAGACCAGACATGCCAAGGAGGAAATTTGCCTGACAAAGCTCTTTTATATGCCTTTAATTTTTCTGGGTATGAATGCTGTTGCCTGGAGTCTGACCTGAGCTTTGCGTACAGACACAAGGGGGAGTGGGGGGTGCACCAGCTGGCAAAAATCAGATGCAGGTAAAAGCCAACCCAGAATAAAAACCACAGTCAACAGCTAACACCGCAGCCTCCAAACAGAGAATTAGCAAGGTAATTAAACTAAAAGGTTCACAATTTTGTGATTAATTAGGGTTGGTTAAAGCCAAATAATCCCCATTGCTGAGCAATCAGGGTGCCATTCATTTTCTTATTATAAAAGAAAATGCATCAAACAGATGGTTAAACATCAGAGCTACAATATGGAAGAAAGCGACAATTCAGGCCCGTCATGAGCACACTGGGAAAGGACACGGCATCCACTCAGCAGAGAGGCACGACACAGCCCAGATGCTCTTCATTCATATTTATTCTCCAAACTGAGCCTGGGATTAGAAAACTAGACCTCCACCTATTTATCTGATGGAGACAGTGTAATTGGAGATAACCCAGCATTCATGCTGGGTGTCAAACTACATTAAAAACAACATATAGCAACTGGTTTGTAACTATGGGCAGATTCAAACCTGTCCAGTTCTGGAGGCACATCAGCTGGAATATCCAATTACTGTAATTTTAAGATTCCTTGAACAGCAGCAGCTCTGGGCCCTGGAGGAGGAAATGCAGTAACTCATCTAGATGCCCAATAGGCTTTAGCCTGAGTTGCATAGATTTTGAAAGCCAAAAGGGACCATTATGACCACCTAGCTCGGCTTCCTGCATAACCCAGGCCAGAGACATACACTCACTGATTCTTGCAACCTGTCTATATCCTGAAGGTGAGCTAGAGCAGGTATTTTAGAAATAGGAAGTTCAGTGGGAGTGAGACCCATTTGAAAAACTCAGCCTTACTCTTTCCGAGGTGTGAGAGGGGCACACTGACCTCACCTTGTTAAAACCGGGGGAACCTTCCCTTAGATATTTTTTCTTATTGGAGTCAACCGATGATGTCAGAAGACAGAAGCAGATGAGGAAATGTCTTCTATTAAATAACCTTGTTCCTCTAGTTTGCCATTTAATTAAAATCTGTCCATCTCCAGGATAAGAAATATTGCCTATTAAATTGTCAGGGAACTCTGAGCCGTGGGCTGCCTACTAATGCCTACGCTCCCGAGTGTACTTCCACTAACAGAATACCAATTGAGAGAGCGAGAGAGAGGCTGATACCCACTTCCCACACACAACACATACACATAGGAAAAAAGACAGTCAGCCAGCCTCTTTGGTCTATATTAAACTGAACACCACAGAAGGTAGAGTGCACGCAGAGATATTTCATGGAGGTACCGCAAGAGTTTCAAGAAGGCAAGGAGAATCTCTGGCTCAGCAAAGCGCGTGAGCTGCACCGCGCACAAGAGTGCGAGGTTTTGGTGATTTAAGGTTATGTTTATTACAGCTACCTCACCCCCCATTGCTTAGGAGCTCTCCTACGTGACAAGGCGCTGCCGACTGAGTTGCCAATCTGGTCTCAAAGAGACATGCAGACACACAAGGGAGCAGTGGCTGAACGGAACGGACACACATACAAGCGAGTGGGAGCCTGTTCCAATAGCTTATTATTTGTATTAAAGTACCACCTCCAGGCCCCAGATGGGATCGGGGCCCCATCATGTCAGGCATCACGTGTATACAAGGTAAGAGAGAGTCCCTGCCTCAGAGAGCTTACAGACTAAACAGACAAGTCAAAGGAAGAATTGTTATCCTCATTTTACAGATGGAGAGCTGAGACTCAGAGTGGTTAAGGGACATGCCCAAGGGCATGGATCAGTTAGCAGAGCTGGGAATAGAACCCAGGTCTCCTGACTCCCAGGGCCCTGCTTACTAGACAGCACTGCCTGTCACGCATGGTGTGCTTACAGAAGCTCTTCAGAGCAGGGACCAATTACGTTTGAGACTTCACCTCCTGTATACTAAGCCACTATATAAATATATTGAGACTTCTGTTGATATAGCAGGCATGTGGTGTTACAGGCTGATAAGACTAGCTGATCCATTATCCTAACACATTCTTATTGTGCAATAGGTACATTAAGGAAAACAGACGTTGTTTGAACAGCAGCTTCTTCACAAAGCGAACTAGCAAGGTTTCATTTGTATATTGTAGAAAGAAGCCTGTACGATAGAGTCAGAGTCTGAAAAACCCTCAAAGGAACAACAAGCTATAAGCGCCCAAGTACATGAGAAACAAACACTGCCTGGATAGCAAACACAACCCCCTGGCAGCACCAGCCTCCACAGGGCATTTGTTAACATGTGGGCTCTCCGGATGAACGATACACAGTACGTCTGTAACCAATTCCAATCAACAGAACACAGAGGGAACCCCAGAACAGGTTTCAAAAGGCAGCTGTTTCCAAAGGAACAGTGTGAAGTGACTGGATTACAATCCTGGTGGTAATCCCAAGGAACAGTTCCTGTTGAGTTTGTGACTATTCGGCAGGGATCAGTGTCTGAAAGTCTGAACAAGCAGAACATTCCAGAGAAGAGCTTAAAAGGCAACAATGACTTTTTCCTGGTAGGTGTCCTGGGATACCACACGTCACACTGGTGGTAACAGCACGGCCTGGAAACTAAACTAGAGAATGCCAGCAAAGAGTCTTTCACCTCCGCATTACCAAGGGTTCAAGTCCAAAGTGTTTGGAATGCACCTCCTTCAGTGGAACTGGCTCCATACAAACCTACACACCCAGGTTTTCCCCTGTAGCACAGTCACTGGCAAGGTTCTGGCCAGACTGTGATCTCCAGCAGAAAGCAAGAATTTCTAAATACACTTTACACTTGGTAAAAAGCTATTTAAACTCCTTGTTCAGTTGATGGGCATTTTACTGCATCAGACGTCTGACAACAGGGGTTTCCTAAAATGCTCACTAAATGAACATACTATAGGTACAGAAGTGCCATCGTCTGCTGGGTCAAAACTTGAGGGAACTCTGAATTCAAAGAAAAATAAAAACAAAACATAAGTTCCTGGCGATGGGAAAAGATACGGGCCAGTTAATTTTAGTGCAAGAACATTAAAAGGGGCTGTCAGAAATATAAAGGGAAGGGGGAGAGGGTTGGATGCAGTGCTATAAAATTTCTTAACCCTTTACTGAGAGTGATCTCAGAAGACAAGTAAAACCTAAGCAAGTTTTTTTTTTTTTTTTTTTTTTTAAACTCTCTCGGGTTAAAACAAATTAAACACAAAAAGGCTAAAATAACTGCCAGTAAAACAGCTATTAAACTAAAGCTAAACTGCAAACCAATAAAAAAAATAAAAACCATGCAAAACTGCTACAACTAAAACAAATAAAAATAAATAAATTTTTTTTAAAAAGTATGCTTTATATTTATGACAGGGGCTCTGGAAATATCAGAGTGTTTGGGAATGGTTAAGGAACCCCATCCACGCAACATGCACCAGCATCAAGGACGCCAAAGCACTGCATAGAGAGAGTTCGGCCTTCCAACAACTGCCCGAGCTGGGCCCTGCTCCCCATGGAACAGGCAGGAAAACTGAGGGTACATCCACACCGCAAAAAAACACCCAACAAAAAACATCCTGTAGCAGCAAATCTCAGAACCAGGTCAACTGACTCGGGCTCACACAACAGGGCTCAAGATGGTAGTGTAGACGTTCCCACCCATGCTGGAGCTTGGGCCCTGGAACCCAGCTATGTTTAGCCCCACAGCACAAGCCCTGCAAGCCCCAGTCATTTGAGCCAGGCTCGGAGACACGCTGCCCCAGGGTTTGGGGTTTTTTCGCAGTGTAGCCATACCCTGAGGCACAAAGAAGGGAACGGTGTGAAAAACCCACCCCGAGTGACATAGTTATACCAACAAAACCACTCGTGTAGACAGCGCTACCGTCAAGGAGAGAGCTTCTCCCACCGACACAGCGACCACCTCTCAGGGAGGTGGATTAACTACTGACAGGAGCTATGGGGGCAGTGCCCCCCCAAACTGGATACATCCCAGAGACAACGCACAGGGAGGGGCCAGATTTCTCCCTTCTATTTGACCCTGCTTCCTCCTGGCAGAGGAGCATTCAGGGGAGTGAGCAGCTACGCCAGGCGCTATTTGTCCAGATCAGTTTCCCCACCTGGGCTGCCTAAGAGGAGGGCAGGAGAGCAGCTCCTGACTCACAGCAGAGCTCCAGCTTGGGGTCATGTCAATTACACTAGCCTATAAACTAAGAGACTTGCCCCAGAAACACAGTTGTCTGGACATAGGGGCAGGTTCTAATCAGCACCGGTAACGTCATAGCAAGTGAGTATAAGCTCAGAGGTGCGTCCCAAGCGCCTGTGCAGCGTACAGCATTGAGTGTGTGACCAGGGAAGGTTGAATGGGAGTGGAGCGCGCTTAGGCACATGGGCAAAGGGGACAGGTTTTAGCGAGGGATTTGCGTGGTGTGTGCATCGCAAGTTTGTGTATCTGTCAAACCAGGGTGGTGTGATTCATAGTTACATGAAAGTGCTCAGTTCTGTTTATTTAAGAATTTGTTTTTATGCTAATATTGATTTTTAAATGGTAGCTGGTAAACATGGCGAAGAATCAAGTTAAAACAAAAACTAAGGTGATTAAATAATGAATGTAAATGGTATTTGTGATTTCAAGTTCACTGTAATTTAAGTACCACTAAATCAGTAAATCCAGAAATTAGAGCTATACCTATTATAAATAGTATTAAGCCCCTCCCCAACAGAAAAGTCAAACTACACCTATGGATGCAGTTGTATCCATACAAAAGTGCTTATATCTCAGAGAATAAACTCTTATGGGGAAGGGGAATAAGCTATAGCACCGTTAAGGTACCTTTATCCTGATAGAACTGCACCCATACTGTGGGATGTACCAATGTAACCACATTGGTAATGAAAGCCACCAAAATAGCTACACCAGTTCAAAATCTGGGTGTAGAGCAGGCCTGGGTGTGTGCACTGTGCCTCGCACACCAGGACTCTGAGCACGACACTACTGCAGCAGAAAAAATGAAGACGAATGGAAAGTCTAGACTAACGAGAACGTCTATGCTGCCAGAGTAAAGGCAGAACCGGGATCCTCCACACACCCATGAAGTCAACGGGGGCTGCAGGCGTATAACTGATGGCACAGCGACAACCTACTTCCATCAGCATTTCAGTACTACAGAGGCAGAATTCATTCAAATGGCTCCGCTTTCTTTTCCCCTTTCCTATAACTGTAACAAAGATAAGGAGCCTTTTTACTTGCCAAGAACAAAACCCCTCAGCACATTCTCAGCCACCACCATCTGTAACAATATTGGTTAGTAAACAGCCGGGCTCAGTGTTGGGATTCTTTTGGTGCCTGCACAAATAGGTCAGTGGATGAGGCAAGTGTTGTTATGGAATTGAAAACAAGTCTGCACCACGACAGTGCACCTCTGGAAGGGTTTCTGATGCAGCCTGTTGAAACACAGCCCTGCAGAGAAAAGGGGATAAGGCAGGAGGGCTGAATGGCATGTGTGAAAACAAGTATCAGCCCAATGTTCAAAATTGAGAGACAAGTGCGAAACCTGTCAGGACTAAACAAACAGTGCCACAGCACATTAGCTGCCGCAGGTCAGATTACTCCAAAACACTGCTAGGAGCATGGCACCAGCTGAACCACTATTCTTTCAGCTCAGCCTGATTCGCAAGGGGACAGTTAGACTCCAGCATTAAGCTCATGTTCTGCAGGAGTCTAAGGAAGAACATATATCCTTTTCCAAACGTGTAATATTAAAGCAATTAGCTCATTACCAAAACAGGCTGTTGGCACCACTCCCACAGTCTCCAGGTCACTGATTCAGACCCAGCCAAGCAGAATTAACAACCAGAAGTCATTCATCATCCGATGGCTGCGCGAAACAAGTTGGGGGAGGTCCTAACCCAATTCCTAGCAGGTTTGTGTCCAGGTCACCAAAACCACCGTGCAATGCTTGTCAGACTCAGCACAGCATTAAGACACCAATACGATTTGTCCTTTCATCCCAGCGGATGGCTCTTCCAGCCACAATGAGGCACAAGCATGCTAGCATGAGAGCAGAACAGTTCAAAATGTCACCCTGGCTCTGCCTACATGGTACCTGTTCTATGGAGAGAGAGGAGTCACTCGTGAAAAGGGCACTTTTCCACTAGAGCCAAGTTCAGTGTAAAGATGCACTTCCACTAACAAAGGTGACAGCATCCAAGGAGAATGCATTTCCAAAAACTCTTTTCATCAAGTGGTTGTATGTTACCCCAGAATAAATCCTTAGAGGCAGCCATATTTAATTGAAAGGGACACATTTTCCTACCTAAATTGCTCCCACTGCTCTAGATTACAAGAATACGAAGATTAAGTTCTATTTACTGATTGCTTTGGACAATAGAAAACAAAGATGCAGGTTTCACTTTGAAGCACTCAGGGCTGTAGTGTTTTCTCTGTAAACACTGCAGGGGAAGGGATGTTTGTTTGAAAACAACTGGTTGAAGCATTAGAAGGATTTTTTAAAATATGATGTATTACATTTCTATTGGTCTCTGAATTTTTCTGAAAGCTGTTTTTTTTAAAGGTAATTTGGGGGACAATCTGATTTGACAGGACACCTTTAGTAAAATGAATAAATGAGACATTGATTTACAGCTGTTCCCATTAATGTGTATAAAAATTGCATATGTAAATCCACCAGCCATCAGTTGGAGAACAGACTGCTCCCGTTTTGCAACTCAGAAATGCAAGAGACAATTCCAGTTCCTAGCTATCCTATATAGCCCTTTTATTTTCATTTATAGAACTGAACAATCATTTTCTGGGAAAACAACACTGCTGCCTTTCTAGCATTCTCTGCACTTCTGTAACCTTCTCTACTACTCTGGGAAGCTTTAGAAGAACCACACAGATGTTTGAGTATCAGGATGGGTAAGACTGAAAGTTTCCAACACAAAGGAAGTGAAATGCACCCGATGTTCAGCTGGGTTCCTCTTAGGGGAGGGATGGCTTCTGCTATACATTCTGTTTGCAGAAACTAAGAAACTTTGTATTACTTAGGCATAAAGGATCTGATCTTGATGCAGTGAGAGTATTTCCATTGACATCAATGGAAGCCAGTTCAGATCCCGACACACTAAGCTGAGAACACATGTACAAGATTTGATTTCTGCTGCAAGAAGTTGCAAAGCAGGGGCCCAATCATGAGGACACTTACTGGGCATGCTGCTTCCTACTTCAAGTCTAGAAAGACTGGACAGCAATTTCATCTCTGGTACTCTTTGATCTATATACTTTCCATAAACACATGAATGTCTTTCAGGACCTCTGCCTTGCATGGCTGCAGGCAGCACTGGATCAGTGCAGTTCCTTGGAACTGCAGGCTACCTTCGGATCTCATGTAAGCCCCTGCTCCGCGCTATCACAGCACTGGGAGAGCCACTTAACTCCCCCATGTGAGAGTCTGGAGGGCACGGACATGTCTGTAAAAACAAAGGGGTGATATTAAGCCTGCATCTGACAGCCCCCTGCCCCTAATACCATAAATCCTGCTGCTGGCTTATGCTGTCTGATCCCCCTCCCCGCTTTGATTCATACTGCAGCTGTTACTTATACAGTATAGTGGAGCCAATACCTCCAGGCAAAGCTAGCAAGTTTAACATCTTCCTATTTAATGTCATTTTGCCTGTTCTGCTCCCATTGAGCTGATCCAGCTCCTCTTGCAACACTGGCCCTTTGATTCCGGTCACACGTGGGAAATTAGTTCAGTGGCACAGGCAGGGCTATTTTTAAAAGAATGTCTAGCAAGACCAATTACACCCCCCATCCCCAGAAAGTCAGGAGATGAAACTCTAACGTCATCTGGAAGGTAAGCACCTAATACGCACCCTCATGTGGACAGGCCTGAATAAAGCACTTGTTAATGTGCAATACATTCACGGTATTTTGGGCCACTTATATTATACCCCACTGACTTATTTGAGCCATTCAGTGTTACTCACATCACAGGGGTAAGATACCACCAGCTCTTTCAAGCTTTACCCAGCACTATTTTTATACAGCAAGGCTCAAGCAAAACCAATGTGAAATAGGAAGACACTTTAATTTCAGGGGAGAAGTTAATTCATATAACTTGCCATCATTTGGAAGCAAAGCCAACTCCTAGGACGTCTATACCACGGCTAACCATGTGTGTATCTGCCTCCCCACTCTGCATGCCCGTAACACACCTCTCCACAACACAGGAGCGCAACTACCGTTTGCATTTAGATTTGCATCGTGCAAGGCATAGCATTGTGCACCTCAGTCTTCCTCTGACATCAGGGCTAGGTTTAAAAAGCACAAACCACCAAAGACATGACTCTATTTTCACAGGCAACATCCCCACTAGCTGAATAGTCAATTGTCTCCACAATTGGGAGTTAGGTCCAAGGACTCCTGCAGAGGCTACTAAAGAATTGGGCAAACCCTACAGCTGGGGGGGGGGGGGGGGGGGAGAGGGGCTGTGTCACAAACTGGACAGTCTCACTGCTTTACTCGGGCCACCTTTACATTTGCCACCTCCAGCTTGTGACCTTTGAAGCGGTCCCACGCCCCAGCCCCCGCAAACCTGAGGGGGGAACCCTCCAACTCAGCAGGGCCCAGCGAGGAGGGGGCTGCCTGGGAGACCCAGGGCAGCTCCCTGCTGGGCCACAGGCTCTGTCAGTGTGACTTGGGCAAACGCTGCGCTGCCCTGTGCTCGGCTCCCCATCTGCAACCCAGGGACGTGAGCTGCATGCCCCAGCCCCCCCAAGGGCTCCGCAAGTGGCGTGCAATGACCCCCCACTCCCATGGGGCAGCCAGAGCCCCCCACTGCCACAGCCCCAGCCCCCCACTGCCACAGCCCCCCCAAGGGCTCCGCAAGTGGCGTGCAATGACCCCCCACTCCCATGGGGCAGCCAGAGCCCCCCACTGCCACAGCCCCCCCAAGGGCTCCTCAAGCGGCGTGCAATGACCCCCCCACTCCCATGGGGCAGCCAGAGCCCCCCACTGCCACAGCCCCCCCCAAGGGCTCCTCAAGCGGCGTGCAATGACCCCCCACTCCCATGGGGCAGCCAGAGCCCCCCACTGCCACAGCCCCCCCCAAGGGCTCCTCAAGCTGCGTGCAATGACCCCCCACTCCCATGGGGCAGCCAGAGCCCCCCACTGCCACAGCCCCCCCCAAGGGCTCCTCAAGCTGCGTGCAATGACCCCCCACTCCCATGGGGCAGCCAGAGGCCCCCGCCAAGGGCTCCTCAAGCGGCGTGCAATGAGCCCCCCCCACCCCCACTCGCCGCACGGGGCAGTCGGAGCCCCCCTCCACCTTACCCCTCTCGCATGGGACAGCCAGAGCCCCCACGCACGACCCCCTCCCGCGGGGCAGCCTGCTAGCCGCGCGGGGGCTGCTGGGAGCTGTAGTCCGCTCGGCCGTCCACCCCGCCTTGCGCTGCGGCCGCCGGAGCGCCCGGAGACTACAGCTCCCAGCAGCCCCCGCGCCGCCCCGCAGCTGCCCGCGGGGGGTTCAGGAAGCGGCTCGGAGCAGCGCCCGGTGCGGGGGGCGGTGAGGGAAGCCCCCCGGGATGGACACACACTGGGCCGGCCGCCCCCACCCACCCCGCACCGGGGGCAGCGCCCCCTCCCTCAGCCGCCGGCCCCGCGGGGAGGCGAAGCCCAACGGCCGCGGCGCGCGGGCACTCACCGGTCAGCAGCGGCGCGCGGCCAGGGGCCAATGGGAGCGGGGCAGCGGCGGCGCGCGGACACCCCGGACCTGAGCCGGCCGGGCGCGAGGACACTGCGGGGGAGGGGCACAGCCGGCGAGGGAGGCGCTCGCACACCCCGCGTGGGCGGGGCCGGCCGGGGAATGGGCGGGGCCTGGGGCGGGACCAGCTCCGCCCCGCCAGCGCCTCCCACCGCTAGAGGGAGCTGCCCGACCGGAGGGAGCTGGCCCCGCCCCTCTCCGGCCTTAAAGGGCCACGCACCGCATTGAGCCTTCCCCCCCACAGCGCAGGGTGGGCAACCCCATTGGTATATGGGACGAGCGGGGGAGGGGTTAACCCCCATTGGGTATATGGGGCGAGCGGGGGAGGGGTTAACCCCCATTGGGTATGTGGGGTGAGCGGGGGAGGGGTTAACTCCCATTGGGTACATGGGGCGAGCGGAGGAGGGGTTAACCCCCATTGGGTATGTGGGGTGAGCGGGGGAGGGGTTAACCCCCATTGGGTACATGGGGCGAGCGGAGGAGGGGTTAACCCCCATTGGGTACATGGGGCGAGCGGAGGAGGGGTTAACCCCCATTGGGTATGTGGGGTGAGCGGGGGAGGGGTTAACCCCCATTGGGTACATGGGGCGAGCGGGGGAGGGGTTAACCCCCATTGGGTACATGGGGCGAGCGGAGGAGGGGTTAACCCCCATTGGGTACATGGGGCGAGCGGAGAAGGGGTTAACCCCCATTGGGTATGTGGGGTGAGCGGGGGAGGGGTTAACCCCCATTGGGTATATGGGGCGAGCGGGGGAGGGGTTAACACACACCTGTGGTCACACACCAGTGCAAAGAGGGCAGGAAATGGGCCATTCTGATCCAGTTCTAGGGGGACCTGAGGTGACCGAATCCCGCTAATAATAAATTGTGGAAATTGTATTTTTGTGTCTCTGAAACTATTCACGAATTTGAGCTGAATTCGGCACATAGTGTGAAATGAAAAATATGAGAGAAAAATTCTAAAAAGTCAAAATGCTTCAATTCAGCCATTTTGCAAAGAAACGTCCCGACTGTCCGACAGCTTTTCATTTTGAAATTCAGCTGTTTAAAAAAAAAAAAAAGAAGTGAAAACCACCCAAAGCTGAAATGAAAACGGGAGGAAAATGACAGGTTGAACAAAACACTTGGTTTGACCCACGAGACTTTTCTTGGTTCTGGTGAGAAAACCCGCCCAGTTCAGTTTTGCTCAGAACCATGGTTTGGTTTTCTGGGTTCAGGCCAAGCTGCTCAGCCCTCCGCTCCCTGCCGCTCTCCTTCAGCAGCGGGGAAGCGCTTGCGGAACCCGTCCAACGGGCTTTACTGTAGGCAGGAGCCAGGCGTCCGGTCTGCAAGGGGACGCAGGGACACTGAGGCCTAGGAAGAGATCTGCGCTGTAGGGTTCTGCTGACCCCAGGCACAGGGACTGACACAGGGCCCAGGGTACCACCTGAGTCCTGCACAGGGGTTGGCAAAGTTGGTATTACTGGGACCATCGAGCCGGGCGCTGCCCAGATCCCAACCGAGATCAGGGCCCCATCGAGCCGGGCGCTGCCCAGACCCCGACCGAGATCAGGGCCCCGTCGGGCCGGGCGCTGCCCAGACCCCAACCGAGATCAGGGCCCCGTCGCGCCGGGCGCTGCACAGACCCCGACCGAGATCAGGGCCCCGTGTCGCCGGGTGCTGCACAGACCCCGACCAAGATCAGGGCCCCGTCGAGCCGGGCGCTGCCCAGACCCCGACCAAGATCAGGGCTCCGTCGGGCCGGGCGCTGCCCAGACCCCAACCGAGATCAGGGCCCCGTCGGGCCGGGCGCTGCCCAGACCCCGGCCGAGATCAGGGCCCCGTCGGGCCGGGCGCTGCCCAGACCCCGGCCGAGATCAGGGCCCCGTCGCGCCGGGCGCTGCACAGACCCCGACCAAGTTCAGGGCCCCGTCGAGCCGGGCGCTGCACAGACCCCGACCGAGATCAGGGCCCCGTCGGGCCGGGCGCTGCACAGACCCCGACCGAGATCAGGGCCCCGTTGGGCCGGGCGCCGCCCAGACCCCGGCCGAGATCAGGGCCCCGTCGGGCCGGGCGCTGCCCAGACCCCGCCCGAGATCAGGGCCCCGTCGCACCGGGCGCTGCACAGACCCCGACCGAGATCAGGGCCCCGTTGGGCCGGGCGCTGCACAGACCCCGACCGAGATCAGGGCCCCGTTGGGCCGGGCGCTGCACAGACCCCGACCGAGATCAGGGCCCCGTTGGGCCGGGCGCTGCACAGACCCCGACCGAGATCAGGGCCCCTTTGGGCCGGGCGCTGCACAGACCCCGACCGAGATCAGGGCCCCGTCACGCCGGGCGCTACACAGACACAGAGCGAGAAGCAGTCCCTGCCCTGAAGAACTCACAGCCGGAACAGACAAAGGGGAAACTGAGGCCCAGAGAGAGACGGAGACTTGCCCAACATTACATAGGGACAGTGGCAGAGGCAGGAATAGACCCCAGGTGTCCTGAGGCCCAGTGCCCCATCCACGAGAACACGCCGCCTCCCCAAGCCGGGAGGATGGGTTGTCCAAGGAGCAGGCTGCCGCTAGAAGGGATGATTCTGCTACCAGGGCGGGGGCTGCGGTAAAAGCACCTGGCATTTCAGCTGAGCAAAGCCGTTTGTCTCTGTGGTAACTGCAAATCGCTTTGCGCCCTGAGGATTAACAGCCGGCCGGCGCCTGGCTCCACCGCACGGCTCCCGTGCTGTGTATGCAGCACTGCACTGAAGGACCAGAGCCAGGCCCTGCCATTATTAGAGCCAGCCTGGTGTCTTGTGTGCTGCAGGACCCTGGGTCTATGAACCTGCTCCTCGCCCCTCGTGAGACATGATCCCCTCAGGGCTGGCCTGGAGTGGGGCTCAGGAGACCGGCTGTGCTGGGCCCCATCCCTCCTCTGTTGGATGATGGTGACAATCCTTCCTTGGTCTTACCTTTGCGCTCCCTCCCCCTGGCTTTGGGGGTGCCCCGGGGCCTGCCTGGCCCCGGTGTAAATTAGAGCAGCGCCCAGGCTGCTCTAAGTCCCGCTCGGCCCCCTGTGGGCCCTGCGAATGGGAGAAGGATGAGAGCACGGCAAGCCCCCATCACAGCCTGATCTGCCCCAGCTCCTGGGAGCAGGGCTGCCGGCTGTCCAGGTTTTCCTAGGATCACCCCTAGGTGGAGGCAGCTGTCCCGGGAACCAGCTGGGGTGCCCAGTGCACGCTGCTAGCTGCCAGGTGGGTGGGCTCAATGCTCACCCCAGGTTTTTGTACCTCAAAGGGGGCAGCCCAAAGTGGCAGCAGGGCCCACAGCCAGGGAGTCTCCAATGGACGGTCCAGGCCACTTCATGCTGTCTGAGCGGCGTGGCCGGTGCCTCCTTGGGCCTAACAACATCGCCAGCGTCCCCTGGATTTTCCTGCACCTCAATGCCAAGGGAAGAGTTTACCCACAACCAGCCATCCCTCTGGCCACGGCCTCCTGCTCAACTATCACCACCCCGGTCATTTGGCTCGAGCGGTTTGAAGATTGTCCCTCACCCTCTCCGGTGTACCTCAAAAAATATCCCCGGGGTGAGACACCAGCGAGCGATGGGACAGGGAGAAATGTTGGAGAAATCGTGGGGAAAGAGGAGATTTTATGCACATACGGTGAACGTGGCCAGTCCTGAAAGAACCTGGGATGCAGTTCATAACCAGCTGTCCCACATGAGTGGATAGTTATGACCCAGCGATTCCTTGGTAATCCTCCTGGGGCTTCCTAGCGGAAATGGAAATGAAGAATTAATCTCTCATCGGCTTGTAGCTACAGGGCGACTGACTGCCCCTCGCTGGGGAAAGATAACCAGTCCGGCTGCAGAGGAGCGGTCCCCCAAATATGGGCAGCGTCTGTTCTGGGAAAATGAGCGCCCCGGTGACATACCCAGCAAAGCAGACAGGGGACAGACATCTGGTTACCATTCATGCAGTACCCAAAGCACCACTCACCCGCAACAAAGCCCAGCTCCCTGCTGACACACCTGGCTTGTTCAATGGGTGAGCAGCGATTTCACACAGGCTAATAAAAGCAGTAGAAATGCTCCGGCTTGGGGCATGTAAAGACGCTCACGCTGTGACCGGGCGACACTCGGCTAAGCACAGCTCCAGCGATGACACCCCTGCAGACTAGGTCCTGTCGCCGGTTCCCCCCGCTACAGAAGGACACGTGCACCCTCTGGAGGAGCGGGGAGAGCCTGGAAAGGGTTTTGAGGCGCCTGCCTCGGCTGCCCTGGTTCTGCTCTCGGGACGAGCCGGGAGACACACGCAGCAGTGTTCACGTGAGCTGGGGAATTGGCCTTTGAAAGCAGGCTGAAGATACATGATGAGTTTGCGAGTTCTTTGGCACCAGGCCTGTGTCTGGGTGGCCCCTGGCACAGTGAGGGCCCAGATCTCGGTCAGGGTCTGTGCAGGGCCTGGCACAATGGGGGTCCTCATCTTGGGGTGGGGGGGCGTGTCTTACAGTCCTACTGGAGTAATACGTAAATTAACACGAGGTTTCAGCAAAAATGCTCTGTCCCCCTCCCCCGAGTGTGAAAAGCCCATTCATCAAATGACCGAAAAGGGCAAACCACAGATAGTGGCGGGCTGGGGTTTGTCCAAGTGGCTTAAGGGGACAATGCACCCAAAGCCCATGGACCATCCTCAGCACCTAACTCCCTGTGGCTGCTCGGGAAGCGTTTGTCCAGCGCTTTGCAGCCACGCAACCCATTATTAACCAATGGTGCAACCCGGGGGCCAGGCCCGAGCATCACAGGGGAGCTCTGTGCCAGTGACCAGCCCCCAGCGGGGTCCCGCCACGCCACCCCCGCCGCTCAGCTCCGGCGCGGAGAAGCTGATGGATCCCCCCATTAAAGGATTGCGGAGGGGAGTCTGTGCCGCTGGTAATCGGCACGACCCGGTTAATCCGGGCCCGGCTCATCCGGCCATCTGGGACATGCAGCATGTGGCGCGGGGGGCGGGGGAGTTTGGCTGCTCTGATTGGATCCAGCCTAAGGAGAGATTTTGGTGTCCGTCCCCCCCAACTCCCCCAGGCTAGCAGAGACAAACAGCTCAGTCCTGCACGCCCTCCCCTCCCGCTCATGCTTTTACCCTGAGCCTAATCACTAATTAGACTAAGGAAGGAGCCATCTGGGGGCTGCCCAGCAGGAATCTACCCACTAGAAGAGAAATCCCTAATTTACACCAAAGTGCGTGGGGGCGGGGGACCCCTGGGAGGCCAAACCCGGCGGAGCAGGATGGACCCAGGCCCGGCTCAGCCGTCTGAGGGCATGCCGCACGAGCTGGCAGGCGTGGCACGGAGCAAGTGCCCGGGGGCAATGCCAGAGCAGCGGGGAGATGGTGCATGGGAGACGAAGGGGGCTCAGCACCTGACACTGGCTTCATTGCCTTCCCCTGTGTCCGTGTTCATGCTTTCTTCCCCACCCCCCAACGCCCCCCAACGCAACAGCAGCTACTGGAGTGTTCAAGAAACATCTCTATTCCCCCAGCCCCTCCTCGCTGTTCTAACCACTAGATCCCACTCTCCTCGCAGAACCGGGAAGAGAACCCAGGAGTCCTGGCTCCCAGCCCTCCACCTCCCACTAGCTCACTTTGCACGGGTGTAAATCAAGGCTTTGTAAATGGTGACAGTGCAAATCACCATGCCCTGGTGCAAACTGTGCCTATACCAGGGCTTGGCACCACTGCCAGCTCAAACCCCAGGGGAGGCCGGTCCTGGATTCCTGCCCCTGCAGCTACCCCTGTTAATCTGCTTTATCGCAGGGTGTGCTGGGCGGCCAGCGGTACCCACAGTTGGGCTCTTGGACGCCTGACTGCTCAGCCAGCAGATCTGTCAGGTGCAGAGGAGCCGGGGTGTGGGGGTGAGACTTGCTGGAGGGTGGGGCCCAGAGATGGGACGGGATTGGGAATTGGGGGCAAGAGCATGATGTCGGCATCTGAACCCCAGTCGCTCCATCAGGCCAGGTGTCCTGGTGGCGAGGGGCCGGCCACGGGACACGACCCCTGGTGGAGGGGGCAGCCCCAGGGCGAACAGAGGGGTGTGTGCAAGGCCTGGGTCTCTGCCGCCCTGCCCCATGCAGCCATTTCCGTGGTTGCAGAGGGAGGCTGGGGCGGGGAGACCTGGCACTGGCAGGAACGGGGAGCTGCGGGGGGCTAGTTGGGACTGGACAGGCCCATAGACTATTGTACTTAACACATAACTACACTCATTGTTAATTATTCATAGGTGTGGGAATCCCAGGCCCACCCTCTGTGCCAGGCACTGTGGATTTCTACTGCTATTAGGTGTATTATGGTAGCATCACCCCAGTCATGGGCCAGCCCCCACTGCACCAGGTGCTGTGCATTGTTATTGCTATTAGGTGTATTACGGTAGCACCACCCCAGCCCAGGTCCAGCCCCCCCACTGCGCCAGGCCCTGTACATTTCTATTGCTATTAGGTGTATTATGGTAGATCCACCCCAGCCCAGGTCCAGCCCCACCCACTGTGCCAGGCACTGGACAAACACACAACAGAAATCTGACAATCCAGCCCTTGCCTAATGACCCTAATTAAGTGCTGATTAGTGCAGAGTGAGCCTTGCTATTGCATGACATGATGATGTTGGCGGGGGAGGGGAGAGGGAATATTTTCTCTTGCGGATGGATACCTCCATGGCCACGGGCGCGTTGGCCGGCGCTGGGTGATGTCACAATGATGCTGTGCCGGCCATGGGGCCGCAGCCGCACGGGCAGGTAAAGCGGGTGCCCCCCAAACCAGGCCGCCCCTCACGCAGCCGCCCATGGGGGGCGCCAGGCGGGCAGCACCAGGCAGCGCGGGAACCTGACCCCAAAGGTCACGAGCCAGGGGGCAGATGCCGCTGACCCCCCTAGTGGGCGCTGTCCTCTTCTGCTGGGAGGGGCTCTCACCCCACACCCCACACTCCCCCCCACACACACCGGCATCACCCACAAAGATCTCTGTGCACCTGAGAGACCCGAATAAACGTCTCACGCTGAGAGCGCACAGGGACTGGCTGGCTCGGGGGGGCGGGGAATGGGGCAGGGGCCTGTCCCCTCTAGGGGGCGCTGGCTCCCATCCGGCCCCAGGGCGGGGACTGGCTGGCTCAGGGGGGTGAGGAATGGGGCGCGGGGCCTGTCCCCTCTAGGGGGCGCTGGCTCCCACCCGGCCCCAGGGCGGGGACTGGCTGGCTCAGGGGGGTGAGGAATGGGGCGCGGGGCCTGTCCCCTCTAGGGGGCGCTGGCTCCCACCCGGCCCCAGGGCGGGGACTGGCTGGCTCAGGGGGGCAGGGAATGGGGCGCGGGGCCTGTCCCCTCTAGGGGGCGCTGGCTCCCATCCGGCCCCAGGGCGGGGACTGGCTGGCTCAGGGGGGCGGGGAATGGGGCTCGGGGGGGCGGGGAATGGGGCGCAGGGCCTGCCCCCCCAATGACATACTGAACATGGAAGCTCTCTGGGCAGCACCTGGTCTCCAGCTAGAGAATCCCAGCAGGGAATTCGCGCCAGCTCCCAGGCTGCTCTGAGCTGCGGCTTCTCCCCGACGTCGCCTCCTGGCTCCTGCCGTCGCGCGGGATAAGCCGCCCCCCACCAGCGCTGCGATGCTGGGAGCTGACAGGATCGTCCCCAAATGGAAGAACCTGAAATCTCAGATCTGCCAAAAGCTGCAGATGTCAAAGGTAACGGGGTGAGGGCTGGGAGAAGCGGGGGGCTCATTTATTGCTCCAAACTGCCGCTTTCCTGTAGAGATGCACACACAGAACCAGACAGACGCCCCAGGGGCCGGCCGATGGACAGACGCCGCACCCCGCTTCCACTGAGATTTGGGCCTTAGGTCCAACGATGCTGCCTGGGTCTGCCGAGAGCCTGAGCCCGTCGCTCGGAGAAGGGAGAGCTGCTCTGAGGGTTCTGCAGGGAGCTGGAGGGGGCAGGTGCCATGGCTGGGGGTCGCAGGCACCAGGGCAAACTGCCCTCACTGTCCCTCCTTTCTGAGCAGGAGCTGCCCGAGGCAGCGCCCGGGACGCCGGTGCTGCTGAGCGACAGCCCCTCCGTCGTGTACCAGGTCAGCCGCCACCCTCACCTCATGCCCCGCATCTGCTTCTACCCGACTGCCACCGCCAACGTCTTCGTCTGCTTCTCCTGGGGCAGCCCGGGGGTGAAACAGGACCAGGTGAGACTCCCACCTGAGCTGGCCCCTGGGGATTTGTGCCCCTCACTCCCTCCACCGCGATCTGCCGCACCGGGAGGCTGCGTCCTCCATCTCTTCCCCTTGCCCCAGGGAAAGCGGCGGGTGGAACCTGAAATGCTGTGGGAAAAGCCCTCTGGTCCCAGCCCCCTGTTCTAACCCCACCGACTCCTCTCCCTGCCCCCAGCCAGGAGCAGAACCCAGGAGTCCTGACCTCCGCTCGGCCCCAGCCGTCGCGGGCCAGTGACTCAGCGCTGAGAACCTGCTCTTATCGCCGGGCGATTGGCAATGGCTGGGCACCGATCGCTGGCTGGTGCCCCTCCGCCAGCCTGGACGGCATTTCCCCGGTCCAGGGGCCAGGCCTGGGCTCTGCTCATTGCTGGGGGGCCTCGGCTGGGGGAGGGGGGCGCAGTGACTGCCAATGGCTGATGAGTGATTGTCATGACAGCCGTGCTCGGGCCTCGGGGCGGGGCTGGGGCCCCTCCTTTGCACACACACATGCTCTGCCCTGTCGTGCGAGGCACTGTACACACACGTACACACGCAGGGCCCTGTCGTGCAAGGCGCTGTACACACCCACGTGTGTACACGCACGCACGCCCTACCCGCTCTGCTGCCCTGCCCTGACGCCGCATCCCCCCGCAGGCCCGGGTCTGGCTGCAGCCGGTGGCGGAGGAGAGCGCGGTGGTGGAGAAGGACGTGCCCATGGCCCAGCGGGTGAAGGTGCTGCAGGTGTCCCACGTGCCCGGCCTGCGCCTGCTGGCCACCTACTGCGACGACCTGCACCTGCGGCTCTTCGGGGACCACAGCCAGGGCCTGCGGCTGCTGGCGGCCGTCCGCTGCCCGCACTCCGTCACCAGCATGTGCTACGAGCCGGAGACGGGCGAGCTGGTCACGGGGGCCATCGGCGCCATCACCTTCTGGGGCTTCCGCCCGGGCGCCGTGCCGGGCCTGGGCGTCGCGTGGGCGGTGAGCGTGGCCGGCGGGGAGCTGGTGCACGGCCTGAGCGTGGAGCGGGAGGTGCGGGCGCTGGTGGCCCTGTGCGAAAGCAGCATCCGACTGTATGACTGCCAACGCCGGGCCGAGACCCGGGCCCTCCCGCTGGGCCGGGGCGCCACCCCCACCTGCTGCTCTGCCCACGGGCCCCAGGCCCACCTGTACGTGGGCGACCTGGCCGGGCACGTGGCGCTGTGGAGCCTGGAGACGGGGCGGCAGGAGCAGCGGTTCAAGGCCCACCGCAGCGCCGTGACCGGCCTGGCGTGCCGGCCGGCCGCGCGCACCCTGCTGACGGCCTCGCTGGACGGGCAGCTCAGGGAGTGGGGCCTGGGCACCTGCGAGCCACTGCGCCGGCTGGACCTGGGCGAGCCGCTCCTGCAGCTGGGCTTCGTGGGCGAGGGGACGTTCTACTGCCGCTCCCAGCACGGCTTCTCCCTCCGCACCCTGCGCCACTTCTACCGGCTCTTCCACGCCGCCGGCGCCGGCCTGCGCAGGCTGGCCCGGCTGCCCTGCGGCCCCGGCAGGGCCCGCATCCTGGCCGCCACCGAGGACGGGGTGACCCGCTTCCTCTCGCCCGTCACCGGGGAGCTGCTCCTCCTCACCTGGCCCTTCCAGCGGCTGGAGAAGGCCCTGGACTGCGCCTACGACCCGGAGCGGGAGGAGCTGGTGGTGACCGTGGGGACGGCCGACGTCTACATCCTGGACACCACCACCTGCCCCAGCCCGGCCAAGTACGTCCTGCGCACGGCGGAGAGCGGCGACGACGCGGTGTTGTGCCTGGCCTTCTGCCGCCTGGGCCTGGGCACCCAGCCCGCCGGCTTTGTGTTCAGCGGGCACCGGAGCGGGCACGTGCGCCTGGTCTCCCAGCACGCCCACCGCCTGGCAGAGCGGCAGATCCACAACGGGGGGGTGGGCGCCCTGTGTAGCCTCTCGGCCGGAGGGGACCTGTCCTACCACTCCCAGGAGTCCAACTGCCTCTGCTCCTACGGCGCGGACGAGCGCATCGTGCTGTCCAGCGTGGGGCTGGCGGGCAGCGAGCTGGCGCTCCGGCCCCTGCTCGCCATCCCCAGCACCGGCTGCCGGATCCAGAGCCTCCTGCTGCTGCCCGGCTACCTGTGCGCCCTGACCGAGCAGAACCGGCTCCGGCTCTGGAGACAGGCCGCCCTGGTGCCCAGGAAGATCAACCCGTACTGGCTGGAGACCGGCCCGCTGCACTCCTGCCCCGTCACCTCCTTGGACTATTGCCACCTGCTGCGGCTGCTGCTGACGGGGGGCGCGGACGGCTCGGTGCGGGTGTGGTCCCTGACGGGCGCCCTGCTGGTGGACTTCGACACTAGCCTGACGTTCAGCCACGTGTGCTTCGCCAGCCTCCGGGGCGACCTGCTGGTGGGCTGCGGCACCAACATCTACTTCATCTCCTGCCTGGAGTACCTGCCCCGCCGGCACCTCAAGGCGCTGGCGGCCCGGCAGGTGGGGGACGACGTGCTCGAGGACCCCCTGCCCTTCCTCCCCCACTTCCTGCTCTCCTTCGACACGGTCTTCGTGCCCAAGTACCTCTGGGTGGGCGAGAAGTGCTACCAAGGCATGGAGGCCCTCACCAGCCACCGGGCGGTCACGCTGCTCAAGACCATGGCTGGGGTGGTGGCCAGCGCCAAGACAGAAATCGGCGCCTCTCATGGCCCAGAGGCCCCCGCCGGGGCACCAGAGCTCGCGTCCGATTCCCGGCCCACTCGGCCACGCGCCAGGAGGCCCCTGCTCTCTCTGGTGGAGCCGCCCAGCGGCGAGGTGCCCCAGGCCCCCGGGAAGCCAGTGCCGCTGCTCCTGAAGCATTTCCTGCCAGGGGGGCCGTGGCTCATCAGGCAGGACGGCTACGTCCCCAACTCCACCATCAGGGCCCAGCTCTGGCCGCTGGGCACGCCCCCGCACCTCCAGTGCTCCCTCAGGGTGACCCCGCGCCGGCGGCTGCCGCCGCGGGAGCCAGTCCTGGGCCAGGAGCCCGCCTCGGCGTCCCGGTGGTGGGAGGAGCCGGCGGAGAAGGAGAAGGCCGAGCGGAAGCCGCGGGAGCAGCCCACATGCTTCGTGGACACGGAGCTGCCCCGGGACGTGCTGGCCGAGATCGTGGCCAGCAGCTGGCTGAGGCAGAAGCCCAGCGAGGTCACGCTGGAGTCCGTCCTGCGGGCCGTCCTGGGCCAGCTGGCCGAGGCGCCGCTCTCCGGGTACGGCCAGTGCACCGCCGCCCTGGTGCAGATCGGCCAGGCCTACGTGCTGCCGCCCCAGCTGCGGGCCGAGGCCGCCGCCCGCCTCTACCCGGGCACCGCCAGCGAGAACGGCCAGGTGCGGCGGGCGGCCTGGCAGACCCTGGGCGAGATGCAGCTGCTGAGCTTCAGGGATGTGGTGCCGCTGGCCCGGGCCCTGCTGGACCCGGACAGGCAGGTGCGGGACCTGGCCCGCTCGCTCATCGCCTCCGCCGCCGGCATCACCGACAAGCTCCTCCTCCAGAAGGCGATCAAGAGGCAGGCCACGCCCAGCCAGGAGCATCCGTGAGTGCCCCCCCGCCGGCGCCCCCCGGTTCTCAGGCACACGCAGGCCTGCCCCGTGGGAATCCCCCTGCAGAGCAGCCTCCCCAGCAGTGTGGGGCTGGCATGAGGGCCCTGCTCCCAGCCCCCAGTGGAGGGAGTGGGGTGGAGGGGGGCAGGGCGGGTGCGTGCTGCGCTGTGGCTATTCTCTGTCTCCCCCCACTCCATCCTGGGCTCATAGGGGGCGGATCAGGGCTGTAGCTGGGTCACACCGCACTGTGGCGAGTCTCTGCCGCCCCCCAGGATCCATGGGGTGAATGTGAGTTAGAGCAGCCCTGAGGTGGCTCTATGTGCCCACGGGGGCAGGCCAGGGCCTGGAAGATGGGAAGCGGAAATGGAGCAGAGAGCCACCTTAGCCCCACATGCAGGGCGAGGGGAGCCAATCCCCTGTAGTGCAAGGACGGGGCGGCTTTCCTAGCCCAGCTCCGGCTGTGTCCTCGAGCCCCCCTGCCGTGCTCCCCCCGCCGCGCCCCTCACCCGCTTTCTCTGCTCTGCCCGCCCTAGGACTGTCACCATCAGCGGGACGGAGCTCCCAAGGCCGGAGGCGGAGGGGCTGGGGTGGGCGCCAGCCCGGCTCAGCGTCTCGGAAGTGGAGAGCCTCCTGGCTCAAGTGGGGACCAGGCTGACGGACACGCTGGAGCTGGCGGGGGAGCGCCCGGAGCCCAGGGCCAGGGGCCAGGGCTCTGCCATCAAATGGCCCACGGTGTCAGAGCTGCTGGGCGCGGGGGCAGGCGGGGCGGAGCCGACCCAGGCCCTGGCCAACAGGCTGCAGCTCGTTGAGCCGACGCGGCTGCCCGGGAGCTCTGGTATGTCCCAATTCCCCTCTCGCCCCCCACTGGAGTCCCGGGGGCGGGGCGAAGGGACGATCCCCACCAGCCCGAGCGGGGTGGGCAGCTCCCCTGCCGGGGGCAGGTATGCGGGCCCGGGCTGGCCCTGGCAGCGGGGGGGGGGACGGCTGAGTGTCCGGGTGCCCCCCCCCCCCCACTGCCAGCCTGACCACATCTCTGCCCCGCCCAGGTGCAACCACAGACGCCCCTGGCACGAAGAAGCAGAGACACCTGCAGGACAAGCTGCCCCTGATCCAGCCGGGGGCCCGGCACCTCAAGGCCCCCATTATTGTGCCGAGCGGCCAAGGGCCGGGCACCGGCGGCGAGGGGCTGGGCTCCGGCGGTGAGAGGCTGGGTCCCGGCTCCAAGGGGCTGGGTCCCGGCTCCGAGGGGCTGGACTCCGGCAGTGAGAGGCTGGGTCCTGGCTCCGAGGGGCTGGGCCCCGGCTCCTCCAGGCTGGGCTCCGGCAGTGAGAGGCTGGGCCCCGGCTCCTCCAGGCTGGGCTCCGGCAGTGAGAGGCTGGGTCCCGGCTCCGAGGGGCTGGGTCCTGGCTCCAAGGGGCTGGGCCCCGGCTCCTCCAGGCTGGGCTCCGGCAGTGAGAGGCTGGGCCCCGGCTCCAAGGGGCTGGGCTCTGGCTCCGAGGCGGAGAGACGGCGGGGCCGAGCCGGCACCCGGGGCAGCCTGTCCCCCGAGGGGCCCACGGTCAAGCTGCCCAAGGTGGGGCAGCCTCCCCATGGCCCACACCAGGACCCCCGCTCCAAGCTCTACCAGGAGATGCTGAAGAGGCAGATGCGGAAGCAGCCGGGCGGGTCCCTGTCCTCGCAGCCGAGCCAGCCCTCGTCCCAGGCCCTGGGCTCCGACCCCTCCGACCCCTCCCTCATCGACCCCGGCCGCCGGTACAGCGCCGACAGCTCCCGCTGGCGCTACGACCTCTGCCAGCTACTTAACCTGCGCCTCAGCCCCTCGGCCCACGCCCGCGGCAGCCTGGAGGAGCTGCTGGTGGCCACCCGCCTGGCCCTGGGCCAGTCCAGCAGCTCCGTCCTCCGGGGCCTGCCCCAGAGCCGCTCGGCTGCCGAGGAGCTGGCGGACAGGCTGGCCACGCGCCTGGAGCAGGAGGCCGAGGGGGCCTGGGCTGAAGGGGGCCTGGCCGAGGGGGGCCTGGCCAAGGGGGCAGATAGACGCCTGGCCAAGGGGGGAGATAGACGCCTGGCCAAGGGGGTAGACGGGGGTCTGGCCAAGGGGGCAGATAGACGCCTGGCCAAGGGGGTAGATAGAGGCCTGGCCAAGGGGGTAGATGGGGGTCTGGCCAAGGGGGTAGATGGGGGTCTGGCCAAGGGGGCAGATAGAGGCCTGGTCAAGGGAGTAGATGGGGGTCTGGCCAAGGGGGCAGATAGAGGCCTGGCTGAGGGGGGCCTGGGCAAGGGGGTAGATGGGGGCCTGGCCGAGGGGGGCCTGGCCGAGCGGGTAGATAGAGACCTGGCCGAGGGGGCAGACGGGGGCCTGGCCAAGGGGGCCCAGGCCGAGGGGGCAGACGGGGGGCTGGCCAAGGGGGCCCAGGCCGAGGGGGCAGACGGGGGCCTGGCCGAGGGGGGCCTGGCCGAGGGGGCAGACGGGGGCCTGGCCAAGGGGGCAGATGGGGGCCTGGCCGAGGGGGGCCTGGCTAAGAGGGCAGATGGGGGCCTGGCCAAGGGGGCCCAGGCCGAGGGGGCAGACGGGGCCCAGGCCGAGGGGGCAGACAGGGGCCTGGCCGAGGGGGCAGAGCAGAGGCCGGGCGAGGCCCCAGTGGTGCAGCAGGAAGAGCTGCCCCGGGGCAGCCGGGGGGCGGTGGCCGGGGGGGTGGAGGGGCAGGTCTGGCAGAGACTCCGGCCGCTGCTGGAGATCCTGGCCGACCCGGCCAGGCTGGAGGGCGCCGACTCCGCCGAGCTGCTGGGCCGGCTCCAGGCCCTCGGGCACTGCCCCTCGCTGGAGCACCGGGCGGCGCTGGAGGCCACGCTCGCCATGGCGGCCCAGGTGCTGGGGGAGCAGGACGCCGGCCTGGCCCGGGCCGTGTCGCTCTGCGCCCTCCTGGCCAGCCCCGGGCAGGAGCTGCCCGAGGCCACCGTGTCCACGGGGCTGCTCCAGGCCCAGCCCGGCCCGGCCCAGGACCTGCTGGCGTCCGCCCGGGCCCGGCTGCAGGCCAGCGCCGAGAGGATGGGGCAGGAGTGGGCCTGGTGGGAGCAGCTGGGGCAGCCCAGCCTGGAGCCGGCCGGGCTAGGGGAGGGCGAGGAGACGCAGCCCCCAGCTTGGCGGCCGGGCAGCCCCCAGGCCCAGCAGCCCGGGGAGCAGGAGCAGGAGAAGCCGGTGCCCGTGGCCAGCCCGCGGGAGAAGGTCGACTTGTACCTGCCGGGCGGGCTGCCGGCCGCCGGCGCCGGCTGGGCCGAGGTGGGAGCCTGCTGGCTGCCGAGCGAGGACGTGTTCCTGGCGCTCTACCAGGTGCTGGTCGCCCTCCAGCAGCGCCACGGGCCCTTCTCCCCGGCCTGGTGGGAGCAGTTCCGCCGGCTCACCGAGCTCTACCGCCTCCAGCGGCCCCTGAGCCACGCCTTGGTCCGGCAGCTGGGGGCAGCCGACGGGCGCAGCGGCAAGTCTCACCCGGGCCTGGCCCAGGCCAGGCGGGAGGCGCAGGGGCAGAGCGAGGCCAGCCTGGGCCAGCGGATCCTCTCCCAGGTCCTGCATCGGGGGCCCCGGACGCTGCCCGGGCCCCCCAGCTTCTGCGGCGTCATCCCGCTGAGCTACCAGAACAACGTGCACCCGCTGCGGCCGCGGGGGGAGGCCTGGTACGGGGCCCTGGCCCTGGCCTGGGGGGCGGCGCAGCAGGACGACCGGGGCCAGCCGCCCAAGCTGCACTTGGGGCTGGGGTGAGGGGGCGAAAGGGCAGGGCTCTGACCCATGGCAGAGCCCCCCCAGTGAGCTAGCGGCTCCATCTTCAGGCTCAGCCCAGCGCTGCTCCCCGGCATCACCCCAGAGGGGCCATGGGCAGGACCCCATGGCACAAGGTGGCCCCAATCCCTGCCCCGAGGGCCAGCTCCAGCCACCCCTCCCCTGCGCTCGGAGCCGAGTCTGTAATAAAGTTGGTGCTACGTCACGGCCCCGGGAGACGCTGCTGCTGTTTGAGTCTCCTGTTGGATCCGCACGGTGCCCTGCCCGGGGAGGGGGTCACCATGGCATCAACAGCCCCCCTCGTTTCTGGGCCTGGGCCCTCCGGCCGTGGGGGGGAGCTGCCCTGGCTCCACGGATGGACACTGGCGATGGCTGACCGGCTGGCTGGACTCTGGGGCAGGATGGGCAGATAGAGTCTCCCTGGATCCGTCTTTGGATATTGAGGCTGGATCGCTGGCTCTGGGGTGCCTGTGGGTGTGGCCAGGCCAGGGCCCCAACTCGGCACGGATCCCCCCCACCCCCAAGGTCCCATCGGCAGCCCCCGCATGTGTGTGTCTGGGCTCTCCTCTGTCTGTCCCTCCATCCCCAGACACCCCCAGTTGCTGCCCTCGGGCTCCCCTAGCCGCCCCCCCCATAGCTTCTGCCCTCACAGTGCCACCGCTGGGAGCAGCCTCACCCCCTTGCTGGGTGCTGGGACCCAGCCGGCTGGAGTCGGCTGCCGGACCCGTCGGGCTGGTTTGCCATGGGCGGTGGCTGACGGAAACAGCCGGAGGGGGTTGGGTGGGAGCAGCCCCGCCAGGGACAGCTCCCGAGTCACGCCAGCCCGCCGGGCGCTCGGGGCCCCCGCAGTGACCTGCCTCGGGTGCCAGCAGCCCCGGTGGCGAGAGCTCCCTCTGGGACACCCGTGGGTTGGGGTAGCCCCAGCTAGGATATGCCAGGCGGGGGCCCAGGCCCTGCCCCAGAGAGCTGCCAGGTGGAACAAGGGGAGGCCTGGGACTCAGGACGCCTGGGTCCCCTCCCTGGTTCTGCTACTAACGCCCCGAGTGACTCTGAACAGCTCCTGTCCCTCCCCACCCCCCGTGTAGCGCCCTGCCTAACGCTAGGCCCCGCTCTCCGTCAGGGCCCTAGCAGAGCCGGGACCAGCCCCCGATCTCCTGGGTTCCGGCCCAGTGCCCTGCCAGCCTCCCACAGCTGCTGGGCTCCGCGAGCTGCCCCTCCCGCAGGCGTCCCCAGGGCAGGGAAAGCAGGGGGGCATTGCCTGCTTCCTCCGGACAAGCCCCAGGACGCTCCGCTCCCCCCACATCACCATCGGCTTCTCTAGGCCCGGCTGGCGGGTTGCTGGGTGCGGCTCTGTGGGTCTCCGTTTCCCAGAGTGCCGCGGGAGAGCCGGCGGTACCGCTGGGGGCCCAGGGAGACGGGTGTAAAGAGCTCTCCTCGGATCTGTCGCACGTGGGCTGGGAACAGATTGGGGGTCTGGCCGGCAGGACACGGGACGCCCGTCTGGCCTCCGCGCTTGCGGCTGGGAGAACAATAATCCTGTAACCGGCACGTCGCTCGGCCTCTCGCTGTTGCTAAGACGCCAGCAAATCTGCCGTGGTCTCGTGTTTCTCTCGCACTCAGGACACCGCCGCACGGCGCTGTCCAGGGCAGGGACTGTCCCTCACCCTGTGCAGGGACCGGCACCCACCGCCTCTGGGCGCTCCCGTCACACCCAGAAGTCCTAATAACTTTCAAGACTAAACAATTCACGGCACTTTTCTCAGCCCCTGCAATGCAGCCACCTCTGGGGTGGAACGTGGCAGGTCTTCAGCCGCTGTGTAAACAGGGATCACTTGCCCAGCATCGAGATGCAGCCAGCTCTGGGGTGGGCCGGCTCAGAGCAGGGGACTTTGCCCCACCTGGCCCCGCTTCTCCGGCCGCCGTCCGGGTGCTGGGCTCCCCAAACTCCCCGCCCCCGCTCCCCCCATCACCGCCTCTGCCCCCAGCCTGGCCCTGGGCCCCGAGAACTACAAGTCCCAGCCTGCACCGCGGCGGCTCGCCGGGTCCCTGGACACCCCGAGACCAGCTGACAGCCCCGGCAGAGCCCGCGGCCACCATTGCACGGAGCCGGGGAGCCGCGCGGGGGGAGGCGCGGGAGAGGCGCTGAGGGGGGCCCCCCCGCACCCCGATCTCCGGCTGGGTGAGCGGCCGCTGCAAATCCGGGGGGCAGGAGGCGGCGGCCGCTGCAGAGCCCGCTGGAGGATTGGGGGGGGAGGGGGTGACCCCGCCGGCCCCCCGCCCGCTGCAGAGGAAGATGCCGGGGGGCCGGAGAGAGGCGGCGGCAGCGCCCTGCAGCGATGAGGCTGCGGGCGTGACAGGGGCGAGCTGAGAAGGGAGCCCCGCCCCCCGCCAGCTGTGGGGTGCCCCCTCCATCCGCTCCCCCCCGCCCCCGCCAGCTGTGGGGTGCCCCCTCCATCCGCTCCCCCCCGCCCCCCACCAGCTGTGGGGTGCCCCCTCCATCCGCTCCCCCCCGCCCCCCGCCAGCTGTGGGGTGCCCCCTCCACCCCCTGTGGGGTGCCCGCTCTGCTGTGGGGTGCTGCTGGGCTGGATCCCTGCCCCCCGCCTGCTGCCCGAGGCGCGCAGAGACCCAGCGGGCTGGGCCCGGCGTGGGTGCCAGCCGGGAACAGGTGAGGAGGACGCTCCGCCAGCCGCCGGGGGGCAGGGAGTGGACGTGTCCCAGGCGGCGCCGGGTCCGGCCTGTGCCCGCCTGCCGGGCCGGTGACATACGGGGGAGCGGCTCTGGCCCGTCCTGCCACCCCGCCGGCTGGAGCCCGGGCGCCCTGTCCCCCCCAGCACCGGGTCACCCACCGCAAGCGCCCGTGGGTTGGTTGGTGCCTCCAGCCTCCCAAGCCAGGGAGAGACGAGGCTCCGGGCCGATCCTTGCCGTAGCCGGGGCCCCGGGCCCTCACTCTGTGTCCGCGCCGGGCGGCTCCCCTGCTATTGATCTGGCCTCCAAGGAAGCATAAAGCCTCCTTTCTTCTGAGCCAATCCGCGGCCAACGCTCAGCGCCACGGCCGGGCAGAGCCGGCGCCCAGCCATGCAAAGGCTGGACGCGCCCGCCCCGCGCAGCCAAGGGAAGCGGCGCTCTTGAGAGGTGCAGGGGGGCCCCAGCCAGGCTCCCGGGGGGCTGGAATCGCCGGCCGGGGGAAGGCCCCCGCCCTCAGCTGTGCCCTTGTGGTGCAGGGGTTCGTCCGCAGCGCCCTCCACCCCCCTGCGGCCCACGCCCGCCGGGCTGCAGCCGAGGGGCGACGTGCCGGGAGCTCTGGATGTTGCTGCCGGGGTGGGAGCGAGCACCGGGGGCCAGTCCCTGGGCCAGCGACAGCGGGCGGGCGGCCGGCCCCGCGCAAGGCAAGGCAGCATGTCCCGGCAGCCCGCGGCGATCTAGGCCGGCCGTCACCGCGCAGGGCCCAGGATGGAGGCCGGGCACAAGGCGGTGCCGGGCGAGGAGGCCGGGGACGGGCCGGAGGATGGCGGCGGGGGCTGGAACCCCTTCTGGACGGCCGTCTTCGACTACGAGGCGGTGGGGGACGAGGAGCTGACGCTGCGGCGCGGCGACCTGGTGGAGGTGCTCTCGCAGGACTCCGCCGTGTCCGGCGACGAGGGCTGGTGGACGGGGAAAATCGAGGACAAGGTGGGCGTCTTCCCCTGCGACTACGTGGCCAGCGCCCCCCCCGGCGGCCCCTACCCTCTGCCGCTGGAGATCTCCTTCCAGGAGCTGCTGCTGGACGAGATCATCGGGGTGGGGGGCTTCGGGAAGGTCTACAAGGGCGTGTGGCGGGGGGAGGAGGTGGCGGTGAAGGCGGCGCGGCAGGACCCCGACGAGGACATCGGCACCACGACCGAGAGCGTCCGGCAGGAGGCCCGGCTCTTTTGCATGCTGCACCACCCCAACATCATCGCCCTGAAGGCCGTGTGCCTCCAGCCCCCCAACCTGTGCCTGGTGATGGAGTACGCCCGGGGTGGCCCCCTCAACCGGGCGCTGGCCGGCAGGAAGGTGCCGCCGCACGTGCTGGTGAACTGGGCCGTGCAGGTCGCCCGCGGCATGAACTACCTGCACAACGAGGCCATGGTGCCCATCATCCACCGCGACCTGAAATCCATCAACAGTGAGTGCCGGGGACGGGGGGCAGCGCCGGGACAAAGGGCCCGGCTGGCAGCCCCCTGCGGACTGATGCCCCGGGCAGGCGGGTGCCCCTGGGGGGGGCGGGCGGGGACCACACCACTGGGAAACAGACTGAGACCTGCCAAACTCACTTCACACATTCAACAGCTGCTGGCAGGGAAGCAGGTGTAGCCGGATGGGACTGGCATCCTAGAGGGGACAGGCCCCAGGCCCCATTCCCCACCCCCGAGAGCCAGCTAGTTCCTGCCCTAGGGCCGGAGGGGAGCCGGCCCCCCAGAGGGGACAGGCCCCTGCCCCATTCCCTGCCCCCGAGAGCCAGCTAGTTCCTGCCCTGGGGCCGGATGGGAGCTGGCGCCCCCAGAGGGGACAGGCCCCTGCCCCATTCCTTGCCCCTGAGAGCCAGCTAGTTCCTGCCATGGGGCTGGATGGGACTGGCATCCTAGAGGGGACAGGCCCTGGGCCCCATTCCCTGCCCCCGAGAGCCAGCTAGTCCCTGCCCTAGGGCCGGATGGGAGCTGGTGCCCCCAGAGGGGACAGGCCCTGGGCCCCATTCCCCGCCCCCGAGCCAGCTAGTTCCTGCCCTAGGGCCGGAGGGGAGCCGGCACCCCGAGAGGGGACAGGCCCCTGCCCCATTCCCTGCCCCCGAGAGCCAGCTAGTCCCTGCCCTAGGGCCGGATGGGAGCTGGCGCCCCCAGAGGGGACAGGCCCCTGCCCCATTCCCTGCCCCCGAGCCAGCCAGTCCCCACCCTGGGGCTGGATGGGAGCTGATGCCCCATAGCAGGGACAGGCCCCGGGCCCCATTCCCTGACCCCGAGCCAGCCAGTCTCCGCCCTGGGGCCGGATGGGAGCTGGTGCCCCATAGCAGGGACAGGCCCCGCACCCCATAGCACTCAGTCCATCCCTCTAGTGCCGGTTCATGGGGCAGAGGAGGTGGCTGCGCCCCAGCACCGAGCCCCAGTTCTCTGCCCCCCTCCGCTCCCACAGCCCATGGACACCAACTCCTGGCTGGATCCTAACCTGCTCCCCGCTCCAGCCCCGGGAATGTGCCCTGCCAGGCCTCTGCCCATCACTACGGCCACGGCACGTCTGGCCCTCTCCCCATGGCACCCGTGGTCCTGGGGGTGTTTGCAGGGGGACAGGGCCCTGGCCCCAGAGGTGTCCCATGTGCCGGCCCCCGCCCCATGGTGACTTTGGGGAGGGCAATGGGATGCCCAGCCCCCCAAACACCCCTGACTGGGGCCATGGGGCCGACCCCAAAGTCTGGCAGCCACTGGGCCACACCGGTACTGAGCAGGGGCTGCAGGGTCGCTATGGAGACATGAGCCCTGGTGCACCCCCCCATCCTGTGTCCTGCACCCCAGCAGGGATGCAGCAAGGGGGGACCCAGACCCCCCTCCCGGCCCCTGACCAGGCAAAGGAGGGGTGGTCAAGGGACATGGCAGCCTGGCACACTCCAGTCAGGGGGTGCCCTGGGCCCCCTCCCCTTGGGTGCCCCCTTGCACCCCCCTCACTCTCCTGCCCCCCCCCCCCCAGTCCTGATCCTGGAGAAGATGGAGGACGGGGAGCTGGGCGGCCGCACGCTGAAGATCACGGACTTCGGGCTGGCGCGGGAGTGGCACCGGACGACCAAGATGAGCGCGGCCGGCACCTACGCCTGGATGGCGCCCGAGGTCATCCGGCTCTCGCGCTTCTCCAAGAGCAGCGACGTCTGGAGGTGCCGGGGCAGAGCAGGGGGCCCCGTGGGGATGGGGGAGCGGTATGAGGGAGCAGGCGGGATCCCATGGGGCTGGTGGGGGGGCCCCCCTATGGGGAGGGGGGAGCGGGATCCCCTGGGTCTGGTGGGGGGCCCCCCATGGGGAGGGGGGAGCGGGATCCCACTGGGCTGGTGGAGGGGCCCCCCATGGGGAGGGGGGAACGGTACGAGGGAGCAGGCGGGATCCCACGGGGCTGGTGGGGGAGGTCACCCCGACCCCCAGATCCATGCTCGCCCCCCCAGCCCAGCCTGTCCCGTGCTGCAGTTTCGGGGTGCTGCTGTGGGAGCTGCTGACCGGGGAGGTGCCGTACCGGGAGATCGACGCGCTCGCCGTGGCCTACGGCGTGGCCATGAACAAGCTGACGCTGCCCATCCCCTCCACCTGCCCTGAGCCCTTCGCCCGCCTGCTGGCAGGTGAGTGCCTGGGAGGGGTAGGGGGCGCTCCGGGGGTGCCCCTGGGCCTGGCTGACTCTCCCCCCCCCGCCGCAGAGTGCTGGGACCCCGACCCCCACGCCCGGCCCCCCTTCGGGAGCATCCTGGGGCGGCTGGTGGCCATCGAGCGCTCGGCCATGTTCTCCATGGCCCTGGACGCCTTCCACTTGCTGCAGGACGCCTGGAGGCTGGAGATCCAGCACATGTTCAGCGAGCTGCGCACCAAGGAAAAGGTCAGCGGGACCCCCCCCCCCATTGCAGCCCCCATTGGGCCCCCCCACAGCTCCATCAGCCGCTGACCCCCCTGGGATCCCACCATACTGCCTCCGCATGGCACAGACCCGCCTTGGGCCCCCCTGAACCTGCCACAGCTCCCCAGCCCCTGATCCCTCCTGGGACCCCCCATACATGGCACAGCCCCCTCTTGGTGTCCCCCCAAGCCTCCCACAGCTCCCCAGCCCCTGATCCCTCCTGGGACACCCCCCGGGACCCTCCCCCTACTACTGTCCGTGCATGGCAAAGCCCCCCCTTGGGCTCCCCACAGCCCCCCCAATCCCTCCTGGGACCCCCCCCCCATACTGCCCATGCATGGTACAGTCCACCCTTGGGTCCCTCCACAGCTCCACCGGCCTCCGATCCTTCCTGGGACCCCCCATACTGCCCACGCCCCACGGCCTTCCCCCCGCCGGCCCGGTGCTGGCCCGCGCCCCACGCTGTGCCCCCCGCCCAGGAGCTGCGGAGCCGGGAGGAGGAGCTGCTGCGGGCGGCGCGGGAGCAGAAGACACAGGAGGAGGAGCTGCGGCGGCGGGAGCAGGAACTGGCCGCCCGCGAGATCGACATCGTCCAGCGCGAGCTGCACTTGCTCATGGACCAGCTGCGGCAGGAGCGGCCCCGGGTCAAGGGCCGCAAGGGCCACTTCAAACACAGCCGCCTCCGGCTGCGCGACGGGAACCACATCAGCCTGCCCTCAGGTACCCCCCTCTGGAACCCCCATCCCCCTGTGCCACACAACCACATCAGCCTGCCCTCAGGTACCCCCCTACGGCCCCCCCACATCAGCCTGCCCTCAGGTACCCCCCTCTGGAACCCCCATCCCCCTGTGCCACACAACCACATCAGCCTGCCCTCAGGTACCCCCCTACGGCCCCCCCACATCAGCCTGCCCTCAGGTACCCCCCTCTGGAACCCCCATCCCCCTGTGCCACACAACCTGCCCTCAGGTACCCCCCTACGGCCCCCCCACATCAGCCTGCCCTCAGGTACCCCCCTCTGGACCCCCCATCCCCCTGTGCCACACAACCACATCAGCCTGCCCTCAGGTACCCACCTACGCCCCCCCCCCCCGCTGACTCCCATGTCAGCCTGCCCTCAGGTACCCCTCCAGCCCCCCGCTGGCCCCCCACATCAGCCTGCCCTCAGGTACCCCCCTCCGGCCCCCCCACTGGCTCCCACATCAGCCTACCCTCAGGTACCCCCCTCCAGCCCCCCCACTGGCTCCCACATCAGCCTGCCCTCAGGTACCCCCCTCCAGCCCCCCCACTGGCTCCCACATCAGCCTGCCCTCAGGTACCCCTTGCACCCCCTTCCAGCCTCCCCCCCCCCATGGGATTAGCTCCGCAGGTTGGCACATGGTCACCCAATGGTGCCTCGCTCGCTGTCACTTCTGCTCCTGGACCCACATCACTCCCAGGGCCGCGGCCCTGCCGTGAGCCGCAACCCCCTTTCCGGGGCGAGTGCTGCAGTCCAGCGATCCCCACACTTCCCCAGCGGGAACTGGGGCCAATTCCCCGAGGCCCAGCACCGTCTTGGCCCTGTCCTCAGCCCGCAAGTCCCAGCAGCCAGGCAGGAGCTCTCGCCCACTCCCCCGGTCCCTGCTAGCGGCCCCGGCCCCGGCCCCGGCCCCGGCCCCGGCCCCGGCCCCGGCCCCGGCCCCGGCCCCGGCCCCGGCTCCCTCCTGCAGCTCCAAACACTAACTGACTCTCCTTGGCCCTGCAGTGCCTCTTATATGGGCCTGACGGGCCCTGATTGGCTGTTTCTCTCAGCCCCTCTCTAATTGGCTACCTCCTGCACAGCCTCCCTAGGGCTCTGTTAACCCCTTAGAGGCCAGGGCGGGGCCAGTGCATGTCTCTGGCTGGGGGGGTTCGTTCTCTCGTTCGGTTCCGAGTCAGGGATTGGGGGGGACACCAGCTCCTGTTGGTGAGAGACACGAGCTGGGGAGCTTGGGCAGAGCTTCTGCTCCTGACGTCTCCTCCTCTCGTCTCTAACATCCGGGGACCAGCCCAGCTACGCCCCGGGACTGACGGCCCCCATCCTGCCGTGGGAGAGGGGGGATGGGGCTCTAGCCGAGCTCCTCGGGAGCCGGGGCAGCTCAGCCCCCGAGGACGCTCTGGGGGGGCGGGTTGGCCGTGCCAGCTGCTCTGGACCCGCAGAGGGACGCCGTCTGCTTGGGCCGGCCGAGCTGGTCTCTTGTCTCCCCACTCTCTTCGGGCTCTCCCAGCGGGTGCTCGGTGGGGGGGGCCAGGGGCCTGGTGTCGCAGCCCCAATGCTCCCCCCACAGCCGCCCGGAGAGCAGAAGCTCTTGCGTTCTGCCCCCGCGCCTCTGTCCCGGGCCCCAACCCGGCGACGGGTGGAACAATGCAGCCGCCTTCGCGCGTCCACCGGTTACACCTAATTCCCGGCACCCGCCCGGCCCCTTGTTTTCTGCTGCTCTGGTGCCCAGTCGCTCCCGGGCCGGCGCCTTCTCCCAGCTTCCTTACGACTGTCACGTAACGGAGCAGCGGGAGCGTTCGCCAGCCTGTGCTCGCTCTCCTCCAGCAGCTTCGGTCGGGTAAATTCGTAGGCCCAGTGACCTCAGCAACTCCCTGTACCACCAGCCGTGTGCCCAGTATGCCCCATATCCCCCCATACGCCCCATAACCCCCCGTAGGCCCCATAACCCCCCCATACGCCCCATAACCCCCTGTATGCCCCATAACCCCCCGTATGCCCCATAACCCCCCCATACGCCCCATAACCCCCCCATACGCCCCATAACCCCCTGTATGCCCCATATCCCCCCCATACGCCCCATATCCCCCCCATATGCCCCATAACCCCCCGTATGCCCCATATCCCCCCATACGCCCCATAACCCCCCGTATGCCCCATAACCCCCCGTATGCCCCATAACCCCCCGTAGGCCCCATAACCCCCCCATACGCCCCATAACCCCCCGTATGCCCCATAACCCCCCATACGCCCCATAACCCCCCATAGGCCCCATAACCCCCCATAGGCCCCATAACCCCCCGTAGGCCCCATAACCCCCCCATACGCCCCATAACCCCCCGTATGCCCCATAACCCCCCCATACGCCCCATAACCCCCCGTATGCCCCATATCCCCCCCTACGCCCCATAACCCCCCGTATGCCCCATATCCCCCCCATACGCCCCATATCCCCCCATACGCCCCATAACCCCCCGTATGCCCCATAACCCCCTGTAGGCCCCATAACCCCCCATACGCCCCATAACCCCCCGTATGCCCCATATCCCCCCCATATGCCCCATAACCCCCCGTATGCCCCATAACCCCCCGTAGGCCCCATAACCCCCCATACGCCCCATAACCCCCCGTAGGCCCCATAACCCCCCGTATGCCCCATAACCCCCCCATACGCCCCATAACCCCCCGTATGCCCCATAACCCCCCGTATGCCCCATATCCCCCCGTACGCCCCATAACCCCCCGTAGGCCCCATAACCCCCCCATACGCCCCATTAACCCCCCATAGGCCCCATAACCCCCCGTATGCCCCATATCCCCCCCATACGCCCCATAACCCCCCGTATGCCCCATAACCGCCCGCCCTGCCCCTGCGTCAGGCTGCCAGGAGATCCTCCTGCTCGGGAGATCTGCGGCAGTGCCGGGCGCCGGCCTTGGGGGGCTCCGGGGGCTCCAGGGGGCTCCAGGGCTGACCCGGCCTCTCTCCCCCCAGGCTTCCAACACAAGATCACGGTGCAGGCGGCGCCCACCCTGGACAAGCGGAAAGGCCCCGGAGCCAACGGCAGCAGCCCCCCCGCGAGCCCCATCAGCATCCCCCGCCTGCGGGCCATCCGCCGTGAGTACCCCACCACCCCCATAGCCCCCCATCACCCCCATAGCCCCCACCACCCCCATCGCCCCCAGAGCCCCCCATCACCCCATCACCCCCATAGCCCCCCCACCACCCCCATAGCCCCCATCACCCCCATCACCCCCATAGCCCCCCCACCACCCCCATCTCCCCCATAGCCCCCGATCACCCCCCATAGCCCCGCCATCACCCTCATGCCCCCCACCACCCCCATCACCCCCATAGCTCCCCCATCACCCCCATCACCCCCCATAGCCCCCATCACCCCCATCGCCCCCAGAGCCCCCCATCACCCCCAGAGCCCCCCATCACCCCCATAGCCCCCAGAGCCCCCCATCGCCCCCCCACCACCCCCATCGCCCCCATAGCCCCCCATCACCCCCATAGCCCCCCCACCACCCCCAGAGCCCCCCATCACCCCCAGAGCCCCCCATCACCCCCATCACCCCCATAGCCCCCCACCACCCCCAGAGCCCCCATCGCCCCCCATCACCCCCAGAGCCCCCATCACCCCCATCACCCCCATAGCCCCCCACCACCCCCATAGCCCCCCATCACCCCCATAGCCCCCCACCCCCATTGCCCCCAGAGCCCCCCACCACCCCCAGAGCCCCCATCGCCCCCCATCACCCCCAGAGCCCCCATCACCCCCATAGCCCCCCACCACCCCCATCGCCCCCAGAGCCCCCCATCACCCCCATCACCCCCATAGCCCCCCCCACCACCCCCATCTCCCCCATAGCCCCCGATCACCCCCCATAGCCCCGCCATCACCCTCATAGCCCCCCCACCACCCCATCACCCCCATAGCCCCCATCACCCCCATCGCCCCCAGAGCCCCCCATCACCCCCATAGCCCCATCACCCCATCGCCCCCAGAGCCCCCCATAGCCCCCAGAGCCCCCCATCGCCCCCCCACCACCCCCATAGCCCCCCCACCACCCCATCGCCCCCCATCACCCCAGAGCCCCCCATCACCCCCATCACCCCCATAGCCCCCCACCACCCCCAGAGCCCCCATCGCCCCCCATCACCCCCAGAGCCCCCCATCACCCCCATCACCCCCATAGCCCCCCACCACCCCCATAGCCCCCCATCACCCCATAGCCCCCCACCACCCCATCGCCCCCAGAGCCCCCCATCACCCCAGAGCCCCACCACCACCCCCATCACCCCCATAGCCCCCCATCACCCCCAGAGCCCCACCACCACCCCCAGAGCCCCCTCGCCCCCCATCACCCCAGAGCCCCCCATCACCCCATCACCCCCATAGCCCCCCATCACCCCCATAGCCCCCAGAGCCCCCGATCACCCCCATAGCCCCCATAACCCCCATAGCCCCCCATAGTCCCCCCGACTGCGGGCATCCGCCGTGAGTACCCCATCACCCCCATCAACCTCCATCACCCCCTAGCCCCCCATCAACCTCCATCACCCCCCTAGCCCCAATCACCCCCATAGCCCCCCCATCACCCCCATAGCCCCCCATAGCCCCCCCCAGCCCCCGCCTGCAGCCAGCCATGTGAATTTGCCTCCCAGCTCTCCCACGATTCCTCCTTCCCCTGCTGGGTTTCTGCTGACCAGGGCCCAGGCCGGGCACCCCATGGGGCTGCCCAGAGGCCGGCTGTGGGAGGCTGGTCCCTGCCGGGCCGGAGAATGGATCCAGGAACCAGGACCAGACCCCAAGAACTGGTCCATTATGAGCCAATGTCCCGTCCCCCCGTCCCAGCTGGGCATGACCCTGGGGAGACCCCCCCACGCTGTCCATAGCTCCTTCTGGGGGGGCACTGGGCCCAGAATCCCCTCCCCCCCCCCCGCTGCCATGTGCAGGAGTCCGGTCCCACTCACCCCTCGTTGCAGTCACGCCCGGGGACGGCAGCCAGACGTGGGGCCGCAGCACGGGGCTGAAGACGGAGGAGCTGGGGGGGAACAAGAAGAAGGGGCGCACGTGGGGACCCAGCTCCACGCTGCAGAAGGAGCGGCTCGGCGGGGAGGAGCGGTACGGGGCCGGGGCGCCCCCAAGACCAGGGGGGTGGGTTCTGGCCCAATTCAGTTCACTGCATGTCCACAGGCACTGGGCTGGGCTAGCAGGGGCTGCGGGTCAGGAGTGAGGGGCAACGGCAGAGCTGGGCTAGCAGGGGCTGCGGGTCAGGAGTGAGGGGCAACGGCAGAGCTAGGGGGCAGGGCTGGGCTAGCAGGGGCTGTGGGTCAGGAGTGAGGGGCAACGGCAGAGCTGGGCTAGCAGGGGGCTGCGGGTCAGGAGTGAGGGGCAACGGCAGAGCTGGGGGGCAGGGCTGGGCTAGCAGGGGCTGTGGGTCAGGAGTGAGGGGCAACGGCAGAGCTGGGCTAGCAGGGGGCTGCGGGTCAGGAGTGAGGGGCAACGGCAGAGCTGGGGGGCAGGGCTGGGCTAGCAGGGGCTGTGGGTCAGGAGTGAGGGGCAACGGCAGAGCTGGGCTAGCAGGGGGCTGCGGGTCAGGAGTGAGGGCAACGGCAGAGCTGGGGGCAGGGCTGGGCTAGCAGGGGGCTGCAGGTCGGGAGTGAGGGGCAGTGGCAGGGCTGGGCTAGCAGGGGCTGCGGGTCGGGAGTGAGGGGCACCGGCAGAGCTGGGGGGCAGGGCTGGGCTAGCAGGGGCTGCGGGTCGGGAGTGAGGGGCACCGGCAGAGCTGGGGGGCAGGGCTGGGCTAGCAGGGGCTGCGGGTCGGAGTGAGGGGCACCGGCAGAGCTGGGGGGGGGGGCAGGGCTGGGCTAGCAGGGGCTGCGGGTCAGGAGTGAGGGGCACCGGCAGAGCTGGGGGGGCAGGGCGGGCTAGCAGGGGCTGCGGGTCGGGAGTGAGGGGCACCGGCAGAGCTGGGGGGGGGGGGGCAGGGCTGGGCTAGCAGGGGCTGCGGGTCGGGAGTGAGGAGGCAGTGGCAGGGCTGGGCTAGCAGGGGCTGCGGGTCGGGAGTGAGGGGCACCGGCAGAGCTGAGGGGGGCAGGGCTGGGCTAGCAGGGGCTGCGGGTCGGGAGTGAGGGGCACCGGCAGAGCTAGGGGGCAGGGCTGGGCTAGCAGGGGCTGCGGGTCGGGAGTGAGGGGCACCGGCAGAGCTAGGGGGCAGGGCTGGGCTAGCAGGGGCTGCGGGTCGGGAGTGAGGGGCACTGGCAGGGCTGGGCTAGCAGGGGCTGCGGGTCGGGAGTGAGGGGCACTGGCAGGGCTGGGCTAGCAGGGGCTGCGGGTCGGGAGTGAGGGGCACCGGCAGAGCTGGGGGGGGGGGCAGGGCTGGGCTAGCAGGGGCTGCGGGTCGGGAGTGAGGGGCACTGGCAGGGGGGCACGGGGGGCACTCGGCTCCGTAGCCGTCTCACCGTCTCTCCCGGCCGCAGGCTGAAGACGCTAGGCGAGGGCAGCAAGCAGTGGTCGTCCAGCGCCCCCAACCTGGGCAAGTCCCCGAAACGCGCCCCCATGACAGGGGGCTTCGCCAGCCTGACGGAGATGGGTAGGTGCTGCGGGGGGCCCGGGTGAGGGGGGGCATGTCCTGGGGGGGCCGGCGGGGGGGCATGTCCTGGGGGGAGGGGTCGGCGGGGGGGGCTTGGTGCCTCCAGCAGTGGGGCGAGGGTCCATGTTACTGCCCCCCAGCCCAGCACCCCGGAGCCTGGCTGGCTTAGAGGCCCCAGGGCGAGGGGCCCGACGCCCCCCATGGGATCCCGGGAGCAGGGAGATGCGGGGCGAAGGCCCAGCGGGCGGGGCCCATGGGCAAGGGGTGGGGGGTGGCTGTGCCCCTCCCCGGCGCTGACCCCTGTCCGTCTGTCTGTCTCTCCCCAGAGGAGTACGCGGAGGGCAGCACCCCCCACTCCCCGTACCTGCCCCTGGCGGGGGCCCAGGCCCAGGCCCCCTGGCCCACGGACGAGCTGCCCCCCGGCACCGAGCGCCTGCGGCGGGCTGGGCCCCACAAGCGCAGCGCGGTGGCTCTCCTGGGCTGTGCGTCCGTCCTGGCCTCGGTGGCGCTGGGCAGCGACCTGCTGGAGCTGGGCTGGGGGCCGGGGCCGCGGGGGGGCCGCTCCCAACCGGACGAGGGGCCCCCCAGCTCCGTCACCCTGCTCTCCCTCTCCTCCCTCTGCGACTGGACCTCCACCAAGTCCCTGCTGCCCTCGGACGAGGGGCTGCCCGCCCCGGCCCCCAGCCCCCCGGCCCCCAGCCCCCCAGCCTTGCCCCTCGGCACCCCCCCCGCCCACAACCCCCTGCTGGACCTCCGGGCCGAGAGCTTCAAGAGGGACCCGCGCCAGTCGCTGACGCCCACCCACGGGACGGCCGCCCAGACGGTGACCCGCGGGCACCGGCGGACGCCCTCGGACGGGGCCCTGCGCCCGGCCACGCTCAGCCAGCAGGGGGTGCCTGCTGCAGGTGAGTGGGGGGGGGGCGGCGCCGATACCCCCCTATGGTGCAAAATAATACAGGTGTGGTCCTCCCTCGCGGCCCCTCCCTGCCCCCCACCTGAGCCCCCAGCCCCTCCCTGCCCCATCCAACCCCCTCTCTGACCTGCCCATCCCTGTGTCTATCACACCCACTCCCCCACCACAGCCCACCCCACCTCACCCGCCTGTTGGGGCTCCCAGATCCCAGGACTGTTTGGGGGTCCCTGGAGGCCTCATTTCTCAGGCCCACCCCCAACCCCATAGGCCCCACTTGTAATGAGGCTGGTCCTGGCGGGACCCGACTGAGAGAGTCAATTCAGGACAAATTGCTTCCAGCAGGGCAGTTACAGCCCAAGGCTGGGGTTTCTCCACCTCTGGGCACCAAACCAGCCAGACAGAGGAGACTTCGGTTTTACCCCACTGGCTAACCACAAGTCATCCCAAGCAATCCCCTAAGACACTCCAGTTTCCCAGTCTCACCACCAGTGCCACTCGTTATGGGGACGAATGGTTATGAAAACCAATGCCCCAGTAAAAGAAAAAGGTTCCCCTGATCCCAAAGGACCAAGCCCCAGACCCAGGTCAATAGACAAATCAAATCTTACCCACAAATCACGCTGTTGCCGATCCTTTAGAATCTAAAATCTAAAGGTTTATTCATAAGACAGAGGTCTAGGTGAGAGCTAGAATTGGTGAAATGGAATCAGTTACATCCAGTGATGGCAAAGTTCTTGGTTCAGGGATGGAATAAGCTGCAGGTTCAAATCAAGTCTGTGCAACATCCCCAGCTGGGATGGGTCCTTCAGTCCTTTGTTCAGAGCTTCCGTTCGTAGCAAAGTCCCTCCAGAGGTCTGAAGCAGGATTGAAGAGCAGACGGAGATGAGGCCTCAGCCGTTTCTAGTCTCTTGCCATGTGGTCTCTGCTTTCTTTGTCCCAAGGACGAGCTGCCCAGCACATGGCCTGGAGACACCTCAGAGTTCTGGCCATAGGCAGGTCCCTGCAGACCTTGTCGAGTCACCAGGCGTGTCTGCTTCTCTCAGTGGGTCAGTTGTGTAGCTGATGGTCCCCAATGGGCCATCCAGCAGGCTAGGCAGAGCTGACACCAACGTGTCTGGGGTGTCACCCAGAAGCACAGCACAGGTGTGAAATACAGACAGTACAGAGCCAATATTCATAACTTCAACTACAAAATGATACACACCAGATAGCAGAATCCTAACCAGCCAACCAGAACCTGGCCTGAGACGCCCCATTTGACCCCCGTTATACAAGATTTGGTGCCACTCCAGGACCTTGGTTGCAACAATGATCGATACGGTCCCAGATTATGTCAATCACGTCACACCCCTCCCTCTGCCAGAGCCAGGGGTCGAACCCAGGAGTCGGGTCCCGGCTCCCCATAGAGGGCCTGGGTGGGGTGTCGGGTGGGGTGGGGCATGGAAGCTGTGTGAGAACTGGGGGCTGTGAGGTGGAGGGAGGGGGCCCATAGTTCAGGGGGGCTTTCTGGGGAGGCTAATGGGCTGCAGTCACCCAGGCCATCTAAGATGGTTTCCTCCCCTCCGCACAGGCTCCCAGGAGACCCTGGACCCCCCCGCGCTCTTTCCACCCCCGTCGTGGCGCAGGCTCCCCGAGAAGGACCCGGCTGTGGAGCGCCCCAAGACCCTGGAGTTCGTGCCCCGACCCCGCCCCTCGCCCGCCCGCTCCCGCATCGACCCCTGGAAACTCGTCTCCTTCGGAAGGACTCACCGCGCGTCCCCGGGCAGCGGGTGCGAGACGCAGGGGGAGCTGGGCGACGTCGGGGGGAGCCCCCGGACCCCCCCAGTGCCCGCCAGACACTGCTGGACATAGACATGGAGGGGCAGAGCAAGGACAGCACGGTGCCGCTCTGCGGGGGGCACCGCCCACCGACAGCCTGAACACCGACATGTCCCACTGACCTGGCACCGCCCATGAATGTACCCCGCCCCCCCCACACACAGCCGGCGTGGGGCACCAGACCTACCTGTGGGGGGGCCTCTTGGCTGGACCAGCCTCTTTACTGTGCGCCTGCACTACCATCCCCCACCCGTCTGCCGACCCCATTCCCCACCCTCAGCAGGCTGAGATCCCACCGCACCCACCAATGCTCCAAAGGCGCTGCTGTGGGAGACGCCGCTGCCCCAGAGGAGCAGGGGGTAGGAAGGGAATTGTGGGGGAGGGGAGCATGTGTATTTATTGATGGGGGTTAAGGATCCCTCACCCCTATTTAAATTCCATGTGGTGTTTGTAAAAAAAAAAGAAAGGGGGAAAAAACAAAGACAGACCCGTTCTGAGCCAGCAGGGGGTGCTTGTCCCCCGTGAATTCGTTCATTAACACGCGGCGTTCAGGCCTCATTTCCCGTGCAAGTTGTCGTACGTGCAGCGGAGACCTCGAGTGCTTACAGGGACCCCCTCACCTGGCCCTCAGATGCAGCCGTCTCTGGAGTAGGGCATGGGGACTGTTCTACAGGGACTTCTCTCGCTCCCATGCTCCCCTTCCTTCCCTGCTGGCCCCCAGCCCCTCCCAGAGCGGGGAAGGGAACCCAGGAGTCCGGTGACACGGGCTGGGGTGCGGTGTGGGGGCGGGAGTTATAGCCCCTCAGCTTTGCACCCAGGTTTCAGCTCGGTGCCCAGCAGCCTGTGCTGAGGCAGCGGGGACGGCGCGAGGCCGCACAGGGTGCGATGACGTTCCCCCCGAGGGGCTGGGCTGGGACGCAGGACACCTGGGTTCGGTGCCCGGGGCTGCCCCTGCTCCAGGCCCCGCACCCACGGGCCGAGCCACGGCCCTCATCCTGCACAGGGCCGGACTAAACCCTGACCCCACAAGTGCTGGGGCTGGGCCAGCCCAGCCGTGCCCCCAAAGCCCCAGTGCCACATGGCCCCGTGGGATCGGCCAGGACAGCAGCTCCCCCCTCGGGTGCTTGCTGCTGCCGCCTGATTCCCAAGGTATCACCCCAAGTCCTGCCCCCGCCACCCCAACAATTCCCAGCCTCTGTCTGCTGCAGTACTGCCCATGGGCCCAAGGGGGCAGGCAGGGGGCCCTCACAATCCCCCCTGCCAGGGGGTCCTGGCTCCCACCCCCCGTCCCAGAGCCGGGGAGAGAACCCAGGAGTCCGGGCTCCCAGCGCCCCCTTCTCTGACCCACCAGACCCCACTCCCCTCCCAGAGCCAGGGAGAGAACCCAGGAGTCCTGGCGCCCAGCCCCCCCTGCTCTAACCCCTAGCCCCCACTCCCCTCCCAGAGCCGGGGAGAGAACCCAGGAGTCCGGGCTCCCAGCGCCCCCTTCTCTGACCCACCAGACCCCACTCCCCTCCCAGAGCCGGGGAGAGAACCCAGGAGTCTGGGCTCCCAGCCCCCCTGCTCTAACCACCAGACCCCCCTCCCCTCCCCTCGGCTTGTACCTGGGGGGAGCCTTAGAGTCCATCTCAGCTGTGTTGCCATGGTTACCACAAAGTGTGACAACAGTGTCATTGCTGATTGGCTGGAGGCAGAATAGCTCCCGCCCCTCCCTACATTCCCCCCCAGTCCCGTGCTGGGAAATGCAGCCTGGGGCCCGATCCCCCCTATCACGGAGTATAGGGGAGTCCGGCCCTGCACCCCTCTTCCCCGGAGTCACTGGGAGTCTCAGCCAGCCAGTAGAACAGAAGGTTTATTAGAGATGCCAGGAACACAGCCCAGCCAGAGCTTGTCAGTACATCCAGGACCCCTCAGTCGGGCCCTTCCGGGGGGCAGGGAGCTTAGACCCCAGCCTGGGGGCTCCCTGCATTTCGCCCCACAGCTCCAAACGGGGCAGGGAGGCCAGACCCTGTCTGCCTCTCTCCCTCTTCTCCGGCCAGCTTCAAACAAACTCTCCAGCCCCTCCTCCCCCTTTGTCTCCTTCCCGGGCCAGGAGGTCACCTGATCCCTTTGTTCCAACACCTTCAGCTCATACCTTTGCCGGGGAGGGGCCGGGCCATCGGTTGCTAGGAGACCGAGTGTCGGCCATTCTCTGTGTCCAGGCCTCTGCCTTCTAGGGCTTTGTAACAATCATGCACCCTTGTCCCACCACCTAGATACTCAAGCACTGCATAGGGGAAACTGAGGCACCCACACAGTACTCAGGGAAACCTTAACAACAGTCCTAGTTCGTCACACCCCCCTTCTGTGGGGCTGCCACGCGGGGTGGGGGGAAGGAAGGCTGGGAGCCAGGACTCCTGGGTTCTATCCTGGCTCTGGGAGGGGAGCGGGGGCTGGGAGCCAGGACTCCTGGGTTCTATCCTGGCTCTGGGAGGGGAGCGGGGGTTGGTGGTTAGAGCAGGGGGGCTGGGAGCAAGGACTCCTGGGTTCTATCCTGGCTCTGGGAGGGGGGTGGGCCGTGGCCATGGGTGCTGGGCCTCGCTCCGCCCTGCCGGCCCCACACGCTCTGGGGCGGCTGCGGGCAGTGGGTCCTAGGGTAGGGTGGGGAGCCGAGTTGCCCTGGCCCCGGCTCTGGGGCGGGATCTCCCCCCCAGCTCTCCCCCCTGGCTGGGCTGGAACAAGCCGAGCCCCACGGCGGTCATGCGCCGAGCCAGCACCTGCTCCCGGCCCCAGGGAAGGAATCGAGGGCCTGAGGTGTGACCCACATGCCCGCCCCAGGCTCTTGCCCGCCCCACCCCCCGGCTCTTGCCCGCCCCAAGGCCCAGCCCCCCCCCCCAGGCTCTCGCCCCCCCCCACGCCCCCCCAAGGCCCCACCCCCCCAGGCTCTCACCCGCCCCACGGCCCGGGCTCCCCCAGGCTCTCGCCCGCCCCACACCCTGCCCCAAGGCCCGGCCCCCCCTCGGGCTCTCGCCCGCCCCACGCCCCGGTCCCCCCAGGCTCTCACCCGCCCCACGCCCCGCCCCAAGGCCCGGCCCCGCTGGGAGCAGCCCCTGGTTTGGTGGGAATGGGGCAGGCTCTCGGCAGACTCAGGCAGACTCCGGGCTATTTCCCGCCTCCGGCTCCCCGGGGACAAGGCCTCGCCGGGATGGTGCCGGCCCCGGGCATTGTCATTGGACCCCACCCCGGCAACACCAGCCGGGTAGCCCCCCCCATACAGCGGCCCCCCCAGCCCTGAGGCTGCAGGAGGCTCCCCCCGAACAGAAATAACGGGACGACAGGAGAAAATCAACACAGTTTATATAGCGTCTGGGCGGGGGCGGGGGGGGGGGGGGGGGGAGGAGAATAAATAAACCTTTGACAAGAAATCACCGAATAGTGCCCCCACCCCAAGACCCCCTCCCCCGGTCAGCACCCCCCACCCCCCGACAGGACCCTTGTCGCCCCCAGCTACTGTCCCATGACTCCTTGGTCTCAGCTGGGGTGGGGGGCTGCTGTGGGGGGGGGGGGGCTGGGCTCATTCTGTAGCCACCCCCCACCCCCAGGCTGGGCCCTGGGATCCCGCGCAGCCCGTGGTTGGTGGTAGCCTGGAGCTTGTTCTGGGGGGGCAGCGGGGGGCTGGACCCCGGGGGGGGCAGGGAGGGAAAGGAGCCCAGCGGCGTGATGTGAATTTTGGGGGTCAGTAACTGGCAATGGGGGGGGGACAGCTGCTCTGGGGGGTTCTGCCCCCCCTGCACTGGGGGCACGTGGCGGTGACGGGAGGGGCTCCGGGCTGGGACCTCGTGGGTCCGTGGGGCCAGCCAAGCCCAGGCCCCTTGGAGTTAACGGGGGCAGCTGCCTGGGCCCGGTGGGGGCGGGGAGGCAGGTCTGGTTCTGCAGACGCCCCCCCCCCCTTCCCACCCCCCCTCCAGATGCCATAATAACCCTGGGGGAAGGTGGGTCCCACCCCACCCAATGCCACTAAAGGGGTGGGGGGGTCCCACAGACCAGGGCTGCCACCCCCCCGGGCAGGTTGCTGGTGTGTTCTAAGGGGTGCCCGGCCCCCCACCGATACGCCCCTCCCAGGAAACCCTGGGGGGACCCTTTGCCTGATTCTGTGGGGTTAATTTATCCCCACACCAGAGCTGGGGGGGGAGAAGCTGGGCCCCCCCAGTGCTGCCTAGAGCAGCCCGAGGCTGCTGCCGTGGGCCTGGCGGGGTCACTCCAACAGCTGGGGCAGGAAGCCCCCCACCCCTGCCCCCCGGCGCCCCCTAGCATCACTGTGGGGGCGGGGGGGCTGCCCCATGGGGGGGGCGCTGTGTGTGTAGGACTCGCCCCCCCAGGGCACAAAGCGCTTGTGGGGGGGGCGGGGGGGCCCTACGCAACCAGCTCCTTGTAGGCCCCCCGCTGGCCACAACGCAGCATCTTCAGCTCCGTCAGCTGGATGTAGCGCAGGACATTGGTGTCTGGGGACAAGGGGAGAGCGTGAGAGTCGCACCGACTCCCCGCTGCCCCACAGCGCCCCACAGCGCCCCCCGCTGGCCACCTGCCCCACAGCGCCCCCGAGCGCCCCCCGCTGCCCCACAGCGCCCCACAGCGGCCCCCGCTGCCCCACAGCGCCCCACAGCGGCCCCCGCTGCCCCACAGCGCCCCCCACTGCCCTCTGCTGAGCCCCCCACTGCCCGCCTGCCCCACAGCGCCCCCGAGTGCCCACAGCGCCCCCCGCTGCCCTCTGCTGAGCCCCCCACTGCCCGCCTGCCCCACAGCGCCCCCCGCTGCCCCACAGCGCCCCACAGCGGCCCCCGCTGCCCCACAGCGCCGCCGAGCGCCCCCCGCTGCCCCACAGCGCCCCCCACTGCCCTCTGCTGAGCCCCCCACTGCCCGCCTGCCCCACAGCGCCCCCGAGTGCCCCCCGCTGCCCCACAGCACCCCCCGCTGCCCTCTGCTGAGCCCCCCACTGCCCGCCTGCCCCACAGCGCCCCCCGCTGCCCCACAGCACCCACGAGCGCCCCCCGCTGCTCCACAGCGCCCCCTGCTGCCCTCTGCTGAGCCCCCCACTGCCCGCCTGCCCCACAGCGCCCCCCGCTGCCCCACAGCGCCCCTGAGCGCCCCCCGCTGCCCCACAGCACCCCCTGCTGCCCTCTGCTGAGCCCCCCACTGCCCGCCTGCCCCACAGCGCCCCCTGCTGCCCTCTGCTGAGCCCCCCACTGCCCGCCTGCCCCACAGCGCCCTCCCCTGCCCCACAGCGCCCCCGAGGGCCCCCCGCTGCCCCACAGTGCCCCCTGCTGCCCTCTGCTGAGCCCCCCACTGCCCGCCTGCCCCACAGCGCCCCCCCGCTGCCCCACAGCGCTCCCTGCTGCCCTCTGCTGAGCCCCCCACTGCCCACCTGCCCCACAGCGGCCCCCGCTGCCCGCCTGCTCCACAGCACCCCCGAGCGCCCCCCGCTGCCCCACAGCGCCCCCTGCGGAGCCCCCTGGCCCCCGCTGCCCCACAGCGCCCCCCGCTGCCCCACAGCGCCCCCCGCTGCCCGACTGCCCCACAGCGCCCCCTAGCGCCCCCCGCTGCCCCACGGCGCCCCCTGCTGAGTCCCCCGCTGCCCCACAGCGCCCCCCGCTGCCCTCTGCTGAGCCCCCCGCTGCTCCACAGCACCCCCCGCTGCCCGACTGCCCCACAGCACCCCCTAGCGCCCCCCGCTGCCCCACGGCGCCCCCTGCTGAGTCCCCCACTGCCCCACAGCGCCCCCTGCTGAGCCCCCCTTCCCACCCCACAGCGCCTCTCGCTGCCCCACAGCACCCCCTAGCACCCCCTGCCCCACAGTGCCCCCCACTGCCCACCTGCCCCACAGCGCCCCCTAGCGCCGAAGCAGGACCTTGGCCATGCACTCGCCCACTCACCGGCGGGCTCCCGGCTCTTGGCCTCGGTGAGATAGCGCAGGGCGCGGGCGTAGTCGCCCAGGTGGTAGGAGGCGATGCCGGCCCGGTAGGTGGCTTTGAAGTGGCTGCGCTGTTTCTCCAGCACTTTCAGGCAGTATTCCCGCACCCGCGCGTAGTTCACCAGCTCCGACTGCAGCAGGCAGGCTGGGGGGCAGAGGGGCCGTCAGTGGGGCTGGGGCCGGGACACCCCCCTCGCCCGCCTGGCGGGGACCCCGGAGATCTGACTCTGGCGCGGCTGGGCCTCTCGCCCCCGCTGCACGCAGGCGGGCAGAGTGAAAGTGACCAGCGCTGTGCTTTGAGATCCCAGCCCGGGGCCCCCCACTCCCGACCCCCAGCTAGCCCAGCCCGGGGCTCCCCCCCCCCCAGCCCTGCTGGTGCCCCCCACTCCCGACCCCCAGCTAGCCCAGCCGGGGCTCTCCCCCCCAGCCCTGCCGGTGCCCCCCACTCCCGACCCCCAGCTAGCCCAGCCCGGGGCTCCCCCCCCCAGCTCTGCCGGTGCCCCCCACTCCCAACCCCCAGCCAGCCCAGCCCGGGGCTCCCCCCCCAGCCCTGCCGGTGCCCCCCACTCCCAACCCCCAGCCAGCCCAGCCCGGGGCTCCCCCCCCCAGCCCTGCCAGTGCCCCCCACTCCCAACCCCCAGCCAGCTCAGCCCTGGGTCCCCCCAGCCCTGCCGGTGCCCCCCACTCCCGACCCCCAGCTAGCCCAGCCCAGGGCTCCCCCCCCAGCCCTGCCGGTGCCCCCCACTCCCGACCCCCAGCTAGCCCAGCCCAGGGCTCCCCCCCCCAGCCCTGCCGGTGCCCCCCACTCCCGACCCCCAGCCAGCCCAGCCCTGGGCTCCCCCCAGCCCTGCCGGTGCCCCCCACTCCCGACCCCCAGCTAGCCCAGCCCAGGGCTCCCCCCCCCCAGCCCTGCCGGTGCCCCCCACTCCCGACCCCCAGCTAGCCCAGCCCTGGGCTCCCCCCAGCCCTGCCGGTGCCCCCCACTCCCAACCCCCAGCCCCTGCTAGCCCAGCCCTGGGCTCCCCCCAGCCCTGCCGGTGCCCCTCACTCCCGACCCACAGCTCTCTGGAGCTAGTGGCACCTCGGCCCCCTGCCCGGGGATCCCCCTGCAGCCCAGCTCGGTGACAGGCAGACGCACGCGGCCGGGGCGTCGGGAGCTGCAAACTGCGGGACCCCGTCTCCCCCCATTGCCCGGCTCCCTGGGTCCCCCACCCCTCTGCTGGGCCCTGGGCTGCCCTTGGCCTGTCCCACAGGGGGCTGCCCAAGTTGTGGGGGGCAGCAGAATCTCTGGCCCTGCCCCCTTGCTACAATGGGGAGATGCTAGACGCTCGGCTGCTCCCACCCGTGTTTTGTGGTGCAAAGCACAAGCGAAACACTCGTGCGAAGTGCCAGGCGGCACGGCACACCCGTGTAAACAGCTGCACATGGGGCAAGGCCCCATGATCCTCAGCCCGGCTCTGGGCCACCTCCTGACTGACCCCAGCGGGACAGCAGGCCCTCACCGGGGCCCTGTCAATCAAATCACAGCGGGTACCAGCCCCAGCGAGCAGCCCCCGGTAACGTCGCGCCGCTGGAGTGACTCCGGATTGACCTCGGCGGGGGGCGGGATCAGAATCGGGCCCCAAGTCTACCTGGCAGTGGGGTGGGTCCCCGGGTGGGTCCCCCCCCGGGATGGTGTCTCTGCCAAGCAACAGGCGGGGGAATGAGCTGTAACCCCCCCCCGTCCCCGGCCGGCTCCTACCCGTCAAACTGTCGTAGCACTCGACCTCGGTGCTCTCCACCAGCCGCAGCTGCTCCTCCGTCAGCGGGCTCTGCCCCGGGCTGCCCTGCGCCCCCTTGAGCTGCAGCAGGGCGCGGTGGTAGGTCCCGATGGCCTCCCGGAACTTCTTCTCCTTGTAGCAGCGGTTGCCTTCCACCTTGAACTCCACGGCCTTGCGGATGCGGCTCTCCATGGCGCCCTCCTGGGCACGGGGCCCCCCGCCAGCCTGGGGGCAGCCCTGGCCCTGCTCCTCCATGGCCTGGCTCAGAGGCAGCGAGCCATGCCGGGCGGCGGGGGGAGCCGGTCTCCTCCGGGCCAGCCGGGCATAGAGCGGACGGGGACGCGGGGGGGCCCTGGCCGGGCTGCGACTCAGGCGGGGGGGGGGGGAGCGAGGTGGACGCGGTGGCTGGCTCTGCAGCAGCACCGGGAAAGCTTCCCCAGATGCATTGTGGGAATATCCCGCCGCATCACAGCACCACTGAGCTTGGATGTCTCGTGTTAAAAAGCCAGGAGCCCCTTTCAGCTGGGGGGGGGGGGGACTGAGCAGGGAATTAATCTGGGGGCCCCCCCCTTTGCAAACCCTCCCCCGCTGGGCAATTGTTCCCAGCACACCCGAGTCACGACCGGCAGCCTCCCCGGGCTCCCGCAAAGCACCATCGTGCGGGGGAGGGGGGCGAGAGAGAGAGAGAGAGTGTGTGTGTGTGTGTGTGTGTGTGTGTGTACACACGTACACCTTGGACAGTGGGGCCCCCCCATAACTCACCACTAGCCCGGCCCTGGGCTCCCCCAGCCCTGCCGGTGCCCCTCGCTCCCGACCCGCAGCCCCCAGCCCTGCCGGTGCCCCTCGCTCCCGACCCACAGCCCCCCGCCCTGCCGGTGCCCCTCGCTCCCGACCCGCAGCCCCCCGCCCTGCCAGTGCCCCTCGCTCCCGACCCGCAGCCCCCCGCCCTGCCGGTGCCCCTCGCTCCCGACCCGCAGCCCCTGGCGTGCTGAACCCCACCGTGCAGACAAGCCGCTGTTCTCTGGGGGGCAGGGTCCCCCCCCCACCCGGGGAGACCACCAGAAACCAGCCCCCTGCTGGTGGCCTGGGCCAAGGGCTGAGCTGCCGGAGCTGGGGGGGGGCCCTCGAGGGCAGCCCCGTCACACCCCGCGAGCAGCGGCTCCAGGGTGATTAAAACACTTTATTGACAAACGCGCGCGGCCTGTTTTTGCTCACACCAGCTTTCTTTTTTTCTTTTCTTTTTTTGAGGCCTGGGGGGGTTCTGGGAGCCAGCCTGGGGGATGCTTGCCCCCCCCCCGCATCAGAGCCGCCGCAGGCCCGTGGCCCAGACCCCTCCACCCAGAGCCGAGGGGCACGGAGGGAGACGGGGGGGGCACCGAGTTCATGTAACCAATAGGCTTAGAAATACCCCCCCATCCCCCTGCGCGCCCCTTTCCCCGTCGATCTGCCCCCCCGGCCCCTTCCCTTGCAGGGGGGGAAATCGCCACTCACAGGCGGCGGCGGGGGGGACACGGCGGGAATCCGGGGGTGCTGTGGAGATGCGACTGGGCTCAGGGCGCCAGGCCCCGGCAGCGGGCGAGGTAGTTGGAGCCGGCGATGGCCGGGCTGGTGCTGGCCCCCAGCTTCTGCGGGCGCGAGTATTTCAGGAAGACGGAGCCGCCGGCCCGGAGCGCGGCCCTGGCCATGGAGCGATGTACAGTGCCCAGCGCCTCCTCACTGCAACGAGAGCGGGGGGGGGCAGGGTGTCAGCTGGTGTGGGGAACCCCCGCACACTGCCTGGGGAACCCCCCCTCCCACTGCCCAGCGCCTCCTCACTGCAACGAGAGCGGGGGGGGGCAGGGTGTCAGCTGGTGTGGGGAACCCCCCCACACTGCCTGGGGAACCCCCCCTCCCACTGCCCAGCGCCTCCTCACTGCAATGAGAGCGGGGGGGGGCAGGGTGTCAGCTGGTGTGGGGAACCCCCCCACACTGCCTGGGGAACCCCCCCGCCCACTGCCCAGCGCCTCTTCGCTGCAACGAGACCGGGGGTGAGGGGAGAGGGCGTCTGTCACAGGGGACCAGCGCGGGAACTGGGGACCCCGGCCACGGGCCTGGAGAATGGAGACCCCGGCGACCAGTGACCTGGGGACCGGGAGGCCCAGTGGGAGGCCAATGGGGACCCCGGTGACCGGACCAGCTGGTCCCAGCCAGAGGGGCCAGAGGACAGAGGAGGGGACGGGGCCCAGGCGACCCCTGTTTACCTGGAGAGAAGACAATGGCCAGAGGCGGGGCTTGGGGCCAGGAGTGGGCACGACCTGGGAGTCCGTGACCCCCCCGACCGCCCGCACCCGCGTCACCCACCTGTAGAGGCAGAGCTGCATGGAGCCCTCCGGCCCGGCGCCCCCAGCGCCCCCCTCCTGCAGCACCCGCTGTGCCAGCCCCAGGGCAGCCGCGGCCAGCTGGGCCGGCTCGAAGGACACACAATCCGCCTCCATCAGACACAGCTCCATGAAGTACATGGCCAGGTGATGGACCTGGGGGGGCACACGGGTCAGAGCGGTCCACAGCCCCCCCTGCCGCCAGGAAACCCAGCGCCCCTCACCCACCCCTAGCCCCCACTCCCCTCCCAGAGCTGGGGAGAGAACCCAGGCGTCCTGGCTCCCATCCCCCTGCTCTAACCACTAGTCCCCACACTCCACCGAGAGCCGGGGAGAGAACCCAGGAGTCCTGGCTCCCAGCCCCCTGCTCTAACCACTAGCCCCCACTCCCCTCCCGGAGCTGGGGAGAGAACCCAGGCGTCCTGGCTCCCATCCCCCTGCTCTAACCACTAGTCCCCACTCCCCTCGCAGAGCTGGGGAGAGAACCCAGGAATCCAGGCTCCCAGCCCCCCTGCTCTAACCACTAGACCTCACTCCCCTCCTGGAGCTGGGGAGAGAACCCAGGAGTCCTGGCTCCCATCCCCCTGCTCTAACCCACTAGCCCCCACTCCCCTCCTGGAGCTGGGGAGAGAACCCAGGAGTCCTGGCTCCCATCCCCCTGCTCTGACCCACTAGCCCCCACTCCCCTCCCAGAGCTGGGGAAAGAACCCAGGAGTCCGGGCTCCCAGCCCCCCAGCCTGGGGCTCCAGCGAGGCCCGCGGGCGCCCACCTCTGGGGCAGAGCGGCCCAGGGCCGCCAGCAGGCGCAGCAGGTGCAGGGGGTTGGCGTAGTGCAGCTGGAAGTTGAGGCGGGACAGGACCTTGCGCTCCATGCGCAGCAGCTCCCGGCGGCTGAACGAGTCCTCGGTCATGAAGCACAACTCGGCCGGCTGCAAGGGAACCAGGCTGGGCCGGGAACCCCCCTTTCTCCCCCCCGCCCCAGCCCCTTGGCCGGCTGCAAGGGAACCAGGCTGGGCCGGGAACCCCCCTTTCTCCCCCCCGCCCCAGCCCCTTGGCCGGCTGCAAGGGAACCAGGCTGGTCCGGGCCGGGACCCCCCCTTTCTCCCCCCGCCTGGCCCCCCGCCCCAGCCCCTTGGCCGGCTGCAAGAGAACCAGGCTGGTCCGGGCCGGGACCCCCCCTTTCTCCCCCCTCTTGGCCCCCCGCCCCAGCCCCTCGGCCGGCTGCAAGGGAACCAGGCTGGGCCGGGAACCCCTCTTTCTCCCCCCACCTGGCCCCCCGCCCCAGCCCCTCGACCGGCTGCAAGGGAACCAGGCTGGGCCGGGTGGGGCCCCTGACCTCCCGCTCAGGGCTCCCCACCATCTCTCTCCCCCCGCCCCACGGCTCCAAGGCAATTCTGCAACTCCTGCAGCCTGGAAGAGCAGCCAGCCTCCCCCCAGCCCCTCCTAGAGACAACAGAACCCAGGAGTCCTAGCTCCCAGCCCCCCCTGCTCTAACCCACCAGCCCCCACCCCCCTCCCCGAGCCGGGAAGGAACCCAGGCGTCCGGCCGTACCTCGGGGAAGGTGCACTCCTCCAATTTGCAGGCCACGAAGAGGCAGGTGACGGCCAGGAGCTGCAAGGCCGGGACCCTCACGCGCGCCACCTTCACGTAGGCGTTCATCAGGTACACGGCCAGGTAGAGCGTGTCGTCCGCCAGGCCCAGGTACTCCTGGGGGGGCCGGGTCACCAGGGCAACCGTCACCAGAGCAACCGGAAATGGGGGCACAGGGTGATGGGGTGGGGGGGCCCCCGTGTGCTGTCTCTTTATTCTGGGGCAGAGACGTGCCCAACCATCCGCCACAGGGGTAGAACCCAGGAGTCCTAGGCTGCCCCTTCCCCTCAGGGCCAAACCCCCTGTGACATCTGGGACCGTATCGATCATTGTTGCAACCAAGGTCCTGGAGTGGCACCAAATCTTGTATAACGGGGGTCAAATGGGGTGTCTCAGGCCAGGTTCTGGTTGGCTGGTTAGGATTCTGCTATCTGGGTGTGTATCATTTTGTAGTTGAAGTTATGAATATTGGCTCTGTACTGTCTGTATTTCACACCTGTGCTGTGCTTCTGGGTGACACCCCAGACACGTTGGTGTCAGCTCTGCCTAGCCTGCTGGATGGCCCATTGGGGACCATCAGCTACACAACTGTACCCACTGAGAGAAGCAGACACGCCTGGTGACTCGACAAGGTCTGCAGGGACCTGCCTATGGCCAGAACTCTGAGGTGTCTCCAGGCCATGTGCTGGGCAGCTCGTCCTTGGGACAAAGAAAGCAGAGACCACATGGCAAGAGACTAGAAACGGCTGAGGCCTCATCTCCATCTGCTCTTCAATCCTGCTTCAGACCTCTGGAGGGACTTTGCTACGAACGGAAGCTCTGAACAAAGGACTGAAGGACCCATCCCAGCTGGGGATGTTCCACAGACTTGGTTTGAACCTGCAGCTTATTCCATCCCTGAACCAAGAACTTTGCCATCACTGGATGTAACTGATTCCATTTCACCAATTCTAGCTCTCACCTAGACCTTTGTCCTTTTATGAATAAACCTTTAGATCTTAGATTCTAAAGGATCAGCAACAGCGTGATTTGTGGGTAAGATCTGATTTGTCTATTGACCTGGCTCTGGGGCTCGGTCCTTTGGGATCAGGAGAACCCTTTTTCTTTTACTGGGGTCTTGGTTTTCATGACCATTTGTCCCCATAACGAGTGGCACTGGTGGTGAGACTGGGAAACTGGAGTGTCTTAGGGGATTGCTTGGGATGACTTGTGGTTAGCCAGTGGGGTAAAACCGAAGTCTCCTCTGTCTGGCTGGTTTGGGGCCTTAGAGGTGGAAGAACCCCAGCCTTGGGCTGTAACTGCCCTGCTGGAAGCAATTTGTCCTGAATTGACTCTCTCAGTCGGGTCCCGCCCGAACCAGCCTCGTTACACCCCCTCGTTGCCTTCCCCTGATCCTGGGGGCTCCGTGCCCAGGGACCCTGCCAGGGCCGGGGGGGCACGTGGCTGGGGGGGGGGGGGTGTTGGTTTGCCTGCGGTGGGGCTGGGGCCGTCAGGGGCCGGGGGGAGGTGCCAGGTGCAGGGGAGAGGTCTCACCGATACCTACATGAACCTGCACAAGCCAGTCGACGACGAGCACCCGCATCTCGGGCGTCAGGGCGCGCGGCACCTCCCAGCTGCGGAAGACGTAGCTGGATTGTTTCCCCTGGGGACGGGAGCGAAACGTGGGGAGGGGCAGCGGCCGAGCCCAGGGGCCGGAAGAGACATGTCACGGAGCAGGGCCAGAGCTGGGAGAGAACCCTGGAGTCCTGGCTCCCAGACCCCCCCAGCTCTAACCCACTAGCCCCCACTCCCCTCCCAGAGCTGGGGAGAGAACCCTGGAGTCCTGGCTCCCAGCCCCCCCTGCTCTAACCCACCAGCCCCCACTCCCCTCCCAGAGCTGGGGAGAGAACCCTGGAGTCCTGGCTCCCAGACCCCCCCAGCTCTAACCCACTAGCCCCCACTCCCCTCCCAGAGCTGGGGATGGGACCCAGGAGTCAGCCAGGGTGTTGGGGTTGCTCCTGCCAGGGCTGGGGGGTGTGTCTCATTTTTCATCATAGGAGTAGTCGGGGTGGGGGGGCTGGTTGTGACCTGTCCAACCCCCCAAAAAGCTGCTCCCCCCACCCAGGGATGTCAGCCATGGGGCAGCTGGGAAGCTGTGGTCACATGATCTTTAACCCCACCTGTGACCTTTAAACCCCCCACACACACACACACACTGGCCATGCTGCCCTACCAAGCCCCCCCACCCCCCACCCCCACGCACCATCATGCTGGTGAAGATGTCCCAGGCGTATTCCTGCTCCAGGGCCATCCCCACGCGGACAAGCGCCTGGCTCAGCTCCTCGGCCAGCGCCCCGGGCACGGAGAGCAGCGCCTGGACCCCCCCTGGCAGCCCCCCGTCAGGGACCCCTGCGGGGAGAGACGGGGTCACCAGCCACGCTCCCCCCAGTGCCCCGGGCACAGAGAGCAGCGCCTGGACCCCCCCGGCAGCCCCCCATCGGGGACCCCTGCGGGGAGAGACGGGGTCACCAGCCACGCTCCCCCCAGTGCCCCGGGCACAGAGAGCAGCGCCTGGACCCCCCCTGGCAGCCCCCTGTCGGGGACCCCTGCGGGGAGAACCGGGTGGGGGCTGACAAAGTCTTCGCTGATGGCGCCTCAGCCCCTGGGCACCTTCCCTCGGGGGTCCTGGCCCCTCGGTCCCACTGCTGCGGGGCTCCCCCGAGCTCTGGCTCCTCCCCAGAGGCAGGCGCATCGCGGCTGTGGGACGCTGCGGGGGAGGGGTGCTGGCACTGGATGGTTTTGCACCCTGGGCCCCCAGCCTCCCACCCCACGGCCCAACCCCTCCGGCCAGGCCCCTACCGCTCTGCTGCCCGGGGCTCGCCGGGGCCCTGGGGCAAACTGGTGCCGATTTCTCTGGCGTCGCCTCTCGGACCCGGCTTCCCTGCGGCTTCTTCTGCGAGAGAGAGAGAGAGGGGCGGGGGGGGGGGCGGGGAGCTGGCACCGGCCCCACATCCCCAGACAAACAGCCCACCGGGGCGGCCACACACGGGCCCCCCAGGGTGCTGGCAGCCCCCCAGGGACAGCGGGCCCTGGGCAGAGCTGAGAACCCCCCGCACCCGTCAGGGCCCAGCCGCCCTGCGGGGGAACCAGCCACCCTAGGATGACGGGTCTGCAGCCCCTGGGGGGGGGGGGGCGCACAGACAGCGAACGCCCCCCCCTGCCCCCCGGGGGCTCCGAACTCACCTTCCGGGCCCCCTTGTCCCCACCAGGGCCCTTGTTCTTGCTCTTCAGCGGCTCCCGTTTCTCCTCTGCCTGCAGCTGCTGAGAGACCGGGGCGTCAGGGGGTGACCCCATCACAGGGGGGGGTTCCTGGACCCCCCAACACCCCCTAGGGGTGCACCATGGGGCCTGGTCGCTGCCCCCAGGCTCAGCTGCCTCCTCCCCAGACACCAGCACCCCACGGTGCAGGCCAGAGGAAGCTGGCTCAGGACTCCTGGGTTCCAGCCCCAGCCAAAGGGAGCGTGTCATGGGCACAGGATGCCCCCACCCCAGCAAGCGCTCAGGACCCAGGCATCCGGGGAAGCAGGGGTGGGACTCGCGTTCTGTGGGGCTGGGCCAAGAGCCCAGCCTGACTCCCTGGGGGGTGGGGGTGGGGGCAGGGAGACTGGGCCCCACAGGGGAGAGGAGCAAACGTGGCTCCCCCCACGGCTACTGGAAGGAGAATCTCCCAGGGGCAAGTCCTGGGGTACCAAGGGAGCCCCCCCAGGCTGGCCCCACGGGGGCCGGGCCCCGGTACCGTTCTCTGCTGGGGGGGGCAGGCTCTCTGGTACTGGGGCGGGTGGCCCAGCGCAGCCCACATCATCCTGCCCAAGAGAGGCCCCGGGACGGCGAGGGCGGGACAGGGGGTAAAGGCACCAGCTGGGGGCTGGAGCCCTGGCTCTGGCCCTGCTAATTAAGGCTTCATTAGGGGCCAGGTGGGAGCCTCGCCTCCTATTGGTGCAGCTCAGCCCAGGTCAGGCCCAGCCATTGGCTCAGGCCGGGGGGAGGAATTGAGCCAGGCTGGGCCCAGGGGCCCATCAGAGCTCACCCCCCACCCCACCCCCGACTGAAGGGGCGGGGGCCTGTTCCTAGGGGCTGGGTCTGTTCATCCAGCCCCGGGGGAGGGGGGCTGGAGTCATCAAAGCACCCGGCGGTTCCAGCCTGCACAAGGGCAGACCCATGAATAAAATGAGGGGCTGCGGGTCGGGAGTGAGGGGCACCGGCAGAGCAGGGCTGGGCTAGCGGGGGCTGCGGGTCGGGAGTGAGGGGCACCGGCAGAGCAGGGCTGGGCTAGCAGGGGGCTGCGGGTCGGGAGGGAGGGGCACCGGCAGAGCAGGGCTGGGCTAGCAGGGGCTGCGGGTCGGGAGTGAGGGGCACCGGTAGAGCAGGGCTGGGCTAGCAGGGGCTGCGGGTCGGGAGTGAGGGGCACCGGCAGAGCAGGGCTGGGCTAGCAGGGGCTGCGGGTCGGGAGTGAGGGGCACCGGCAGAGCAGGGCTGGGCTAGCAGGGGCTGCGGGTCGGGAGTGAGGGGCACCGGCAGAGCAGGGCTGGGCTAGCAGGGGGCTGCGGGTCGGGAGTGAGGGGCACCGGCAGAGCAGGGCTGGGCTAGCAGGGGCTGCGGGTCGGGAGTGAGGGGCACCAACAGAGCAGGGCTGGGCTAGCATGAGACTCAAGGGAGTTGGACTCTGTTCCCACTTCTGCCACAAACTCCCTGGGTGGCCTTGGGCACGTCTCCGCTGCCCCCTGGGCCTCAGTGTCCCCAGCTGTAAAATGGGGATAATGATCCGCTTTGTCTCTCTAGACTGAGATCTTAGGGCCAGGGACTGTGTCATGCTCAGGGTCTGGGCAGCGCCTGGCGCGATGGGGCCTGATCTCGGCTGGGTTTGTGTCGATGGTGATGAGCTCAGCAGGCCGCGGCCCCCTCGGGAAAAGTGGGGCTGCACTGGCCGTGCCCTATGGGGCAGCAGGAGAGAAGTGAGAACAAGGGAGGGGGGTGGCTGGAGAACTCCACCTGCCTCCGCCCCTCCCCAAAATCCCACGGCCTGTTTGCAAAAGGGGGCGGGGGCGGGGGGGTTAAAAACTCATGTCCAAGCGAAATTCCATCCGGGTACTAATTCCCCTCGGCCTCCCTCCATTTCCCCTGCAGGAGCCTTCCTTGCAGCCAGTCCATGCTGCTGTCGAGTGGTTGCAATGTTTCACCCCAGACGTGGCTGCATATCAGGGCCGGTCAAGGGATCCCTGGATAAACAGCCCCTGCACCCCACCCCAGAGCTGGCTGCATCTCAGCACAGCACGAGCCCCTGCCCCAGGTGTCACCCCAGAGCCAGCTGCATTCCTTGAGGCAGTGACAGCGTGTGTGTACTTGGTTTGGGAAGGGGACGGTGCCACTGGGTTGAAGGGCCCCGAGAAAGGGCCCCACATGCTGTGAGAGGGGGCGGGGCAGAAGTGTTCAAGCAGGAGCACAGGGGCTGGGAACCAGACACAAGAAAATGTTTCCCCTGCTTTGTCAGAGTCTCCCCAGACAACGCGAGGCAGCTCCCCCTCGGTAATACGGGGAGTGCCCTCGCTTTGCCTAGAGACTGGAAACTCAGAGGGGCCCAGACTGTATGTCACTCTGGGCGGCGCCCGGCCCGACGGGGCCCTGATCTCGGTCGGGGTCTGGGCAGCGCCCAGCCCGACGGGGCCCTGATCTCGGTTGGGGTCTGGGCAGCGCCCGGCCCGACAGAGCCCTGATCTCGGCCGGGGTCTGGGCGGCGCCCGGCCCGACGGGGCCCTGATCTCGGTCGGGGTCTGGGCGGCGCCCGGCCCGACGGGGCCCTGATCTCGGCCGGGGTCTGGGCGGCGCCCGGCCCGACGGGGCCCTGATCTCGGTTGGGGTCTGGGCGGCGCCCGGCCCGACGGGGCCCTGATCTCGGCCGGGGTCTGGGCGGCGCCCGGCCCGACGGGGCCCTGATCTCGGCCGGGGTCTGGGCGGCGCCCGGCCCGACGGGGCCCTGATCTCGGCCGGGGTCTGGGCGGCGCCCGGCCCGACGGGGCCCTGATCTCGGCCGGGGTCTGGGCGGCGCCCGGCCCGACGGGGCCCTGATCTCGGCCGGGGTCTGGGCGGCGCCCGGCCCGACGGGGCCCTGATCTCGGCTGGGGTCTGGGCAGCGCCCAGCCCGACGGGGCCTTGGTCTGGTGGCAGCGCTGTCCGCATAGGGCCATGAGTGGCTCCCATGAACCTGTTGCTTTAAGAGCAGCTCCTGAACCCTCCCGGAGCCGGCCCCACCCCACGCCCTGGCTGCTGGGCTCCCTTCGGACTGGGCAAGTCACTGAGCGGGCACAGGCCGGGGGGGGGGGGGGGGGAGAGGAGACGAGACGGTGCCTGGGGGCCTTCCCCCCCCACCAAGCTCCCTGCGGCAGGGCAGGTCTATGGAGACCTCAGAGGCCCTAGGAGCAGAAGAGACGGGGAGTTTCCTGCAGATATGGGGGCTCCCCAAGGAAACGGGGGGAGCCAGGCCTGGTTCTCTGGGGCTGAGCCCACAGCCTCCACCTCTTCCTCAGCACCCCTCGGAACCAGGCCAGCCCTGCAGGGTCTCTCGTGCCTGTCTCCGAAGCAGCAGGAGGGACGCGCCCGCCAGGGTGTGGGGCCGGAGCGAGGGCAAGTCCTGGGGGTGACCCCAGCGCCGGGCAGCTGCGATGACAGGATTTGGGGGGGGGGGGGATGCGGGACCCAAAGCTTCCAAAAAACATTTTATTGCTTGTACCGTACAAATCCGAGGCGCAGGTGAGCGCAGCGTGGACAGATTTACAGAACCGAAACACTCCGGGATCACCACCTGGCAGGTACGCGGAAAAGCGAGAAGAGTCACAAACCTCCTCTTCCAGCGGGAATCGCGTCGCGGCCCCAGCAGCCGGGCAAAGCTTCGGAGACGTTTGGCCCCCGCTGGGGACGCCAGTCTAAGGAAACGCACCTCGGAAACGGGGGGACGTCTCCGGACCCCTCCCCGAGCTGGTGCCGGGAGGGGGGGGCGCTGACCGCGCCTGGCACACCCCAGCACAATGCCCGCTTGGTGACGGAGATCCCAGCGAGCCAGCAGCAGCGTCATTCCTCCGAGGCGCCCACAGCGTTGGGAGGTTCCCTTCACAGCAGGAGTAAAACCTCCCGCCCCCCCAGGGAGAAAGCTCCTGCCCCGCGTCCATCCTCAGAGCAGGGCGGGGCCGCAGGCCAGGGCAGAGTGGCAGCCCGTGTACCGGGACAGCCCCTGCCAGCCGGGGTGGGCGCTTGGTGAGGCACAGGTGGGCAGCAAACCCAGTAATGCTGGTGGGAGGAGGACGCGGCAGCCCAGCACCGGAGCCAGGTGAAATCCCGGCGACAGCCAGCGAAAGGCCAAATGGATGTTAAGGCTCGAGAGCTCAGCGAGAGAAGCCGGAGCCCCGCGCCCGGGGGAGCCGGCGACCCGGGCGGCCACGTGGCCTTTAAAGTAAAGCGTTGCTAGGGTCCCACCCGGCTCCCTGGCAGACGCAGGGCCAGATACACCTGCCAAGCAGTGAAGCGCTTGGGCCGTATCTCCAAATGCGTCTCCACCCCGGTCCGAGCCTGGACGCGCAGCCAGCGGCCTGTGTGTTCCCCAGGCACGGGGTGCGACGCGGCGCAAACCCAGGGGGTTCACAACCAGCCTCTCCCCAGCAGGAAATGACCGGCCCCAGGAAGAGGGACTCGCGCCCAGGCCGGACGCAGCGTGGGGAGCCCAGGGAGCTCGGCTGGTGGTTGAAGGCACCAGACGGGGGGTTTCTTTCCCAGCTGTGTACCCCGGGGGAGTTCCCTGCTCCCTGGGGTACAATGGGGATAACGCTGCTGCTGGGACCTGCAGGGCAGCACCGAGCCTGGCGGGGTCCCCGCTCTCCAGGCACTCAGTCACTTTCCCCTCCCCGAGCCCAGCTGCGGCAGGAGCAGACCCCATGGCAGGGGGAGACTAGCCCCTCTCCCCTGGAGACTCCTCAGGTCAGCCTGGGGCCCCCCATGCGGACACTTCCCAGATAAGCTCCCGCCAGCAGCTCGGGGCCCTGGGAGGAGACAGACCGGCGCTGCCGCGACTCTCCGGCACGCTCTGAACGAGTGGGGAACCTGCCCCCACCCCGTGCCAGGACTGCCGGGCCGGGCCGGGGCATGAGAAACACCCCCCCCTCGGGGGCTGACGCTGCACAGTGCCTGAACCGTGAATTCAGCCCAGCCAGCCGGAGCTGCCGGGCCAGGAGCTGTGATCCCGGAGCAGACTGCAGAGCGGGAGGAGCTAAGCTGAGCATGTGGGGGTGTCTGTACCGAGAGCCCTGGCCCCCCATCCCTCCAACCAGACCCCAACGGCTACACCCCAAAACAGCAGGCCATGTGGTGTCCCGGGCGTCAGCCGTTCCCCAGCGTGTCCATTGTCTGCAAGGGAACCGCACCGGGGAGAACGAGCCCCAGAATGAACAACTACCTGGCTGACCTGTGAAAATCCCGAGGAACCAGCCCCCGCACGCCACGGACACCGCTGGGCTTGGGCAAGGTGAGAACACCCCACCACCGTGTCTAACCAACGACGAGGGCCAGGTTCTCTGTCCGAGCAGCTGCCGAAAGCCCCGGAGTCTGGGTCCCCCCGCACATGGGGGTAACCGGCACCCCGGGTGGAGCGGCAGCCGCCCAGGGCCAAGCAGCTCTGTGCCTTGGGCAAGGGGCTGCGATGTACGGCCCTGGCTCAGAGACCCACTGTGGCTCTGGGACGCCGGGAGGAGCAGAAGGCAGCTGTCCGTCCCCCGCGAGCTGCAGATGGTTTCAGAGCGTTGGAGTGGGACAGGTGGGGGCCGCGGGAGCCCCCGGGGGGACGAGCCGGCAGCCTAGTGACAAGGGGGAACGCGCTCAGCTCCCGCCACTCGGCCCTTTCTCTGGCCAGTCTCGGCAGTGTCAGCGTCCCGATGGGGAACGGGGTCTTTGCCGTGCGCCGGCGGAACATTAGCCCCAAGTCTCACAGGAGCGTCTCCGGCTGAGCACTGCCGCCTGGTCGGGCTGTATAAACACCCAGCGCGCCCACTCCTGGCATTAAGGCAGCTTTGAAGAAAAGACATTATTGCTTTTACCACGGTACCGCCGTGGGCTGGGGTCGGCTTTCCTCCGGCGAGAACCCCCACCCTTCCGGACACGTCACCTCCCCGCGGAAAGAGCCGGCTTCTTCCTTAGTGCTATTGTGCCGTGGGAGCCCTGCGGAGTCCCGCCCGCCCGCCCGCAGAGACCCACACGGCTGTTTGCTGTCCCATTCCCACCACGTGTAAGGAAGGGCTGTAACCATGTACCAGGCAGAAGAGAAAACAGGACCCATGAGCCAGCGTCCTGGCGGCACCGAGGCCGAGCTAACGGAGCAATGAGTGAACAGCAGCCCACCGGACCCTCGGCCTGCGCGGAGGGTTTACTGTGCGTCCCAGCGGACACGCCGAGGGGCGTCTTACGTCACGTCCGCCCGGCGTCACTCTCCGTAGCCAACAGAAACCTCTGGAGAGAACGGGCGTCGTTCCGTGCGAGTCAGTTTCGATTCCACGGGATTCCTCTCCACGAACCTCTCTCCTGGTCTTGGCGGTTTAAGTTCTGGCCAGCTGACATCCCGGCCCGCTGGGCCCTCGGACGCTGGGGGAAGGCTGCGAGAGGGGCCCTCTCGTGGGCTGGGGTGTCTTTTAAAGCTGTAAGCACTTCGAGGAGTTTAAAAATAAAAGCAACCCCATGGTACTGAGCCGGCCAGGGCTCGGAGCTGCTCGGAGCCACGGAGCAGGAGCACTTACTTCCGTTCAACGCGGCTCCGAAGGGGACCGAGCGTCTCCCCGCCGGTGGGGTGACGCCAAACTGGCTGAGTGTCAAACGCTGGGGCTGCTGCCCTGCAGCCTCCGGGGGCCGGGCTAGTGTGTGACCAGGTTGCTGGAGAGAAATCCAAGGAACAAAACCAACCAGTTCTCCCGGGCTCTGAGCCCAAGTCTCTGCCGCCGCCTATTCTCGGATGCTGGCGGAGTAGGAGAACTGGGGGAAGTGCGTCCGCTGATCTGCCTCCAGGGAGTCCATGCTGTCATCTGCAGCCAGAGAGAAGCGGCTTATAGGGGGGGTCTCCAAGCACCACAGGGAGTTGGGAGCACAGCGCCAAGGTGGCCTTCAACAGGACTTATGGTCCTAAACCCCTTGGGTGCTTCCAGAGAGTCTGTGCACCCGAGAAGCCTAGGAGTTGGGCTACATGGTGTTCTCTCCGCCTCCTTCCCACCAAGAGAAAGCCAGGGGCCGGGCGGGCTGGAACCGCGGAGACCTGCTCCCCGCTCCCAGGCTGGGTCCCAGTCTATAGTGGGGACCACTGTTCCCTTCCCCCTCCGCGAGCAGCACCCGGCCATACCAGGCCCCGGACCTGGGCCGGGCCTTGCGAGTGCTCCCAGAGCACGTGATCAGACCCTGCGTCTTGGGGTCTTTCGGCCGACATCCCCCCACGGATAGCAGACACTCCGCGTACAGCCCCGCGCACGCCGACCCCAGGGCAGCTAGACGGCGGTTAGAGCTCAGGAATCCTGGCTCCCGGGCCTGTGCTTAGGCCACCAGACCAGCCAGGCTTCCCCCACTTTCTGTGCTGGGCGGGGTGGGGCTCCCCCCAGAGCCCAGCACAGTGCAGCCAGCCATACTCACATCGGTCAGGAGGCGTGATGGTGATAGACTGCGCTGTGAACTCATCGTCGAAGTATCGTGTGTCGATCTCGGAGGTCACCTGGGGCTTAAACGGCGGGACGAGCTGCAGCGCGAGAGGCTTGGGTCAGGAACAGAGAACGCCCCCTGGCTCCCAGCCCCACAGCGGCTGGGTCTGCGCCATCCCGGGGCCCGGCTACGTGTCAGCCCACCTGCTACACTGAGCAGCGCCGCTCGCCCTCAGAAACCAGCCAGGGACCCGGGGGCTGAGTCCATTTCCACTCACCCCGTGAGCTGATCCCACGCAGCTCCACCGAGACAGGTCTCCAGGCAGCACCGCGAAAAGCACCGCTCCAGCCCCTCCTCCCCCTGGGCTGCAAACCCAGCCCCAGCTCTGAACTGCCGCGCAGCTGACTGGCCTAGGCCCTCTGTGACAAAGTGGGACTGTTCTTAATGTTTCCTCTGAATACTGCGTGGGTGCCTCAGTTTCCCCTCTGTCTTTCTTACGTCTCTAGGTGGGGGGACAAAGGTGTGTGAGTGCAGAGCCCTAGAGGGCCAGTGGGATGGCAGAGCCTGGCCGACGCCCTGGTCTGTGTCTACCTCCCCGGGACTGTGCTATTCCTGTGCAAACGCTCTATTGTACCGCCCACGCCGTGCGGAAATCAGCCACCCCACGATGGCCAGGAGTTACGTAGCCTCTCCCAACCCTGCCTGGTGCAGCGGAGAGGGGGCACTTTTTTGGGACAGTGTCGCGATACAGCCCCGGGGTCTCACATTCAAACCAAAGCAGCCGTGCTGGGATCAGACAGAGCTTCCTCATGGAGGTTTTAAATGTAGGGCCGCCGTCCCTCCCAGCACGTGGGATCTGCGCTGAGAAGGTGTTAGCAACGGGCGGGTTTTGCACAGCCTCACATGGGCTGTTCTGAGAACGCTTCAGAAAACCCCAGGAGCCCCACAGCGGAGGGTCCCCTCTTACCTTCTTCTGCACCACGTCTTGCCAGTTGATGGCCGTGAAGAAGCGGTGCTCCATCACCTCCTTGGCATCGTTGGGCCCGCCGCCTAGCCTGGGGACACAGAGCATCCTTACTCCCTGGCCCGCGCTCCAGGGCCCGGGCTCCTTGCACTGGGCTCCAGCTGCCATTTTCAACCCATTTAGTCAGATGGGGCCGAAGGTCAGGGAGCCCCTTGTAAACCCGAGTCGATCAGCAGCCCCGAATCCAGCGCGTCGACCTAGGGTCTCGGCCCGGCCCCGCTGGCCTCCTATGTCTAGACTCCGAGTCTGCGGCCAGCGGGGACCCCGGTGATCAGCTCCTGTCCAGGCCAGTCACGGCCCTAGAAGCTTTAACCCAGGGTCTCCTGGGCAGGAGACCGAGGCCACTTCGCCTCTGCTCTGCACCTGCCATGGGCATCTCCCGGCGCTCCCCCAAGCCCTGACCGTCTCCACGGTGACCCCGCGGAGCAGCTGCCACCCCCGGGTGCAAGCCAGCAAGCCCCTGGGTGCCTGTGCCCAGCACCCACCCACCTCTGCTTGGGGTCCTTCTTGAGCAGGCCGGCCAGCAGGGCCTTGGCCTCGGGGCTGAGGGTGCGGGGGAAGCGGATCTCCTCCATGAGGATCAGCTCAAAGAGACGCTCATGGTCCTGGTTGTAGAAGGGGAGGCGGCCGCACATCATCTCGTACATGACAACGCCCAGCCCCCACCAGTCCACGGCCCGCCCGTAGTCATTGTCCTCCAACACCTGTGTGGGGAAAGGGGGGGGGGGGGGGAGGATAAGCTGCGGAAAGGAGTCCAGCCACCAGCCCCCATCCCCTCCCCTCCCCGGGAAAAAACCCAGGAGTCCTGGCTCCCAGCCCACCCTGCTCTAACCACCAGCCCCCCTCCCCTCCCAGAGCCGGGAGAGAACCCAGGAGTCCTGGCTCCCAGCCCACCCTGCTCTAACCACCAGCCCCCCTCCCCTCCAAGAGCCGGGATAGAACCCAGGAGTCCTGGCTCCCAGCCCACCCTGCTCTAACCACCAGCCCCCCTCCCCTCCCAGAGCCGGGAGAGAACCCAGGAGTCCTGGCTCCCAGCCCACCCTGCTCTAACCACCAGCCCCCCTCCCCTCCAAGAGCCGGGAGAGAACCCAGGAGTCCTGGCTCCCAGCCCACCCTGCTCTAACCACCAGCCCCCCTCCCCTCCCAGAGCCGGGAGAGAACCCAGGAGTCCTGGCTCCCAGCCCACCCTGCTCTAACCACCAGCCCCCCTCCCCTCCAAGAGCCGGGATAGAACCCAGGAGTCCTGGCTCCCAGCTCCCCCCCAGCTCTAATCACCAGCCCCCACTGCCCTCCCAGAGCTGGGATAGAACCCAGGCATCCTGGCTCCCAGCCTGTCACGGAGTGTGGGGGAGTCAGGTCCTGCACCCCTCTTCCCGGGATTCAATGTGACTCTCAGCCAGCCAGTAGAACAGAAGGTTTATTAGGGTTGTCAGGAAAGAGTCCAAACAGAGCTTGTAAGTATGACCAGGACCCCTCAGCTGGGGCCTTCTGGGGGGCAGGGAGCTTAGACTCCAGCCTGGGGCTCCCTGCATTTCACCACCCAGCTCCCAACTCCCGTCCTGGCTCATGTTACAGCCTCAGGGAAAGTCTCACATTCCCGATGCAGCCTTTCCCAATGCAGCCAGCCTCCCAGGTCAAATCCATCTCGCTCTCTACTCCGTCACACAGCCCCCCCTGCTCTAACCACTAGCCCCCACTCTTCTCCCAGAGCTGGGATAGAACCCAGGAGTCCTGGCTCCCAGCCCACCCTGCTCTAACCACTAGCCCCCCTCCCCTCCCAGAGCCGGGATAGAACCCAGGAGTCCTGGCTCCCAGCCCCCCCTGCTCTAACCGCTAGCCCCCACTCTTCTCCCAGAGCTGGGATAGAACCCAGGAGTCCTGGCTCCCAGCCCCGGGCCCTAAACACACGAATCCACCTAGGCAGAGGGTTTTCCACGTCGGCTTTGTTTCCACCTTGGGGTGGGGAACAAGCTGCCCGGAAGCAGGGCCGTTTTGGTGCAGCCAGGGCCTCGGCCCGGCCGGATTCTCGGCCATGTTTCTGGGGGCCCTGCTGGCCTGAGGTTAGGGCGATGGTCCTGTTTGTGGGGTCTCTAGCAGCAGCATTCAGCTGTGACACTCCACTCCCGGCCACGGGGCACTGACCCTTCGCGGCAGGATGCCTGGGTTTTGCTCCCAGGCGCGTCCCCTCGTTCTCCCCCCCGCCCGGGAGCTCTTCGGTCTCTGCCCACCCAATGGTCCCTGGCCTGGCTCGGGGTGGTGCTACCGTAATACACCGAGTAGTGAGGGATCAATACCTCCGGGGCCAGGTACTCTGGCGTCCCGCAGAAGGTTTTCATGGTGGCACCGTCCGTTATCCCTTCCTTACAAAGCCCAAAGTCCGTGATCTTTATGTGGCCGTCTTTATCCAGCATCAGGTTCTCCAGCTGAAAGGCAGAGAGGGAGCGAGGGGGTCAGAGCCCCGGTTAATTCCGCTCGCTCGATGGGGCGTGGTGGCTGGTCCGGGGCGGCCCAGGGAAGCATAAAGACGCCACCACCCTCGTTAGGCTTGGGTAACGATCAACAGCGAGTCAACCCCGAGAGATCCCCACGCCTGACACGGCCGGCGAGCGATGCGCTTCTCCTCGCGGACACAGCATCCGGGCAGGGAGGCCAGCCAAGGGCAGGGCATCCAGACCGTGGGGCTGCTTGAAAGAGGAAGTTTGTAACTATCCGCCACACGACTCAAGCGCTCGCCAGGCCGTTCTGGGGGCTGGGACGGAGCCCTGAGAAACGGGGCCGCTCGCTGCTGCGTCCAGCCCTCGGAAGCGGGACAGGAGCCAGGGGCCCTTTACCACCTGGTCTCCAGACACCGTCCTGCAGTGACGACATCCAGCCAGGCCGCGGCGCTGCCGAGACACTCGCCGGCTGAGCCCAGCAGCCTGGGGAAAAGGGACCCAAGGGCGCAGAATTCAGTTTCATTGTTTAAAACCCCAGAGCCTGGTTTCCAGCGGCTCCAGCTGCAGCCACAGGCGCGAGCCAGACCCCGGGCGGAACGGCTGTTTGCCCGCACGGTACCTTGATGTCCCTGTAGACCACGTCCCTGGAGTGTAGGTACTCCAGCGCCGACACTATCTCAGCACCATAGAAACGGGCCCGCTCCTCCGTGAACACGCGCTCCCTCGAGAGGTGGAAAAACAGCTGGGGGGAAGGAAAAGAGCGGGGCCGTCAGTGCCGAAAGCAGCCAGGCGCGGGCCGATCGCGCTGGCAGCCCCGAGCCGGCGAGAACGCCGCGCATTGCCCTGAACGCGGACAGCCCCCGTCTGGGCGAACGGCCCCGGAGCCCAGCGCTTCCCGCAAACACACTTGTGTTGCCCTTACCACGCCTGGGGAAATCCCAGCAGCAGGCCAGCGAGTGACGGACAGCAGAGCGGGAACGCTGGTCAGTGCCGCTAGCAGGACACTGCCTTAGCCACACCCCACGGGAAGTGGGTGACCACCCCCCCCCCCCCCCCCCAGCTGGGAGAATGCCATTCGGCTGGGCAGGGAACCCAGGAGTCCTCACTAGCTGGCCACGGAAGGACCCTGCCAGTAGGGGCAGATTTTCCTGGGTCCCAGCTCCTTACGGCAGGGCTAATGCACTCCTGCCAGGGGCTGGCACTTCCCTGCAGCCGGAGCGGCTGCAAAGACCTGAGAGCCCCCGAGTGAGACGATGGACGAGCTGAAATTCGGCCCGGCCGCAGACAGGAGTGGGGGGGTCAGTCACAGACACCCGCTGACTCCTCTCCCCCCCACACCGCCCTCCGCCAGGCCACCTCACCAGTGCAGGGGGCAGAACGGGCTTTTCCGCAGCTCCCGAATCTCTCCCTTGGCATTCCCAGCCTCAGACGTCTCCCTCCCCCAGCCCGCGCTTGGGGATGGGTAGCCGGGCAGGGTGCCAGGCTGCACACGGAGACGCACCTCTCCGCCGTTGGCGTACTCCATCACGAAGCACAGCCGGTCGCTTGTCTGAAAGGCGTATTTCAGCGCCTGCAAGAGAGGGGGTGCTTGAGAAGAGGCGGGCGCCGGCCATTTCCCAGTGGCCGCTGGCTCGTGCTCCCGTCCAGGCTCGGCTGCCTTGGAGCCGACCAGCGAGAGACAAACGCTCTGCACCCGGACACCCCGCTCGGGGCGGCAGCTAAAGACCCGGAGGACACTTGCTGCGTTGCTGAAGGAGGTGATGCTGCGAGTCTGAAGGATCTTTCAGGTTTAGGCTGGCATGTAAGCAGCCCACTCCCCCGGCCGGCCCACCCTGCCCGCCCGGAGACCCCGCGGGGACTCCCCCGGCCGGCACGCCCGTCCTGCCCGCCCGGAGACCCCGCGGGGACTCCCCCGGCCGGCACGCCCATCCTGCCCGCCCGGAGACCCCGCGGGGACTCCCCCGGCCGGCACGCCCGTCCTGCCCGCCCGGAGACCCCGCGGGGACTCCCCCGGCCGGCACGCCCGTCCTGCCCGCCCGGAGACCCGCGGGGACTCCCCCGGCCGGCACACCCGTCCTGCCCGCCCGGAGACCCCGCGGGGACGCCCCCGGCCGGCACGCCCGTCCTGCCCGCCCGGAGACCCCGCGGGGACGCCCCCGGCCGGCACGCCCGTCCTGCCCGCCCGGAGACCCCGCGGGGACTCCCCCGGCCGGCACGCCCGTCCTGCCCGCCCGGAGACCCGCGGGGACTCCCCCGGCCGGCACACCCGTCCTGCCCGCCCGGAGACCCCGCGGGGACGCCCCCGGCCGGCACGCCCGTCCTGCCCGCCCGGAGACCCCGCGGGGACGCCCCCGGCCGGCACGCCCGTCCTGCCCGCCCGGAGACCCCGCGGGGACGCCCCTGGCCGGCACGCCCGTCCTGCCCGCCCGGAGACCCCGCGGGGACTCCCCCGGCCGGCACGCCCGTCCTGCCCGCCCGGAGACCCCGCGGGGACTCCCCCGGCCGGCACGCCCGTCCTGCCCGCCCGGAGACCCCGCGGGGACTCCCCCGGCCGGCACGCCCGTCCTGCCCGCCCGGAGACCCCGCGGGGACTCCTCCGGCCGGCACGCCCGTCCTGCCCGCCCGGAGACCCGCGGGGACGCCCCCGGCCGGCACGCCCGTCCTGCCCGCCCGGAGACCCCGCGGGGACTCCCCCGGCCGGCACGCCCGTCCTGCCCGCCCGGAGACCCCGCGGGGATTCCCCCGGCTGGCATGCCCTGCCCACCCGGAGACCCCGTGGGGACTCCCCCGGCCGGCACGCCCTGCCTGCCCGCCCGGAGACCCCGCGGGGACTCCCCCGGCCGGCACGCCCGTCCTGCCCGCCCGGAGACCCCGCGGGGATTCCCCCGGCTGGCATGCCCTGCCCACCCGGAGACCCCGTGGGGACTCCCCCGGCCGGCACGCCCTGCCTGCCCGGAGACCCGCGGGGACTCCCCCGGCCGGCACGCCCGTCCTGCCCGCCCGGAGACCCGCGGGGACTCCCCCGGCCGGCACGCCCGTCCTGCCCGCCCGGAGACCCGCGGGGACTCCCCCGGCTGGCATGCCCTGCCCACCCGGAGACCCCGTGGGGACTCCCCCGGCCAGCACGCCCTGCCTGCCCGGAGACCCGCGGGGACTCCCCCGGCCGGCACGCCCGTCCTGCCCGCCCGGAGACCCCGTGGGGACTCCCCCGGCCGGCACGCCCTGCCTGCCCGGAGACCCGCGGGGACTCCCCCGGCCGGCACGCCCGTCCTGCCCGCCCGGAGACCCGCGGGGACTCCCCTGGCCGGCACGCCCGCCCTGCCCGCCCGGAGACCCGCGGGGACGCCCCTGGCCGGCACGCCCGTCCTGCCCGCCCGGAGACCCCGCGGGGACTCCCCCGGCCGGCACGCCCGTCCTGCCCGCCCGGAGACCCTGCGGGGACTCCCCCAGCCAGCATGCCCTGCCCGCCTGGAGACCCGCGGGGACTCCTCCGGCCGGCACGCCCGTCCTGCCCGCCCGGAGACCCGCGGGGACGCCCCTGGCCGGCACGCCCGCCCTGCCCGCCCGGAGACCCGCGGGGACGCCCCTGGCCGGCACGCCCGCCCTGCCCGCCTGGAGACCCGCGGGGGGCATTTACCGTCAGGAAGGGGTGCCTGCTGTTCTGCAGCACTCTGCTCTCTGTAACAGTGTGCGCCACCTCGTCCTGCGGGGAGACAGACATGGCAGATCAATCGCACGCTCAACGCCACCCAGCCCCAGAGCCGCCGGCCTTCGAGCCGACAGGTGTGACCCTGGGGGGGCGGCGTTCCCACCCGAGGGGAACCGTGGCCAAGGCACAACACTGACAGCCGCCAGCAACGCACGGAGAACACGTCAAGTCCCGCCGAACTTTAAAGGAAGTGGGGGCTTACGTGTGTTGCTGACTCAGTGCCCACAGACCCCCCCATTTATTGATCTAGCCCCGAGGAACCCCAGCCATGTAGCAGCCCCCCATGGCGCCAAAGACAGCCCTTGTCCCAAGCAGCTTCCAGACGCACACGTTCAGTTCTGAGACACACACACACGAGACGGAGCGCGAGTGTAACCCCCACCAACCGCAGCGGGTGACGTGACCTAGCAGCACACTCAGTGTTTTGGGCCAAAGCCCCTCGGCGCTGCCCCTCCCCGGAACGGCCCCGCGGCAGCACGCACCTTTGCGATGATGACTTCCTTCCGCAGGATCTTCATGGCGTAATAGCGCCCGGTGGCCTTTTCCCGCACCAGGATCACTTTGCCAAAGGTGCCTTTCCCCAAGAGTTTCAGGTAGTCGAAATCGTTCATGGTCTGGGCAGAAGGCAGATGAGGGGAGGGTTAACGCGCTGCGACATGGGACGGCTGGAAGGTGGGGAAACGCCGACCAACGGGCCAATCGAAATCCGAGGGGTCGGTTCCGGCCCAGGGAGAACAGCAGCACGAGGTCAAGACACCCATCTACGCCCTCCACCACTCCAGCCCTCTGGCGTGCAGGGGGGCAGTTTCACCCAAGGTCTTGTGTGCCAACCAGCCAACCTCAAACAACACGACTCCCACTCCCCCCGAGCAGCCCCTTGCTCCAGGTGAGTATTTCCTGTAGTGGCGAGGGGAGGGGCTTGCAGAAATCCCGGGGCCAAGTCCATTGTCGTCCCCCCACGGATGAAGACCCCCTGGAGCCGACAGCAGATGACTGGCCAGAGAAAACAGAAGGGAACCGTGTTACAGACAGGTGCTGTGGGGCAGGTGCAGCCCGTGGCAAAGAAACCACAGGGCCTTTCTGTAGCAGGAGACGGGGTTTCCTGAGAGAGCAGCACCTGAGGGGGCCTAGCTGGAGTGACCCCCTGATCCCACCTCCCCCAGCTCTCCGTGAGCGCGCGGGATCCCCCGGCTGCGGGCGCTGAGCGCGCGGGAGAACCTGGGCGTGCTTCGTTAGCAGCTTGGAGCGAACTAATGAAAACAGGAACGGCCCCAGCGTCACGACTGCACCAGCGCGGGGGGTTCTGACCTTCCCCAGACGGTGACCTCACAGTACAGCCGAAACCCCCACTTCCTTCCCATCACGACCCCCCTGCTGAGAAACCGCGAGACGCTAGACGTCTTACTGCTTTCGCCCGGGTCTTGCTCACGGCCACTTCCATCTCCTCAGCCCCGGTGGTGTCGGTGGGAGAGCCGCACTTGTAATCCATCGTGTCTTCTTCGGGCTCTTGGTTCTTTAAGCTGTTGGCGACGGTCTGAATGGCGTGCATCCACTCTTCCCTGCGGGGAGCACAGGGTCAGACGCGCCGCAGCAGGGCCGGGCACCGGCACTGCCGTTCGCAGGGGGAGGAGAACGCGGCAGGAGCGGAGGGATGGACGGGTGGAGGCCGGGTCTTGGCAGCTCAGCTTCTGCGAACCCCGGGTCCCACCGCTGCCCTGACCGATTTCAGCCCGGGTCTCCACCCCCCAGGCTGGCACGCTGCCAACGCGACCCATTCTCCCCACATCGGAGCGGCCCCTTGCAATTAGCGCAAATTGCCACTCGTGGTTGCAAGAGGCCTCGGCGTGAGGACGTGCTGTGCGCAGAGCGAGCAGCTCTTCTCACGGCTGCCCGGGGAGCCCCTGGGAACTCGCTGAGGAGAAGTCGAGGGGGGAACACAATGCACCACAATTCCAGCTCCGGGCAGCAGCCCCCGCCAGAGCCCGGCTTCGCTCCCAAGGCTCACAGGGAGCCGGGAAGCCGAACCAGCTACGGGTGCCCACTGCCAGCAGCTAGCGGTGCCCGAGGGTTACTGAGCGGTCAGTGGGGGTCCCCAGATGAAGCGCCCGCCGGCGGGGGAGGGTCTGTCAGATCAGGGGCTCAGCCTGCTTCGATTCCCCGCGACCCAGCGCCTCCTGGCACCCTTCCCTCTGGTGGGGGGGCAGCGTCACACCCCTGCTCTGCTCCCGATGGCCACGCAGAACCAGGCCCCAGGTCTGCCACGCCAAATCACCCCACCCCCGATTTGGCTACGCTTCCTTACGGGGAGGGGGACCTGCTGTCCCAGCATGCAATGCTCGAGGGCAGGCCACGTCTGTGCCCCTCGGGCTCCTTGCTAGTTCTTGTCACGGCTCTCACGGCCTGGGCGCCCAGCAGCGGGCGGAAGGACGTGGGCCCACCCCTGCCAGCGCACCCGCTCGCTCCCACTCCCTTCCCTCGCGGCTCAGCGGAGCCAGCCAAGCGAGCGGCAGGTCCCACGCCTGTCCCGGGCAGCTGGCATTGCCCGGCCTCGCCAGAGCTCCCAGGGCAGCAGAGGCTGCGGGGCAAGGCGCTCACAGCCAGACACTGGGCGCCGGCGTGGCCTGTTTCGCAGCAGGGAGCTGGGACTCGCGGGAGAAATTCCAGCCTGCCACGAAGGGGGTTTTTGGGGGTCCCGGGTACAGAGAGCCAGCCAGGGTCCATCTGCCTCCCCCCCGAATAGCTAGGCACGCCCCAGCTGCAGGTCCCTAGCTTGGCCTTCCAGCAGAGGATCACGTGAACGCTCCTGCCTGGCCCAGAAATCCTTCACTTCCCTGCTCCCACCCTCTGTTCAGAGCCGGAGCTGTGCGGTCCCGCGCCCGGCATGCCGGGAGCCCCCGATCTCAGCCGGGGGGACAAGATGTAGCACCTGGAACACCGGGGAGCCCCTGATCTCGGTCTGGGCGGGGGGGGAGGGGTCTAGGGTGGTGGACAGACCCTTCTCCCTCTGCCCCACTCTCCCCCTTGATGTGGGGAGAACATCTGCCTCTCAGCCGGTCTGGGAGGGCCGGCCAGTGCCACCTACCGTTCGTCGGGAGAGTCCACGTGAAAGGTTCTTTCGATGACAGTCGTCCACTGCAAGCACCGAATGACGAACGTGTTCGGCCGGGGGCGCTCGGTCTTCATCAGCTGGCATTCTGGGGGCAGAGGGGGAGGAGTGGGCGGAGGGCAGCTACCACTGATTTCTGAGACCAGGTCCCTTTGCTAACCTGGAACCTCCTGCCCCGGCTCCCTGCGCATTGCAGGATCCCGTTAAAATAACTCCCCCACAGCACCCCGCGACGCGCCTGGGGCGACACCTTCCAACGATGGCAGCCAGCAGCCCGTCCACACCAGGGCTCACTCCTGGGACTAAACCCGGGCCAGTCCCACATGCAAATGCTGCGCAGCCAGTGGCTATCCTCCCACACAGCGGGGCGGGCTGCCCGACAGCGCTCGGGGTGGGGGGGGGGGGTGTCACCTCAGAGCACCGCCGCGTGGGAGGGGAACGCAGCTGCTGGACCATCCGTTACTGGGGCACTAACATCTGGCCCTAAACAGCAGCATGGCTCACAGATCCTGGAGACTGAACTCAGCCATGGGGCTGCCTGCGTTCCCAAGGGGGCCGTGCACCTGCGTGTCCCGTGGGCGTCCCTGCACCTCCGGGGTTAACCGGCAGACGTACCTGCGACCGAGAAGTTGTTCAGAGGTGGCAAGCTGTGATCAGACGTCTCGGGCCGCTCCTTGTAGCCAATGAATGAGCCGTCGCTTTTCAGAAGGAAGTACCGGGGTCGCCATGTTTTAATGTACTCCCCTGGAACAAACCCGAATCGGGCCGGGCGTTATTTCAGCTCCCACCCCGACTTCGGCACGGCAGAGAGGGAACGCCGAGCTGCTGCCCTGCTCTCGGCAAGGCCCGGGCGCGGTCCAGAGCCAGCGAAGGGACAAAACAACGCTCTCAGCTCCCCACAGCCACTTGGGGGCCTTAGCGCCGAGAGGCTGACACAGAGCCAAGGACACCGAGACCGCACCGCCGGCCTCCCAAGAGTGGGGGAGGTTCCACGCTGGGCCAACACTTGAGACAGATCCTTAGTGACGAAATGGGGGGGCGGTCCTTTAAGGTATTTCAGGGGTAAGCTCTGGGGAAAAAGCAGGTGTTCGAAGGTTCCTTTGGGGCCCCCGTGAATCCCAGCAAGGCAGGTAAATAGCCTCATTTCCCAGGGAAGCCCACCCAAAGCCAGGCAAGTGAAGTGGCTTGCCCAAGGCTCACAGAGGGAACAGACCCAGGAGTCCTGGCTCCCAGGTCGCTGCCCTGACGTTAGCCAAAGTGGCAGCTCTGTCGGGAGGTGGCGTCATGGTTAGCACCTCTCCCCCCACTGAAGCGTAGGCTGGCAGCACCAAAATCAGCCTGGCTCCAGCCTCGCCCCTGCCACACCATGCCAAGTACAGAAATGGCACTGAATCCTGCCCCCCTGCTCTATGCCCGGCCGAGAGGGGACATTTGCGAGACCCACAAGCCCTGGGCACGGGGAGGCACCAAGCAGGATCTGTCCAGCGCCTGCTCCCAAGGAAAGCACAGACCCACCTTCGGCGTTTCTATAAATAACCCCACGCAGCTGCTGCAAGGCCCCTGCACTTCCAATAGCCCAGTAACGCTAAAAATAAAAGCGCCCATTGGCAGGGGTCCTGGCGCCGAGCCCCCAGGACTGGACGGGAGGGGAAGGCAGAGACGCTGGCCTGGAGGGCAGCTCCAGGAGCGAAGCCAGGCCAGCCACACCCGGGTTTAAAGCACAATTGTTGCTAGCCCCACTCTCCAGCCCTCGTGCCCGGGGGCGAGGGGGACTGGCAAGCCCTGCTCCAGGCACACGCGGAGGCGCTGAACGAATAATCTGTGTCTGCGCTGGCCAGGGAAATGGGCAAACTGAGCCTCAGCCTGACCGCTGGCAGCAGGGATCGAACCGGGACAGAGCTCTCCCGAGCCCGCGCCGAGGGCCTGCTCCGATGCCCCCTGAAGCCAGTGGAAAGACTCCTGCTCACTTGGACACAGCCGGCTCGGGGCAGGGCTCCTGTCTCAGTCTGAGTGCCGGGGAAAGGGGAGACTGGGCAGCTGAGTACCTGGAAACCAGAGCCTTCCTTTCCCCTGGCAGCTGCAAGGGGCAATTCCCCGCGGTGCCCCAGAGCCGGAGGGACGCCGCTAAGCCAGGCACAGCCCTCAAACAGCCTCCCCTTCTCCGCCAGGGGACACCGAGCCTCTGCCCTGAGCTGCCTTCCTGCAGCCCCGATCCCTCGGCACAGCACGGCAGGAAACTGCCCCGGATCTGCCCACGGCAGACGCTGCCCCGGAAGGAGATTTCCTGCCCCAGGCGTGACGGAGACGCCAAGCGGACCAGCAGAGGAGGCAGGACACTGGGCTGTCATTCAGTCAGTCACAGCTTGGCTTTCAGAGCCTGGAAGGGACTGTCCCGTAGGGGCTGCCCACAGACAGCAAGGGGGAGCAAGCTACCTGCTGTTGGAGTCAGCGGGTCAGAGGAGACTCTTTGGGGATTCCAGCGAGCTCACCCGCAGGGCTCGGAAAAGGCTGCCGCGGACAGCAGCGATGCCAACACCTAGGGCTTGGGTTCACACACAAGTTGCAGCCATTCAAAAACCAGATTAGTTCAGAAGTGCAAACCCCTGTGTGGACACACTTCCATCGGCTTAACTCACAGTGCAAAGTCGACCAGCACAGGGCCAGTCTGAAGCCTATCCGAGTGTCCACACACAAAGCTGCCCCAGTTCAGTTAGGCTCCTGTGACTGTGTGCCCCCTTCGGGGGGGGGGAGGGGGGTCCTTACCTCTCTTGTGCAGCCAGCCCTCTCTGACGACTGACACTTCGTTCATGTTGGCGCCCCAGCTCCCGGCCACCTCTGCAGGGCAGGACAAGGCACCAGGGTAGCACTGCCAGCTACGGGCGCAGTGAGCGTCTGCAGGAGAAAAGAGGCCGTTTGCCATGGCAGAATTCACCGGACGCCCAGACAAAGCTCCAGTGTCGCTCGCCGCGGGGTCCGCCTCCACCCGCAGGACTGAGTCTTCGCACCAGTGCCTGCCCCCGGGAGCTTACAAACCAGACCGACCCGGCAGACACAGAGCAGGGGGCACAGAGAGGTGATCGGCCGTGCCCTTCCTCTGGCCCCCCCGTGCCCTCTTCACCGTGCCCTGCTCCTCTGCACGCGGCTGCCTCGGAGACGCAGCTCTCCCACAGCATCAGTAGGAAACCGCCCCCACACAGAGGATCATTAAAAACTCCCCCGCTACATCGATGCGGTCTCCGTAAACACAGGCCCAGGGAATCAGAGCCCCAGCAGCCCGCAGGGAGAGCCCAGCTACCTGCTCGGGCACCCAGCGAGGTGTTTACCTCTGTTTCCAGCACCCTTATCTCCCCACAGCACCATGTGCTACCATCAGTGATGATAAAAAGCCTTGGAGATAAGAGACACTAATCGCACATGCTCAGATCAAAGACACTGGCGGGGAAAACACACAGGCTCCACAGGCAGGAGCCCTTACAAAACAAACAGCTGGAGAAAAATTAATCCGAGTCACCTGACAGGACTGGGGGCAGCAGGCGGGAGCTGGGGCGGCTGGGGGTGGTCTTGGACCCCTGGCCTACGCTGGACGAGCGAGGCTGTGGCTGGCACAGAGCCAGGATGGTTGCCCGAGAACGCGCGCCATCGCCTACGTTCGGATGCTCTGAGAAGTGTCCGTTGTCCAGGCTGGTCAGGAAAAGCTCCTGCTAGCACCGGGCGGACCCCTCCCAGCTCTGATTCCAGGGGTGCTAGCTCCCCGGGGAGGGCGTTCGGGGCTCCCCCAAAGACAGGGCCCGAGCCCTCTCGAGAAGCTCTAGGAACAGACCAGTAGTGATGGCGCCCGAGGAGTACGAGTGCGGGAGTTCCCGAGCCGCTCCGCACGTCTGCTGGGGCTATTTCCATCCCAGCGGCAGGGGTTCGGCCATCAGGGTCCGCGGGGGAGCCGCTCGGAGAGGCAGGAAATCGGGATGCTCCGGGAGAGGCGACAGCACCACTGGAACCCGGGAAAGGCGCTTTCCTAGGCCAGGCTGGAGCCCGGCGCGCTGTAGAGTCACGGGACCCGCGCGGGAAGGTAAAAACGTACAAGCACAACCATGGCCCAGTATCACCACCACCGCTCCCGGGTCTCCAGTCACTCTGGGCCTGGCCTCCCTCCGCATGCCATGCCTTGGACCTGCCTCTTCAACTCCCACGGCACCGGGCTGGGGGAGCAGAGGGACCCCCCCACATCAGCGATGGAAGCGTGACAGGATCGCTGGCTCTGGACAAGCTCCTTCGATTCAGTGACCGCGCTGAGCCGGGAAGTTCAGCCGCGGTGCTTTAGAGTCCTAGCTACACCCAAGCGAGCAGCCACGGCAAACAGCAGGACTGAAGTAGGAAAACTGAGCAAGACGGTAATCGGAATGACAGGACTATTGATCAGCAACGTATGAACAGAGACAGGGCAGTGGAAAGGCGGCTGTCCCGGCTTTGCAGTGGAAAGCGACCGTATCTAGCCCGGGCTATTCCTCATGCCTTAGCAGAGCCGTGCTTTCCTGGAACCAACTCCGCAACGGCAAATCACAGAACAGCCCGCTAATTTCAGCACCTCCTGTGCGGCTGCCTTTCTCCGGGACGTCTCGTGCGGGACTCACCATCCTGCCCAGCAGCTCGTCGCTCTCTTCGGCCACAGTGGGGCTGGGACAGTTCCCCAGAAAGCTCCAGCCCAGTCAGTGGAAGGGCTCAGAACTCCTTGGCCTATTGGAGCCCGGCCACGTTGCCCCCTCGCCAGCTCTCGAGTCCCTCCAGCGCGCACCCCTCGGGAACTAGGCTCTCCTCACCAGTGCTCGGTCACGAACACGCTTCGCCCACTCTGTGCTGGCCGCGGTGAGGAAGGGAGGCCTGATTTCCTCGCAGATTGTCCGACACTTGGCCAGAGCTCCTCTCCGCTCACATCTCTGCAGCCTGTCCTCCCGCTCCCAAACACCTGGACTAGTCCCAGAGAACCAAGAGAAGAGCTGGTGGGCCACTGGGGGAACTGAGGGTGGAGACCAGGGGGCCAAAGCTCACCTCATAAGACCAAACTGGCAAATGCCGAAGAGGCAATGTGTAATATTGCCACCCAGCGCCAGGCCAGCCTGTACGCCGAGCGGGCGGCTGCACCCATTTGGAAATACCCCGCAGGCGTGTTAGAGATAGTTAGCCCTTGGCAATCCCAGATCTGCCCAACTCCCGAGTGAGGCACCCCGGACACAGGCAAAGAGAGCGGGGGACGTGCCGGCGCGTTTGGGGGGGGACTGGGTCAAGGCCTGAGCGGGTGGCAGCGCCCCGAGCTTCCTGTTCGATGCTCAGATTGTGCCCCCAGTTTTCCAAAACGGAATGTCGGAGAATTAGGATCCACACCCCAGCAGCCAGCGAGTGGGCCGGGCACGGGCCGCATGTGGCCACAGAACTGCCACACTTCCCCCAGCAGGAGCGAAAGAAACCCCGCCCGAATAAGGCGATTTAATCGACATGTATTTTCATTGGCAAAACTGAACAGAAGCAAGAGGGGGAGAAAGACGACATCGCTCTGACCCCGGCAGACAAGTTGACACAGAACCACGATTGCAATCCTAGCTAACAAGCAGCGCCGGCGCGGCAACTGGATTTCACTCATTTACAGACCAGCGCTAACGGTTCAACAAAACGCCAGCGAGAGCAGCATCTTCCCGTCTCGTGAACCGTGGCCCAGACGGCCCTGCAGAGAGGAGCCCCGGCAGCCGCTCAGCCCAGACGCTCCCGCGCAGCTGCCAACGCACACCCGGGTCTTCCTCCCGCGCAAAGCATTTGCAATAGGCTAGTCAGACGGCCGGCGAATGCGAATGGACGGCGGCTGGAGAGACAGAGCCATGTGATTCGGGGAGAGCAAACAAAGGGGTAAGACCCAGCGGCACAGGGAGCGGCTCGTTTCCCAAAAGGAACCATCCTCTTGCCCAGGCGGCGTTGGAGGGTCCCGTTGGCACCAGAACGTAACCCTTTCCCTGAGTGACCTCGTGACAGGCGCCCCGTCCGTCTGCCGAGACGCCCCCCAGGAGTAGTTTATCATGAACAATGTGTGGGTGAAACAGCCCGGTGCTTACTGCAGGCCACAAAGCGAAGTACCTCCGAGAAGAGACTGAGCAAAGGCTGTGTGTGGCTCTAGCTAGACAAGACGCAGGCCCAGCGTAAGCGCTAATCTGAGCAGATTAACACCGACATTATCAAGGGCTGGAATTTCGGACGCTGCCTTAGGGTCCCGCAGGTTCTATGGGGGGCCACGAAGCCTGCAAACTGCCGGCTGGGGCCGGAACACCCGCCAAGAGAAGCCATTGCGGGGTGCCAACAATTCTGAGGAGTCGGGAGCGGATTCCGAGCCAGCAGGTGGGCAGCACCGTGGGACACGGAGCAACGGCGAGGATCCACCTTCCGGTGAACATCACATGCTTTTGCTGGTGCCTAGGTCACCTGTATTGCTGACTGCCGCATGCTCAGACCCAGCTGGAGCCAAGAGAACAGCGGAGACGGCCCAGACCTGTGCAGTAAACCATGGCTGGCTCTGACCCACAGGGAGAAAGCTAAACCCCTCTCCAGCTGGGCAATGGGGGGCTGGCAATGCCTGCCACGCACTTGGCCCCCATCAGATGACACAGGGTTAAGTTTTGAGACGGGTCTAAGTCACTGACGAGCCAAAGCCCCACTGACCTTCCCGCTGGCTCCTCACTCATTGAGGTGCTTCGGAAACGTCTCCCCCACGTCTCTTCCTGAGGAGTTTGAAATCTCAGAGCGGTTGGGATCGACCCATCACCTGGCCGCCCTCAGCAGCTCCCCGAGCAGCGCCATCGAAGCCGGGGCTTCCACACCCGCTCGCAGGTACCGAACAAGCCGCCGGAGAGAGTTAACGTCCTGAGAGCTGAGCAGATCTGGGGAACATTAACCCCCGTTGCACAAGTGATGCTCGGGGCGTTTGAAACTCACGCTGGGATTCTGTTCCCCCTGCACGGCGCTGCCCAGTACAGTGATGTCAGGGCAGGCAGCCTCCCGCTCATGCGTGTCAGCTTTCACCTGCGAGGCCGGCAGAGACTGACCCTGCGACCCTTAGAAATAAGGGAGGAGAAGCCAGGCAGCAGGAGCCTCAGGGGATGCGATCGCTCCACGTCCCGTTTGAGCACTGCTTCGGACTACGAACTCAGTGCTGGCGGGCTCCCGTGGGGGGGTGGGGGGGGAGCTTTTCACCTGTAGGTCACCTGCAGCCTTGCTGGCACTGCCATCCCATGGCAGGCTGACGGGCTCCCCTCGGAGGGCCAGACTTGCCAGTCACCTCCTGGAGGGGGAAGGACTAAACGGGCTACAGAAACTGAGCTTTTTTCTCTCTCTCACCCCCCACCCCCTCTGATCAGCAGATCTCGGAGTGCTTTGGGGGACCCCATCCCGGTGCATGCGCAAGATTCTCCCTGCTACTGCAAGGGCTGTACCCTGAAGATTTCGGGCCCCAGGAGGGTCAATCCAGCACCTTCCATTAGCCCTCTGCTCACTTTCACCAGATCAGCTTCCCCCGCGGGGCCCCCCAGTTGCTTGCCGGGGAATAGCCGGAGCCCAAGGGTGGTTACAATGCCACCAGAGACGTCTGGAGCCGTAAGCTGAAACTCCGTCCCAGGGTACAAGGACTGGCGCTGCCCACCAACCGACCCCGAGAAAGCCAGGCCGGCTCGTGGCGCTAGGAGTAGCTCACCAGAACCGGCACGTGACGTGGCTGAGCGAGGGCTCCCCTTCGGGGCCTGCGTTCTGGGCGATCGGACGGGTCCTGCTGGCCTTGTCGATATGAACGAGGACGGCTCTTCTGAGAAGCCTCACTGCAGCTGCGTGTAGGACGGAGGGCCCAGTGGTCAGCCGCTAGCTGGGGTTCAAATCCCCGTCTGACCTCAGCGCACCAGGGTCTCCGCTATTCAGCTGCTGGCCAGGCAAACGTACAGTGAAGGTGGTGAGTGGCAGACGTCCTGCGGCCCCGGGGCCATGTGAGAACACCGGAGAGGGGCGAGGGACTAGCTGAGCAAACAGACAGATGCAGCAGGGACTGGCCTATCGATTTTCTGACCGAGCTTCAGGACTTTAGACCCTTGTTCTGAACGCTCAGTCCCGCAGGTCACAGGTGCCCGGGTCAGCAGGCATGGATAGCGCCTGTCTCCGGTCCGTCAATGGCTACCAGCCAAGAGGGTCAGAGACAACCCCCTGCTCTGGGCGTCCCTAAAGCTCCGACGGCCAGACGCCGGGAGCGGACGCCAGGGGACGGATCACTCGATTATCGCCCTGTTCTGTTCATCCCCTCTGGGGCACCTGGCACTGGACTGATTGGTGGCTTTAATGTCAGCGGGGGCAGGAATCAGCTCCCAGCAGCAAAGGGTGCAAGGAGAGATCTCAATGCAGAGCTCTACAGAGAGGGGCAGAGCTGAGCAGCTGGGATGGGAACAGATCTGCTACACTCAGACTAGCTAGAAGGGGTGTCTGCTGGGCCGGGAGGGGGCAGGGAGGAGAGCCTGTTGACTAGCTGGCTGTGTGACTCAGCTAAGTACACACTAGGTTGTTTACTCCTTTCAGGATGTGCAGAACGGGAAGAGGCAGAGGAGTGGCTTGTACGAAAGCTCCCGGCCGGGCAGAGAACAGTCCGAACACGTCGGGACCCACACGAGACCCCGGGCTCCCTGCACAACCGTGGGGGGGCATCCCGTGCCAGCGGAGCCGTGAGAGGCCCCGCCCAGCCCGCCTGCGGGTGGGCACAACCCCTCCCCTTGTTTATGGCTGACAGACACGGGAACAAAAGGCTCAATAAACATTAGTTATTCCACTTGCTTGGCTGACATCTGACACCCTTCGGCAAACCTCCCCAGCAGCTCCTGCACAGCGAATGCACCCCCCCGCCCCCCATGGATCTGGGACGCCCCCGCGGGAGCTCTGCAACCTTCGGGCACTGGGGCACAACCCCCCAAGACCCAACAGCCGCTCCACACAGCGAGGGATGACTTGTACCGTGTCTGCGCGCGAGACGGCTCAGTTCGCCACACGTCACCACATCCTGTATTTCTGCCGAGTCTAGTATTTTGGCTGGTCAAACATCAACAAGAGAAAAGGAGGCACCCGAAGTAAGAAAACCACATGTGCCGGGGTGAGCGAGCGCCAGCCCCATGTGGCCTTGATTTCACCTTTAGCTGCGTTCACCTGTGTCAAAAGATGCCTGGTGGGGGGGACAAGGGGGTTCCCAGTGACTCATTGCTGGAAAACAAGCTAGAGGAAATAACACACGTCTATAGCTTCTCCCCTGAACATGCAGCTCTTCCCGCCTCAGAGCGCTCCCCGCTGGGCCGGCCAATCTGTCAGACTAGGACTTCCCGGAGAACGCAGCCTGTTAGCGTGACTTTGGCACAGTTCAGTCGGGGCGCCTCACCGGCACTGCGATAGCACGGCCAAGTCACAGAGGGGCACTCTACACACTGCCCCAAAGCACCTACAAGATCCCGATCCCCAGAGTGAGAACTGAGGCCCAGAGGTTTAAGTGACATGGGAAGAGAAGGCAGAGTGCTGGATGAACCCAGATCTCCCGCGTTTTACTCTAGCAGTGCCTTAACCACAATACTCGTCTGCTCTATTCCATTCTGTAGCCAAGTTTAAAAAACCAAACAAACACATCATGTTTTATCTAGGGACCACGTCCGATCTGAGAGTCAGGACTCCTGCGTTCTAGTTCTAAAACTACTACCGGCTTTGGCAAGTCACTATACCTCCATGCCTCTCTTTCTCCAGCTGTAAAATGGGGACAGTAGTTTACCTAGCTCAGAGGGATTACAAAGTCTTAAGCCAGCCTGGAACAAAGTGCAGGATCATGGCCTTCAATAGCTCAAAAGCAGCAAGCTCCTGACATGAAAGGTGCAAAGGAATATTAACTGTTATGCTGCCTGACTTGCTACCTAAGCTGTACCAAACTCATGAGCCCAGTGGATTTATTGTAACCGCAGTAAGGGAAAGGAGAGGCAGCCCGGCCAGCACAAAGCATTCAAACACCCGCCCAAACTCATGGAATTGGTTTAAGTCACACGAGTATGCAAAATAATCGACATTGGGTTCTTCTGATTTGCTTTCTGGGTCACGCTTTCAAGTGCTTCTCCACAACCACAAGAGCTAGGAACTTAGTTTAGTTGAAATGAAGACCAAGATATCACCAAATCTTGACTCCAGGAGCTGGGGATTGATGGACCAGGGCAAACCTCCCAAGAGTTGGCAGCGCTGTATGAGAAACCCACGTCTTATGGAGACTTCACTACTCCCCAGCGCTGAATGGGGCTGTTATGGGCACAGCTTGCTGCCCACGGTAATGCAGTCAACATGAAATAGAGGTAAATGCCAGCACACGGCCCAGGACAAGGAGAATCTGAGCCTTCCATTCCATCACTGAGCGCCATCAAACATCACTTCCTGGAAGCCTGAAACAAAAATCCTTCATGCTTTCATTTTGCAACGCCCCCTCCCCCAAAACACAAAAACCCACAGACTAACCAAAGAGAAGAAAAAAATAACAGGCCACACTACAGGGTCACCTGCGGTCCCAATTAACACCTTGCAAAACCGAAAACCACACTGACAACTTTAACGCACAGTGACTGATGGCTTGTCTGGATGTCACCAAAGCACTGACACTGAGCGTGATCATTAACAGCAGCTTCAAACGAGACCAGGATGCGCATGCTTCCCCTTCCTCTGTCACGAATCAGAGCATCTGCATCACGACTAGGAGACAAAGCAATTCCTGCAGCACACCTCCAGCCAGTGCACACGCTCCTTTTCCAACAGAAATCCGAGCTGCAGACAACGGGCAGCTTTAAGAAGCACTTGAGACATACGTATTAATCACCCCATTTATACGGATGGGATAACTGAGGCAGAGATAAAGTGACCTGACAAATTCATAGGGAGAGTCAGGCCTTGTATGTTCAAAGTTGCTTCAGTTTAAAAATTTTAAGCTGGTCCCATTAAATTGGTGTGAACTCCAGTGTGGACATTCTTAATTTGATTTAAACCCGGTTGATATAGATTTTGCTTAACTCTATTCCTAAAGTCGATTCATGCGGAGTTTAGGAGTGTTCACAGAGGGGTTTGCACCCCAGTTCAAAGTCAAGCGGGGCAACTCGGATACCAGACAAGGTGCAGAGTCAAAGCTAGCCTTTGAACTTGGGCGTTCACCGCTCTTGGCTCTGGGTTTGCTTCACCACAGCATGCATCGAATGAAGGAAAATATATAAATCTGCCTCTGCCAGACAGATTGCAGGGATGCGTGAGCCCGATGGACTCCGCCTCCAGCCGTGCGTAGGGCCAGGGAGGATTTCTGCCTCAAATGCTCAATACTGACTAAAACTGACGTCACACGGATGCTTTCTTTTGGACACAGGAGCTTGCCCCGGATGCTACGCAGCCAATACTTGGCGCATCTGCTGGCGCGTGGCGTTTCCTTGGCTGGGTTGAAAAGCCGCTCGGGCACCTGGCTGCACAGGGATAAATCACTGCTCCGTTTGCGGTCAGCCCGGCCATGTTCACTTCCAGGCAGCTGCAAAGCCTGGCCCGAACTCTCCAGAGGCGGGAGATCAGCTGAGTCAGCTGACATGGGCATGAAGGCCAGATGCCCTGCAACTCACAACAGGCAGCAACTCGGGGGCAGGCATGAGAGGGGCTAAGGAAGCACTTTGGGCCTCTCCTCTCGGCGTCCCTGGCAAGCAGAGGACACTGCTTCGCGCTTTCCCCGTTCAGACCCTCCTCCGCAGCCCAGGGCAGCTGCACACGCTGCCGAGGGTTGGTTCTGTTTCTTGCCCCAGACAGACAGCGTCCGCACATTTCACCCCAAGGGCTGAGAACGCGGGAGCTCAATCCCATAGGTGGGGAGCCACTCCTGGCCATTGGCAAACTGGAACTCCACAAGACACTTCCACGGGATTCAGAGGTCTCGACCCACAGGCCTATGTCTGCAAACAGCTCTGACTTTAAACACGCCACGCGTTCCTCCAGGAAGGGGAGGTGAGGCCTAGTTAAAGCATCAGGCTGGGAGCCAGGACTCCCCTGTCCGGCTCACATCTGGGAGGGTGTGTGGACTACGAGTCACAGCACTGACTGGAACAGTGGCTAGACGCCACCGGCAACAGGCAAGATGTGTGGATTCTGTGATGTCCTGGGCAGTCACTTCCCTTCACCGGGCCTCACTTTCCCTATCTTTAAAGTGGGGCCAGGGACACTGACGCCCCCAACGAGGACCATGAGTGGCTGCTCCAGGTGCAAAGCAGAACGCGCCCTATGCTGGCGACTTACTGATTCGTCTCAGAGTTGCACTAGGAGAGACACCCCCACAGCATTACTCAGCTAGTCCATCACAAGTGTGCAACACAGGTAAACACGCGGTTTCCATCTCCTCCTACTGAACCCGCCCTGAGCACTGCCCACTCGTTAGTACTGACGAGCTAAGAACCCAAGCAATGGCAGGGACCAAACTGGGGCCAGGTCTACACTCAAACGTTGAGCCGACCGGGCGCTGTCGAAAAACCCACCCCCCTCAGCGATGTAGTAAAGCCGACCTACCCGCCGGGGCAGGCAGCGCTCGGTCAACGGAAGAATTCTTCTCTTGACCTAGCTGCCGCCTTGCGGGGAGGTGGACTTTCTAGGACCCTGGGATAAGCCCTCCCATCCCTACACTGACGTTTCGAGTCTAGACAAGAGCCACGTGTCACTTCTGACTGGCCACATCACAAGTCTGTTTTCTAAGCCAGCTTCTCAGGACCATGAACCGACTGGCCCCCTCCGGCGCCAGCCCCTCAGATAACGGGACTTCCACCGGAAACGCGGGCCATCCGCAGCGCTCCCTTCGAACAGCGCTAAACACAACCACCACTGAACTGCCCCCAGAGGATTACCCCGCTAACCTGTTATTTCAGATCCGCCGGCATGACTGCGTGTCTCTGCACCTTCACTCCAAGCTCACTTCCTGAGCAAATCCAGAGCCCTGGAGACGGGGATGCCTCACCGGCACTGGCTCGATATCTCACTGACAGGTAACTGTAGGCACAAGTAGAAGCCGAGGGTTACATTCCTCTGGAAAGACAATAACCAGCTAGCTCAGACCACCCAGCGTGTGCAGGCTGGGGGGCAGGGGCAGGACAGGTATTTGGAAAAGATCCTGTGCACAGACCTGCACAAAGTTCCCATGAACAAAACTGCATCATTTCTAAAGGGAGGGTCTTTACTCCTCGTCCTGAAAATTCACCCACCCTAAGCGCCAAGTCTGCTGAGCAGTGCTGGCCACAAACTGATCACAAGTGGCTCCATGCTGCACCAGGGAACATGTCTGAAAAATGTCGTAATCTGACCTTGAACCTGTTCTCTGATTAAAGCCCATTTCTGCTCTCCAGACAGAAACATCTTTCATTACAATTCTTCCTGTGGCTCAGTGCTCCGCCCAAGAGCCGGGGCTTCTCGGGGGGTGTAATGGTAACAAGTAATCACAGCCCATGTGCCAGAGGATCTCACCGCTTTCCACACACCTCTCCTTGGGCGGTAGATATTAACCCCCGATGGGAAAATTAAGATGGGACAAGTTGTGTGACCTTGGGCAAATCAAATCAGTGGCAGAGCCGGAAACAGAACCCAGGAGTCCTGGTCATTAGACTTCACTCGTCTCCCAGCACTGGGGATAGAGCCCAGGAGTCCTGGCTCCCAGCCCCCCCAGCTCTAACCATTAGACCTCACTCCCCTCCCAGAGTGGGGCTAGAACCCAGGAGTCCTGGCTCCCAGCCCCCCGGCTCTAACCATTAGACTTCACTCCCCTCCCAGAGTGGGGCTAGAACCCAGGAGTCCTGGCTGTTTCCATTCCCTGTTCTATTAGACCAGACTCATTTCCCGGACAGCTGTCATGCTACCCCACGCTTCAGGCGGAGCGCGGGGAGGTGAGCCTTAGGAAAATGCCCCCAAAGAAGCTGTACATATACCAACAGCTTTACCTGCTCCCGTGGAAAGCCGAGAACCCCCTCTTACGTTCCGGCAGGCAGCCCTGACTGCCCGTTTCTCACCAGGCCAGCTCTGGTTACACGCTCAGTTCCCACTGGAAGGGAACAGTCTTGAATGAAAAGCAAACAACTGTAATTGCTTACAAGTGACCCTTGACTAAGTTTGGGGCAGACGTGCATCTGGCCAAGGAGAGCCTCTTCCCCACACAAGCAGCCCCGGTCGCCTGAAATTCGCCTCTACCCTTCTCTGCAAGATCGCACGGCACCTCCCTACCCCCTTGCAACTCCAGCCGGCAAAGCCAAAGGCTGAATAATTATCTGGAGAGCGGGGTTTTTACCACGCTGCAAACGCGCGTCCCACTGAAGTCACTGCGGTCCAGTGGTGGCCCTTGCTCCTGTTCCCCGATCTGCCACTGACCCGCTGAGCAACCTCAGCTGAGAAGTTATTTCACCGTTCTGGGCCTCAGCCACCACTTGCACCCTGAGTCCGTCTTGTCCTAGCGCGTCAGCTGTTTGAGGCAGGGTCTGTCCAGCACAATGGAGCTCTGAGCCCAGCTATAATCCAATCATATTGCCTACAAAGTGATAGCGTGAAAAATCCAAGCAAGCCAGTTCCAGGAAGCCAAGATTAAAAGCTCAGTATTAACTTAACCCCCTTCGTATTTTAAGGCCTGTGGAAATCTGCTTTTCTATCTTTTCAATGCCAACACAAGCTGGCATTTCGAATACAACCTTCTGTACAATGCAGAGCAAGCCTGCACCTGCTGCCCAAAGCACACGCGTAAGATGGGAACAAGGAGAACATCAACTGCCCACTCGCCAATTTTAACTTGCCGGCAAGCAAGCAGACAAACGTGTTTTCAAAGCCCCGAACTATTCCGAGTTATTTTTAGTATATTGCCTCGTTTGTTACACAGCTTTCCCATACTGACAGCAAACCATATTTGCTATCGAGGGATTCTGATGACAAGAAAGAAGCCACAAGAGTGAAGAGCAAGTGGTTTTCAGCCCTGTCACTGGCCTGCAGAGATAAAAATACAGCCTTACAACGTGCACGGTTTGGGTGTATTTTTAAGTGTTTATGGTTTCCAAGTGGCAATAAAAAACAGAAGCCAAACACAGTTTCAAAGATTTGCATCTCTACCACGTCCTACATCCTGTCCTGTGGATAAACCGGCAAGGAGCCGATGCTTTCAAAGAAGTCTTAGTGACAAAGAGCAAGACATTCTCAGTGTTTCAGAGGGTTACGTTAGGCAGGGATTCTCCAGGAGCCGACAGCGTCCCGCAAAGCACAGCGGGGGACGGAACACACATTCCTCACAGGACAGCCCCTCTCCAGGGCCCCCACGCTCTGTAACAACCAAGGAGATTTTCAAGGGAGACCAGGGGAGGCAGGTGCCTGGGACAGGAGTCTTAGACTCTCCAGCCCCGACCTAGCAGGGCGCAGGGCATCGAGCAGCACAAGAGGAAGTGGCGTCCGGGCGCCCTTTGGGATGGGAAGGTGCCGCCGAGAGGAGCCGGCCAGGCAGAAGCCTGCGCTGGAGAAGGGTGACGGCGCAGAGCCCTGAGGTGCCCTGGAGAACGGGATCACATACCAGAGCCCCCTCCCCCAAATCCTCCCCCTGGAGAGAGAAACCCCAAAGCCAGGATCCCTGCTGAGCTTCCAGGGGAGAGACACCCCACCCTGCCCCCCCTGCCCCCGGGGAGAGACCCCCCCAGCCCAGCCCTGCCCCCCCATCCCCCGGGGAGAGAAACCCCAGCCCTCCCCCCCCCATACCCCCGGGGGAGAGACCCCCCAGCCCAGCCCTGCCCCCCTATCCCCCAGGGGAGAGACCCCCCCCAGCCCTGCCCCCAGGGAGAGACACCCCAGCCCAGCCCTGCCCCCCCATACCTCCGGGGGAGAGACCCCCAGCCCTGCCCCCCCATACCTCCGGGGGAGAGACCCCCCAGCCCAGCCCCCCCATCCCGCAGGGAAGAGACAGCCCAGCCCCTGGGACACCCCAGCCCAGCCCCCGGATGCCCCCGGGGAGAGACCCCCCCCAGCCCCCGGGGAGAGACACCCCAGCCCAGCCCTGCCCTCCCATACCACGGGGAGAGACCCCCCAGCCCAGCCCTGCCCCCCCATCCCCCAGGGGAGAGACCCCCCCAGCCCTGCCCCCAGGGAGAGACACCCCAGCCCTGCCCCCCCCATGCCCCCAGGAGAGACCCCCCAGCCCTGCCCCCAGGGAGAGACACCCCAGCCCAGCCCTGCCCCCCCCATGCCCCGGGGGAGAGACCCCCCCAGCCCAGCCCTGCCCCCCCATCCCCCAGGGGAGAGACCCCCCCAGCCCTGCCCGCAGGGAGAGACACCCCAGCCCAGCCCCCCCCATGCCGCCGGGGAGAGACCCCCCAGCCCAGCCCTGCCCCCGGGGAGACACCCCAGCCCAGCCCTGCCCCTCCATACCCTGGGGGAGAGACCCCCCAGCCCAGCCCCCCCATCCCGCAGGGGAGAGACAGCCCAGCCCCTGGGGAGAGACACCCCAGCCCAGCCCCCCCATGCCCCCGGGGAGAGACCCCCCCAGCCCAGCCCCCGGGAGAGACACCCCAGCCCAGCCCTGCCCCCCCATACCACGGGGAGAGACCCCCCAGCCCAGCCCTGCCCCCGGGGAGAGACCCCCCAGCCCAGCCCTGCCCCCCATCCCCCAGGGGAGAGACCCCCCCAGCCCAGCCCTGCCCCCAGGGAGAGACACCCCAGCCCAGCCCTGCCCCCCCATCCTCCAGGGGAGAGACCCCCCAGCCCTGCCCCCAGGGAGAGACACCCCAGCCCAGCCCTGCCCCCCATCCCACAGGGGAGAGACCCCCCCAGCCCAGCCCTGCCCCCCCATCTCACAGGGGAGAGACAGCCCAGCCCCTGGGGAGAGACACCCCAGCCCTGCCCCCCCATGCCCCCGGGGAGAGACCCCCCAGCCCAGCCCTGCCCCCCCCCATACCCCCGGGGGAGAGACCCCCCAGCCCAGCCCTGCCCCCCCATCCCACAGGGGAGAGACAGCCCAGCCCCTGGGGAGAGACCCCCCAGCCCAGCCCTGCCCCCCCATCCCCAGGGGAGACCCCCCCAGCCCAGCCCCCGGGGAGAGACCCCCCAGCCCAGCCCTGCCCCCCAATCCCCCAGGGGAGAGACCCCCCCAGCCCTGCCCCCAGGGAGAGACACCCCAGCCCAGCCCTGCCCCCGGGGAGAGACCCTCCAGCCCAGCCCCTGCCCCCCATCCCCCAGGGGAGAGACCCCCCCAGCCCAGCCCTGCCCCCAGGGAGAGACACCCCAGCCCAGCCCTGCCCCCCCCATACCCCCGGGGGGAGAGACCCCCAGCCCAGCCCTGCCCCCCCATCCTCCAGGGGAGAGACCCCCCAGCCCTGCCCCCAGGGGAGAGACACCCCAGCCCTGCCCCCCCATCCCACAGGGGAGAGACAGCCCAGCCCCTGGGGAGAGACACCCCAGCCCTGCCCCCCCATGCCCCCAGGGAGAGACCCCCCAGCCCAGCCCTGCCCCCCCATCCCACAGGGGAGAGACAGCCCAGCCCCTGGGGAGAGACCCCCCAGCCCAGCCCAGCCCCCCCATACCACGGGGAGAGACCCCCCAGCCCAGCCCTGCCCCCCATCCCCCAGGGGAGACCCCCCCCAGCCCAGGCCCCGGGAGAGACCCCCCAGCCCAGCCCTGCCCCCCCATCCCCCAGGGGAGAGACCCCCCAGCCCAGCCCTGCCCCCAGGGAGAGACCCCCCAGCCCAGCCCTGCCCCCCCCCATGCCCCCGGGGAGAGACCCCCCAGCCCAGCCCCCAGGGGGAGACCCCCCAGCCTGCCCCGGGGAAAGACCCCCCCAGCCCCCCCCACGGCCCAGGGGGGGAGACGCCCCGCCCCCCAGCACTCCCTAGGGGACCCCCCGGGGGGTCTGGCCGGTTCCATTGCGGAGAAGGGACCGGGGCGCGGGGGGTCCCGCCGGTACCATCACAGGGCGGGCAGGGAGATCCGGGCGGTACCATTGTGTGTGTGTGTGTGGGGGGGGGGGGGATGAGGGCAGGGGAGCCGGGCGGTACCATCGTGGGGAGGGGGCGCCAAGGCGGTCCCGTGGCGGGGAGGGGGCCCGGCCACTACCACGGGGGAGGAGGGGGCACCAGGGCGGTACCATCGCGGGAGGCGGAACGGGCGGTACCGTGGCGGGGGGGGCGGGGGGAGAGGAGGCCCGGGGGAACCGAGGCGGCCGGGGGGACAAGGCAGGGGGCCCGGGCAGTACCATCAGAGTGGGGGGGGGTGCGGGCCCGGGGCCCCGACGATACCACCGGGGAGGGGAGGCCCGGGCGGTACCATCGCGGGGGTACGGGCGGGGGGCTTGGGCGGTACCATCGCGGGGGATCGGTCGGGGGGGCGGCTCCCCACCTGTCACGGGCGCCCCGGGCTCCCTCGGCGGCCGCTGCTCATCCCGGTGCCGCCTCCCTCCCCGCGGGGCCCAGCTCCACCGCCGCGTCAGGCCCCACAGCACCCGCGCTCCCGGAAACCCCGCCCCCCGGGCTCCAGTGCACCGGAAGCGGGGGGCGGGACGGGGCCCGCCCAGGGGCCGCACTGCGCAGAAACGGCGGGACAGGCCGCGCTGCGCATGCGGCCCAGCGGCATTGGCAGGCGCCGCCGCACTGCGCCTGCGCCGGGCTGGGGCCGAGTGCGCATGCCCCGCGCCTCTCAGTCTACCACGTCCGCACGCTGGCAGTGCTGCAGGCGCTGGTGGGCGGGGCCCCTTGATAACCCCGCCCTTTCTCCTCTGCATATATTTGCATAGATTTCCATATAGCATAATTGATTTTGGAGCAGCAAACTGTGGGGTGCTGTGCTAATGGTAGAAACAAGAGCCCCAGCGTCCGGGAGGGACAGGGCCCAGCCCCCCAGCCAGCAGAACCCAGGAGTCCTGGGGGGAGCAGAGCCCGGCCCCCCCAGCCGGCTGCCAGCAGAACCCAGTGGTGCCGGGGGGGAGCAGAGCCCAGTCCCCCAGCCAACTGCCAGCAGAACCCAGGGGTGCCGGGGGGAGCAGAGCCCAGCCCCCCAGCCAGCTGCCAGCAGAACCCGGCCCCCCAGCCAGCTGAACCCAGGGGTGCTAGGGGGGAGCAGAGCCCAGCCCCCCAGCCAGCTGCCAGCAGAACCCAGGGGTGCTAGGGGGAGCAGAGCCCGGCCCCCCAGCCAGCTGCCAGCAGAACCCAGGAGTGCCAGGGGGGAGCAGAGCCCGGCCCCCCAGCCAGCTGCCAGCAGAACCCAGGAGTGCCAGGGGGGAGCAGAGCCCGGCCCCCAGCCAGCTGCCAGCAGAACCCAGGGGTGGTAGGGGGGAGCAGAGCCCGGCCCCCCAGCCAGCTGCCAGCAGAACCCGGCCCCCCAGCCAGCTGAACCCAGGGGTGCCAGGGGGGAGCAGAGCCCGGCCCCCCAGCCAGCAGAACCCAGGGGTGCCAGGGGGGAGCAGAGCCCGGCCCCCCAGCCAGCTGCCAGCAGAACCCAGGGGTCCTAGGGGGGAGCAGAGCCCAGCTCCCCAGCCAGCTGCCAGCAGAACCCCGGAGCCCAGGCCCCACCGGGCACTAGCCCCACTCCCTGACACACATCCGCACTGCAGCAAGGCTGAGCCCGGCACAGACTGGTGCCCACAGGACTCGTGTTGGTGTGCTAACACTAGCCGTGTGGATGTTGCCACTTGGGCTGATTATCTCAGGGAGGTGGGGGCACGAGAACCTAAGCTTAATCAGCCCCACTGCATGAGGTTGGGGGGGGGCTCACCCCCCCACTGCTGTGCAGACACCCAGAAAGAGAATTTAGCCCTCAAATCGGCCTAGGGGTCCCGTATAGGAGCAGTTGCTATAGTGTATTTGCAACACACATCACAATTTTGGGGTAGCATCCTACACACTTGACAGTGTATATATTCCATACATCCCCTCCTCTCCCCTCCCCGCACCTCAGGGCAGGGTGGAACACAGCAGTTGCTGACCAGCACGGCTACACTACCCCTTGGCACAGGGAGCGGAGAAGGCAGTACCCCCTGCGGGGGGGAAAGAGAGACAGAACTCAGCAGCACCCTCAGTAAAGAGCTTGCTGAGGGAAGGAAGCACAGGGCGGGAAGGATGAAGCAACAGTAGTGAGGGCAGGTGGGTTAGACAGGTCAGACCAGCTGATCAGAAAGCTCCCTTCTGGCTGTGGGATCTGGCGAGGAGCAGGAAGACAAGTGTTAATTAAAACCCTCGGATTTTCTTTGCCAGGCGACGGAGGAGAGACGAGCAAAACAACAGTGTCTCTCACACACTGTTGGGCAGCACCATGGTAGTTTTGCCCCAGGGAGCATAGTCAATGGAAAATCGGGGTACCTGCTACCGCAAATATTCAATACAAGCACAAAACCCCCTGCAAAACTGCTAGGGGTAAAATGCTTTGAGCATCCTGGGCAGGAGGGGCGGGTTGTTAGTCTCTAGGAGCAAGAGTAAGAGCCGGACATCTCAACCTGGGACTAGGACTCCGGTCCCTGCCCCCAGATTTGCCATGACCCTTCCTTGGGCAGGTCACCGCTGCACTCTGGGTAGTAGTTTATCTGCGAGAGGGGGAAAACATCCACCAGGTGCAGCCCTTTTCACACTGAGGCTCTAAAGGTGCTGGGTAAGTCGACAGCACTATCCCTATCCGCAAGGACACCCCGGACCATGAATCCTGCTGTGAAAGCAACCAAAGGGATTTCCGAGCAGCAGAGCTCCATCAAAGCCCAAGGAGGGATGAGAGGAGTGGGTCTTTTTTTATGCTTTATTGCAACAGCACGTCGAATCCTGGAAGAATCACGGCATGTGCCTTGAGTGCATTACACAAATCTCTACCGCCTCCCAGCCGCTGACTACACAACACAGATTTAATTCTCCCCCTTAAAAAAAGTGTTTTGCCTCGACCAGTCTAAAAGCATTCAGAACGTTTACCCCTCCTTTCGAAAGCGCTCAGAAATGGGTTACGCCAACTTTCCTATTTTGTCTTTGGGGGGGTGGGGGAACCCAAACTTCCCTTTCTTGGATCCAATGACCCCATCTCCTCCTTCAGAAACAGCCTGCGGCAAAGATTCGCCTCCTCATTTCCACCGCACAGCTGAACACTTGTGTTTTAACCCCATTATAAAGCCTAAGGAACCGGCAAAGTGGGCGCTTCACAAGGAAAGTTAGCACTTCAGAACAAACAGGAAGGCCAATACAGGCAACCGCTGAAAACAGATTATAAAATAGAAAAGCTAAAGGGATGCAGTAAACCCACAGCAAAAAATGGACAGGATCTCCTTGAGGAGGAGGCCTACATCCAGAGACATTCACCCTCCTGTCTGGCTTACTAAAGAACAGTAGCTAAAAGAAGGAAGAATCGTTTGGATGAACAGTCAGTGCTTCAGCCCAGCGCCTCAGCTGCAGAACCAATCCACAGAGACATGGCACACTAACAGCACTGGTTTTAGGGCAGAGGTGGTCTACAGTGACAACCACCTTGAATCAGTTGGTAAGGAAGCCAACGGCAGCCACTCATCTTGGCTCCGGCGCCCCATCCTTCAGACGCTCCCAGCGTAGATGGCTATGCGTTGCCGGCTGGGGCCTATCCGGCAGGTTACACTCTTTAGTAAGCTAACCCACTTAGCACAGACCTAGTGCTCTTTATCCGCATAGCTGGCAGCACTCACCAACGGAGGGTAGAGGAGAGAGGATGCCCTCTCTCTCCTCTACCCTCTGCTGATGCTAGCCTGCCGGGCATTAACCTCTCTCCCCGTCCACAGTACCTACTTGGGAGTAACCCCCTTTAGTGAGAGGGAAGAGGGGGGGCACAAACAGCCAGCCCACAGCCCCGTGACTACCCACTCTTCACGGAACAGGACAAGCGGCCCCTGCCATATGCTACATTCTGACCTAGAGGGGAGAGGAGTTTGCGATCCAGGACTCAGTCCTCGGTCTCTCTGCACAGGCTTCCCCCAGGAGTGACAGCACCAACTGCATCGGTGGTTCTTTGATACAGACACATGTCCACTCGGAACAGGGCTTCGCACGGGGGCCACCACACAGCACGGTAGTGACCCTGGCTCCTGGCCCAGGCTGGACACAGCAACACAATGAGTCTAGTCTCCCTACACAAAGTCCTGCCTTTTAGGAAGGGGAGCACGGCCTGTTGCCTTCCCTGGGACCGAGAAGCTGAGACGTAATCAAAGCCGGACATCTGCCTTTGTATCTGCACATGTGCAAAATGACTTCACTGCTGAATCTCCGCGCTACTCAAAACCAAACCTGCCGGCACGAGGGTGCTGAAATCCCTTCCGGAGACGGCATCTATGCTGCCTCCTGGAAAGCAACGCCAGTACCCAGCCTCTGGGGATGAGGCGGATTTATTCTGACCTGGGCAATCCGAGGAGAAAGCTGGCCCTGTGCAGAACTGTGCTGCTTTTACAGTTATGGGCAACTGGCCACGGAAGTCTGAATAAAATATCTCCCCATCCCCCACAAACAAAATATGATTTCTTGAACTGACCGAACAAATCCAGGCCACACATGCTCTTAGCATGCTCCTGGCAGACTCTGGAGTTGCCCCTGGAGCGGTTCGAATCCATCCCACACCTGTCAGGGTGCAATGTCGGCACAGCTCCTGGGGGAAAGCCATGCCAGGAACACAAGTGTAATGCTGTACTGGGAAGAGGCAGGTGGAGCGATGCTAGCACAGTACTGAGAAATGGTCGCACAAGAACAGGCGTGAGGACGGAAGGAGAAGACGCATCTCCCGTGGTTGTTAGATTAATACTCTTGGACTGACAACATTCAAACAAACGCCTACGCAGTGTTCTGGAGCCCTTACGTTTGGTTTTATAGGTTGCTAGGAAACCCTCTTAGACTCAAGAGTTCCAGCCCAGTGTCCCCACTCCGTATTATCTCTGTACGGAGACCTCGAGACGCTACTTCCTAGATACAGGCAAGAACCTGCAGAGGGAAAAAGATAGAAAAAAAGAATAGAAAAAAGCGTTCAGTGAACTTCAGCGCTGGTGAAAGGTGCTCGGACGACAGCCTGGGAGAGGAAACCCCTCCGGTATCCAGAGCCCAGGCTCCCGCCGTGCCGCAGACGCACTGCGGGGAGTAGGGGCGTAGTCTCCATGGCCCAGTCTCGCCTGGTCTTCTCTGCTGAGGCCTCCAGACAAGGGGGCTCACAACTGACACCAATTGTGATGGTTCTGTTTTGATGTAGGCACCCACCATGCGAGAATCCCAACTCACTTCACACAGCGGCTTGCGCCCTTTGAGTTTAACGGTATGGAATGAGCCAGGATCAGAGCAAACGCACACTCCACTCAAGCCAAGGTGCCCCGACCCTGCCGAAGGAGACAGAGACGGGTCTCTGGGAATCCCCCACACAGGGTTTCATGCACGGAAAGAGAGTGGTGACAACGCAGACAAAGTGGTTACAGAACCAAACCTTCCAGGCGCTTTTCGCGGCTCAGTTTGCCTTCTTGCCCAGTCTTTTAAAGACACTAACAGTCCCTGTATTGTCCATCTGAGCGCTATAGATTTCGCTGGTGCTGCTTACCTTAGCGCTACCCAAAGTCCTCTTTAGAGTGACCCTGAACTGTGGCTCAGCTTTGTTCTTCGTGCTGGTGACGCTGCTGTCCTGGGCCTCGGTGGGCAGGGGGGGCTTGCCTAGTCTCTGTACGACACTGACTTTCGACGCTGATTCCGGCTTCTTTTCCTTCGCCGCCAGGCTGCTGCTCTTGTTGCCAAGTCGCCGAATGGTCGTCACCGCTGGTTTTGCCTCCGAGCTCGTGGCTTTTGCTTTGATGGTTACTCCTGGTTTGGCACTTTCCTGGCGTGAAGGCTTGGAGAGCTTCTTCAGGACCCCAGCATACTGCAGGACGGAGCAGTCGTCGTCACTCTCTGCGGCTTTGTCCCCCTCTGCCTCCAGTGCGTCCCCCAGGCGGCTGAAGACCCCTGTAGGCTGCGATGCGTCACAGGCATTAGTCACACACACACAAAAGGAATAAAAATGGGGAGGCAGTGGACTGAGACACAGGTTCTGTTCCCAGCTCCGCTACCTGCCTGCTGGGTGACCTGGGGCAAGTCCCCTTCCTGCGCCGCGCCTCAGTTTCCCCAGCTGGGGGAAATTATATAGCCCTCTTGTGCGATGCACTGACAAAAAGTGCTAGATCGGAGCAAGGGATTATTCTTCTCTTAAAACAGAGCACGGTCGGTAAAACTTCATGGTCATTGGAGAGAGACATACAATTCCGGCGGGTTCATAATCACACAACCACCTTGCTCTGACACAGAACTTTCTGTCTCTAGATCTCAACACGAGATCACTATCTAGCCCATAGTAGATGGGGAAACTGAGGAACAGAGCGGCGTGACTAGCCCATGGTCACCCAGAGGTTGGCGGCAGGGCTGGGAACAATCCCAGCCCAGCCCCACCTCTCTGTTCCAGGTGCGTCTCAGGTTTTGATGTGAATGTGCTGACAGTGACAGGTGTTAAGTGTCAACCAGACAGACCCAAGTCCTTCACCCCCAGAACAGGCAGAGAAGCGTCAGGCCAGGTGCTTCCTCTCCCTCCCCGCCCAACATGGCCCAGAGGGGACCTCCGTTTCTGTGGATCATTTAACACCCTCTCTTGGCTAAGGCTGCCAACAAGGACGCTAAGTCTCATGGTTATTTCTGTGCCAGGAGCACCTGTCCAGTAGGAATGGATCCCAGACCTGAATCTTTTCACAGAGGACGCAAACGGCCAGGGAGCCGAGGGTTCGTTCTCTCGGATTTAAAGAACACCGGCTGTAGCAGAAATGACCCGACCTCGTCTCAGCCTTTCAACCGTGACTGCGGATCCTGAATGAATCGACGTGGAGAACAGGCACGCTCAGGTTGGGGGCCACAGTACAGGACCCCAGAGCGGTAACACCGAGCTGGACGAGAAGGAGCTCTGGGACCCCCCAAACAGCATTTCCGCCCTGCCTGTGCAAAGCGCACACGCCTGGCTAGGACACCAGGAGCCAGACTGTCCCACCCTGGTGGTGAGCCATGCCTGGATTTCAATGGGACACAGAGCACAGCCAGGGACTTCTGGCCAGGACGCAGGGCGCTCACAGCCCCTGCCCTCTCTCACAGGTTGGTCAGGTTCCACCGCCGTGGAAACACCCTTCCCTCTCACCTTATTCCCTGTGGTCGTGTCTGCCTTCATCTCAGCTCCCAGCCGGTCAAACACAGACGTCCGGGGCGCACCTGGCAGCAGCAAAGACGAGAGAAGGGCTTTCAGGCTTCCACAAGAAGGAAACTGGGGAAGGCTTTACGAAAACCACAAGGGGCGTCATGTCGGATGTGAGCAAGGGTCAACAGCAAATGGCCACCTTGCCCTCCCCTGCCCGTTGGCAGCACATGCTGCAAACCCTGCTGCAGACGGTGCCCACACCGCCATCCGCTGGAGAATATCTGACATGCCTCTCCCACTCTCCCTTCCGAAGGCTCACGAAGACTTCGCGCGCGCACAGCACTCCTGACATGCAGCCACCTCTGGAGTGGAGCACAGCGGCCAGGCAACAACACGCTGCTCGACGCTGTGGGAAAGGAGCACTTGGCCGGGATTCTCTCAGGTGCTCCCGGGCTCTCTGCGTGGTTCTCAACGGGGCCTTGGCTTTCAGGCCTCCCTTCAAAGTCCCACATACAGGAAGGCCTTGTCTATGCTCAAAAGTTGCCCCCCTTTAACTAGAGCAGCATAACTGAATGTGCACAACCCCCTCATGTGGAGGCAGTGCCCAGAGGCGTTACCCCAGTACAGCTATTTCCACACAGGAAGAGGAATAAGCTGCACCAGTACAAGGCACCTCTGTGCCCATAAATGCTTCCGCACTAGGGGCTGTACCAGTAGAAGCTCACTGTTCCTGATATCACACCACTGCTACCAAATGCAGGTCTAGATCCGGCCTTGTGTGGGTGACCCTAGTCTGTCAGTGTCCCAGGGCTGGTTGGGTGCGGCTCGCCCCCCTTCCTCGTTGAGCGGGCGGGGAGAAGGAAGCACTGTTCACCTTCTGTTTGAAAAGCGTGTCTTAGGCACCAGGTCCCTGCTAGTCCCCAGCAGCCACTTTCGCTGTAAGGCAAAGGGGACAGGCAGTGCAGCCATGTCAGTCCCGTGTACTAGAGACAAGGGGAGTGAGGCAAGACCTCCTGCTGCACCAACTTCTGCTGGTGAGAGAGACAAGCTCAGAGCTCTTCTTCGGGGCGGGGAAGCGCACCCGGAGCGTCCCAGCAAATACCGGGGGACCAGATTGTGGAGCAGAAGTCGTAAGGCGGAATGTGCTAAACGCCGTTCCACCCAGCACTTTGCTGGGACGCTGGGAGTTCCTGCCCAGACCTGGGGGAGGCTCTGTGTGGCTCGAAAGCTGGTCTCTCCCCAGCAGAAGTTGGTCCGACAAAAGCTATGACCTCGTCCACCTGGTCTCTTGATGCGGGTTCGTCAATGCGCCAAATGGAGCTGGGGAAGACACACACACGCTTTGCCACGGGACTAAGAACATTCCAGTGGTACCTTTTGCTGCCTGCTGTTCCAGGATTTTCTTAGTCCTGGGCGTGGTACCTTTTGGCATGTTGATGATGTACTTCCCCTCCATCTCCGCCGTCACTCGCCGCCGCTTCACCGGGCCCACCAGGCTCTCGTCCGCGGGATCGCAGAACGCTGGGGAGAAGAGATCAGACTCCGCTAACTTCGGCGTTACTCCATCAGCTCCCGTGCTCCAGGGGGCCACTGGATAAAGCGTTTTCCTTCCAGAGGCTCGGTGGCAGAGGAGTCAATATTTAGGGATGGATTAAGGTACTGATGGCTCTCCAGCCCCAGCGGTCACAAGTTCTAGCTGGAGTTTAGTGTCCTAGAGCTGCCGTGATGCTCTCTGCTCTCCAGAAAGCCTGCAGAGGAGGTCACTGCTTGGCCTCAGTGACTGGCAGACCCACTACAGATGAAGATCGGGGAAGGAGAAAGGGCCCAATCAAAGAACAGTACGGATACGGCATCCCACGCTGGACTTGGCTCCTTTCCCGGTGACCACACTGCACTGCTCAGGAGTGGGTTTGGTAGAACTAACTGGAGACCTCACTCCAGAGCTCCCTCTGCTGCTTCACTGCCAGCTGCTATCCGTGAGGCCATTTGCTCTGCTCCAGCCGGTCTTCCCAAGAACTACTCTGAGCTCCCTGTTCCATCCAAAGAGCTTCTGGGAGATCATTACATGGCCCAGAAGGTTCCCTGGTCACCACTTCTGCCCAGAGGCCTTTACGCAGCGATTTAAGAACACAGCTGGGTTTATTGCTGTGGCCCTGTTTTTCCACCAATTTCCTTTCACACAGGACCCAGCTAATAATGAGGCAAATACAAAACCAGTCGCTAAGTACAGTTCAGTGCTGGACTTCGGATCAGACCAACTGGCAGAAATACCCCCCCGAAGTGCCCGTGCAGTGCACATCACCTGTGACCCGCTGCCATCTGAGTAGGACTTTAGCATTAGCAGGCCTGCCAGCCGTGGGACTGACGTCCTCTCTCCAACCAGGTACCATACTATGGGGGCAGCCCTGGAGGGGCCCACCAACAGCCACTAGATGGCAGCACCTCTAGTCTAGGCTGGATCTGAACTGGTGACCTGGAAGTGGGAGGTTATGGATATAATGGCAATCTTGAGATTCCCCCCTCCAATTATTGAGAGCGGTAATTTACATGAACACAGCACCTTACAGCCCCATAACACAAAGTGTAATCAGTGTGTGATTACACAACCAGACAGAAATCACCTCGCGCACCACGGAAACACAGCCAGCTCTGGGCTGGAGCACGGCAGCTGGTAAGTAGCTCACAGCAACAGTACATGACACTTTCGAATAACGCGAAAAGAAGAGCTCCCAATGCTGCCTTTCAAAGGTTTCCCTCATACCTGCTTTTGCGTTCTTCACCGCCATTTTGTTGGACACAGTAACGGAGATCTTGGACGTACTGGTGTCGGGTCTTCGGACAGGGGTAGCAGGTGGCGAATCTCGGCTTAAACTGTTAGCGATCATACGGGTGGCGGCTGGAAGGCAAGAACAGCGGATGACGGAGCAGAATCAGGCACCAGGGACGTATTCCTAGCGCACACAATGGAGCAGGGTTCCTGTTCTGCTCCCTAGCTCCCCAAACCCCAGGGGCTTGGTCAGGCCGTGTGTGCTAGCCCTGCCCCGTTACACAGCGGAGCGGCGCGGAGGACGGTGGGTATTACAATTGCTGCCTACACCCCATTAAAGTAGGACAGCCAGCAATGAAGTCATTTGCCAACGACGAGAGACTGCGTCCTGGGAAGCTAAAAGCCCAGCCAATGGCTCCCTCCCTTTGAATACAGAAGAGCAGCCCATGGGCGACATCAGGCCTAGTGGGCATCACCAGACAGACAGAATCAAGCGGGCGCATCTTCTGCGGGGACCTGTGGTCTCCATGGGCTACACACCAGTCCAGAAGGTGAAGACAGCTGCCACGTGCTCCGGCCTATGGCGATTAGGTGTGACGCTCCGGAGCGGACGCGAGGCTAAGCTCAGGTGCTCCGGAGGGGAGAGAATGGGGAAGGAGGTGGGGGAAAGAGACCTGATTTACGGAGCGCGCCGAAGCCCAGGGTCGGTCCCACGTGCCCGGACATACCGCTGTTGGCACTCCTACGGAGCTCGGACTGCATACTTGGCTGGTTGGAGGACACCGATTCAGTAGCTGCCTTGCACATCTCCTAAAAGAAACCCAGGCAATTTCTCGTTAGACAGGATTTCAGGTCAACGTTGCTCTCACGGACAGCGTGGAGGCAAAGTCCCAACGCGATAGGGAGGCTCCGTTCAAGCGCAGCGATCACCCGCATGGTTCTCGGACTCCCCTCGGGATGGTTCTTAGGGCTGAAGCAGCATGGAGACCCGGCTACCACCGATGGACCGGACGACTCCGAACAGGCCAATACAGCCCAGGGACTTGGCATAGGAATGAACTAATGTCTAGCACTTTAGCTATTAAGGCCAGAACGGACCACTATCACCCAGTCTGGCCTCCTGCACAACACAGGCCAGGGGGTTTCCCCCAGTGAGTCCTGGATCTAGCCCAGTAGCTGGCAATTGAAAGAAAGAAGAATCCAGCCTTGAGCTGAAATCCCCAAATCCTGGAGAATCTACCATATCCTTTGGGAAGCTGTCCCGATGGTTAATTACCCTCACTTTCCAATGTGAGCCTGCTCCTGGGGAAATCCAGAGGCATTCCCAAAGCACAGAAGTCACTGAAGTTTAGAAAATTTGATTCCTAGAATATTTTACACTCTGTGGTTCAAAGGCCTGGCACCGAGCTCAGGTTGTCCACACAGAAAAAGAAGCCTACTTGAGCTCACACGGACACCAAAGCGCGTCCTTGCCATGACCAGTGCAAACCAACACACCGACAGACAGATTACCTGTCTGTAAACAACTTTAGCGTGCTTGAGGATAGCGATAACATCCCCCACCACCGTGATCCCTAGCTCATTCATGATCTCCTTGTTCAGGTCCAGCAGCATGTTCTTCTGGATTCTGTAGAGAACAAAGCATGGAGCAAATACTTCATCAATGGGTAAAGACTTTCCACGCTGACACTGGAGGATCTCAAAGCATTTACAAGTTAACTGACCCTCATGAACCCCATGCAAGAGAATTAAAGTACAAAAAGATCATAGCCCAGCTCTGCAATGGAGGGCAGCAGCTGGTAACAGAATGCAGCTGGGCTTCACAATGCTGGAAGTGAAAGAGAATCAGGTGCCTGATTAACAGTTAATGTAACTAATTAAGCAGACTGGAATTTGGCCAGGACACCAGGGCTAATACCCTTTCTTTCTCCTGCAAAATACATCAGGGGATCTTCATGCCCACAAGTGCTGGGAAGCTCGCGGTCAGATCACCTGACCGAAGTCTCATGCGTCAGCCCTGCTGGGTGCTCAAGGAGTGCTGCTGAAAGGCTGGAGCGAAGAGCGATGTCCATTCCTCCCAGCAAAAGACTATCGGGGCAATGCGAGCTGTCCCCTCACTGGGGCTGCAGGGCAAGAGGCCCGGAACGCTGCACAGAGCGATGGGGACTAGAACGGCCAGGAGCAAGATTCCAACGCCAGAAGGGACCACTGTGAACACTAGTCTGACCTCCTGTAGAGCGCAGGCCAGAGACCTCCCCGCATTAATTCCTAGAGCAGAGCTTTCAGGAAAACAGGCAATCCTGATTTAAACTGGCAGTGATGGAGAATCCCCCGTGCCCCATGGTAAGATGTTCCAATGGGTAATTATCCTCCATCGATTAATTACCCAAGAGACTCTTTAGTGGCAAACTTGTCCCTCCCACCCAGAAAGGAAGTCCCTATTCAACACAGTGACCTTTAACTCAACCTGAGACAATTAATACTTAACATACCCAGGGCTATTTACACCTGAAAGGTATTTTACAAGCAGCATGTCTTCTCACCAGCACCTCCGTAAAGAGGGGAACCGAGGCAGGGAGCAGGGAAGTGAGTTGTTCATAAGCACAGAGGGCGACCCACGTTTAGAATATACCCCTCTCCATTAGTGTATTCTAATGAAGACATAAGTCTGCAGCTGAGAAGGCGAAGCATTTTTAGTTCAGTATGTTCGTGCCCACTATTTTTTCTTTAAGTGATGGAAAATTGTTGCCTGTGTCTCACTGCAGCCTCACCTGTTATCCACAAACATAACTGCATAGTTAACAGCAGGACCTGGAGGAATCCCGGCTTCCTTAAAAAACTGAATCCACTCGGACGTAGCTGAAAGATGCAAGACACAAAACAGATCCTAAGTAATGTGATTAAATTAACAGCAGTCTGCTGTGATGCACTCTAACCCGGCAGAGATCTGACTGGAGCAGTCATCCCGCCAGCCAATACATGCAGTGGCAGGGACAACTGCTTGGGACACAGGGAGAGAGAGACAGACAAAAAATAGAGAAATCATAAATCACCATAACACGATAGACTGGGGATGATCATGAAAACACTGCCCATCATGCTGACCAACATGGTCTCATCATTGCCTGGTACTCCCTGGCTGGCTGGAGTCTCATCTGACACTTACATTGTTTACTCATTGGGGCAGGCACCATCTCTCTGTCGTGGCTGTACAGTGCCTACCACAGGGCAACTACAATCTGATGCATTGTAGGTCAGTTAGATACCTCCCCTGACCCTCAGGCAAACCTTTGAGTCCCCACAGTGCTACTTGGAGAGTCCTGAGAGGCCCACACAGCAGCAGGGTAAATCAGTACCAAGCAGGTGCCTTCCTTCCCTCCCGCTAGTCAGCTTCGCGTAGATTCAACATTATTCTTTCATGAAGATGTTGGTGTTACTTTTCCGCGGGTGGGGCGGGGGGGGGGGGGATCAGTGGTTGGTTAAATCTTTACCAGCCACAAATCATCACATAGCTGCTACTGAAAATGCTTCACTGCAGCGTCCTTATCCATCACATTCTTCGTGATTTGGAAACACAGAGGGGAGAGAGAAACCTAAATTAAAGCAGCATAATATCACCCGCTGGTACATTCAATCTGACAGCATGGAATATATTCTAAAATCAAGCTCCATGAAGTAACATGAGAATGAAACAAAATCCAGAATTAAAGCTCGAACTCCTCCTACTCCATCCCCGCGTTTGTCAGAGTTGCAGAGGACTCTACCTAACAGCAGGACATTACACTCTATGTGCTGCAGCAGAGTCACGAGCTTTCTCTCTGGATTTCCTGGCCTGTGGAGGTTTCAGTCATGAGCGTAATGTCCCGTCAGTATCTTTCCTGTGGGTTAGCGCACAGATCCCTGGCACCACATTCCGAGCATTCACAGCTGCTGTCACACATCAGCCCGGCTACTCATGCACCACCCGCCGAATTCCTCTGACATTTGAATATGCCACAAAAGTTCGCGATAAAATCTGCTCTTCTGAGCGCCTTTACGCCGGGGCTATCGTCTTACTGAGATCTCCGTTTACACAAGAAGGGGGATACCTTCAAAAATCAAAATATCCTCATTTCAGACTTACCCATTGTAACGGACACCATGGTGGGAAATCCAGAAAGACCCCCGACGGGCCTGGCTATCACGCTGGGGAAAAGCCTGCAATGAAGCAACATATTATTAAGGCAACTGCGCTTCACGAATGACGCAGGCAGAATTCCGGTGCTGGCATTCATGGAACAAGAATAGCCCGTTACCCACTCCCAGCCCAGGAGTTTAAAGCACAACGCCCCCAGTCTGGTTCTACAATGGCGGCTCTTATGACGCGAAGGGATTTTTGACTAGACCACGTTAGGCTTCTGTCCTTTGCCCAGGGCTACAAACACTTCAGCTGCAGAGGGCAGAGGCAGCGCATGGAGACAATGCTAGTCAGTTTTCTGTATATTTTGTCCCTGACTTATTACTTAAGGGCCATTTTAGGATCATGACCTGGTTCCCAAGATTTCCTTCTCTCCTGCAGCTTGTTTCACCCCCGAGGTCGTGATTCTCTGTCGTCATCCCTCCAGGGATGTACTTGCTGGAGCACATGAACATGTGCTTAGGGCCAGCGCTTCCAGAGAGGTGCCTGCTGCTCTGGAACAGCATCTGGTGACTTGAGCAGGTGCTTGGGGAGCACGTTCACGTTCACTCACCTGGCTGAAGAACTAGGTCCCTATTAGAGAAGGGGGCCGCGATTTCCAGGCGCCAGCCAGCGAATGAAAGTTAATGAATGGATGGGCTGCGGCCACGGGAATCACTAACTAGAAGCCGCTCGCAGAGCTTTCTGAGGGCTAGAACCATAGGGCTGGAAGGGACCTCGCGAGCTCGGCTGGCCCAGTGCCCTGCACTCAAGGCAGGAGGGCTGGTCCCACCAGGATTCCAGCTAGGCCCGCAAGCGTTGCTGGTTTTGTGGGGCCACTGCCTGGGTTCAAACCCCCTGTGCTAGGGACACGGACGGCTCAGGCTAGGGCAGGAGATCAGGACCCCACGGTCTCTGCCCCACGACCCTCCGCAAATCCCCAGGAATTTCTCCCCCTAAAATCCTCAGTAACCACCTCGCCCCGCTCCGAGAGAGTTCCTGCCCGACAGTCCCCCCAGTCCCATCCCCTGCCCCCCAAACTGTCCCTCAGACACCCGACTGCTCCCCAATAGAGCCTAGTCACCCTGGCCCCAGCCCCCCAGCCCCCGCTTCCAGCCCCCCACCCCATCCCCTGCCCCCCAAACTGTCCCTCAGACACCCCACCGCTCCCCCATAGAGCCTAGTCACCCTGGCCCCTGCCCCCGCTTCCAGCCCCCCGCCCCATCCCCTGCCCCCCAAACTGTCCCTCAGACACCCCACCGCTCCCCCATAGAGCCTAGTCACCCTGGCCCCTGCCCCCGCTTCCAGCCCCCCGCCCCATCCCCTGCCCCCCAAACTGTCCCTCAGACACCCCACCGCTCCCCCATAGAGCCTAGTCACCCTGGCCCCAGCCCCCGCTTCCAGCCCCCCGCCCCATCCCCCACCCCCCAAACTGTCCCTCAGACACCCCACCGCTCCCCCATAGAGCCTAGTCACCCTGGCCCCCCGCCCCGCTCACCGCCGCGCTCCCCCGCCGGCCCGGCCTCTCCGCGTCTCCCCAGGGCCCGGGGCCAGGCCCAGCCGGAAGCAGCGACCAGCGAGAACAGGAAGTGGCCTCCCCTGGCGGCCCAGCCGGCCGTGCCCCTTCCCACTTCCGGCACGCGAGGAGGCGCCTCTAGGCGGCCGGGAACCATAGAGAGCTGGGCGGCCTCGGCACCCCTACCCCGCGCCTGCGCGGACTGAGCCCGGACTCCTGGGTTCTATCTTGGGTCTGGGGGGGGAGTGGGGGCTGTTGATTAGAGCAGGAGGCTGGGAGCCCGGACTCCTGGGTTCTCTCCCAGCTCTGGGAAGGGAGTGGGGTCTGGTGGTTAGAGCAGGGGGTGCTGGGAGCCCGGACTCCTGGGTTCTCTCCCAGCTCTTGCCACAATCTCCCTAGCCCAGCACCCTGTGTCATCGTTTGTGTCTGTGCAAAGTAGGCGACAGAGGTGTGGCCCAATGAATCTTCACAGCCCTGGGGGCCGATAATGCCCCACGCTGCAAGGCAGGGGAGCGCCCGGTCTGGGGCAAACCCTGGCACCTCCGTGCCTCAGTTTCCCTGTCCGTAAAACAAGGAATCCCATCCCTCCCCCCAGGCGGAGCAGGTCTGATCTGGATGTGCATTGCAGACACTGTCATAACAACGGGCTCTGCCCGCCCTGTGCCACCTCTCGGCGGGGGGGGGGGGGCGTGCTGGGTATAGAGACAAAGCTCCCGCCAGCAGCCGCTCCGCCCGGCAGCTCCGGGGCCATGGGGCCCGGCCCGGCGGAGGAGGGCCGGCTGGGGGGACGGCGAGGCCCCGCCCCTGGGAGGGGCGGCTGGTGTCTCCTCCCCACGGCCGGGGCTGGTTGCGCCGCTGGTGGGGCCGGGGCTAAAGGCTCCGCGGGGACCCAGCGCAGGGAGCGTGGGAACTGCTGCTCCCGCAGGTAGGTGGGCAGCAGGGCCTTGGCACAGAGGGGCACTGTGGGTAAGGCCCAAAGGACAAGGGGGGGGGACTTGGGAGGACACCCCCCAGGACCCGAGTCACTGGTGCCCTGCACCTTGTGTCCTCATTTCCGCCCGTGCAAAGCGGGGCTCAGCCCCACCAAGCCCAGCGGGAGATGGGGAGGGGAAGCCCCCCCCCCAGAGCAGGAGCCTGGGGCCATGCCCGCTCCGGCTGCCTCTCCGTGGCACAGCTCGGGTATCGAAACCCTGGAGGTATTGCCCCCCAGGAAACACGCCCTGGAGTCCCTGTGAGGTGGGGCGGGGAGACGGGTGAGCCCCGAGGGAACGGCCAACCCGTCAGAAACAGCCTGGCCTGGCCTGGCGCCTGCCAACCAGCCCAGGGCGAGGACTGGCCGCTGCCCCCTGCCCGGGATACACACTGAGTCAGAGCAGCATAAAGTACAGCGAGGCCCCTGGGGATTTTCATCCGTCCCTCTGCAGCCCGCACGGGAGACCCTGAATCCTGCAAGCTGCAGACTTTGTAGAGAAACTGAGTCGTAAATCCCGCCTGGCTGTTCTGGGGCCTGCTCCAGCTCCCGCTGCGGGCACTGGAGAGACTCCTTGATGTGTGAGAGCTGAATCCGGCCCCAGCAGCACCGGGGCGGGTGGGATATGTACAGTCTGTTCATGTCAAGCGGACACGGTGTGTGGAGAGGAACTCACCCTGACCTGGCACTTGAGGGACAGGGAAATCTTGCAACAGTAAGGTAACCGCTCCGGGGTTCCTGTCATCCGTGTGGCCTGTGTTTCCTCAGGACCTGAATTAGAGAAGTGGAAACAGCGTCGGATCCTCAGCTGTGTAAATGGGCAGCGCTCCGCTGAAGTCAATGGAGCAAGGCCAGTTTGGGCCAGCTGAGGATCCGGCTCACAGTGTGACTTGTTCTTATGGACTAGCTGGGGACTCTTGGGGAAAGGAGAGGCTTTGGAGAGGTAGGGGTCTCCAGGGGCTAGAGCAGCAGACAAGGAGCCAGGAGTCTCGGGGTCTCTTCCTAGCTCTGGGAATGAAGGGTGGTCTAGTGCTTAGGGAGTCAGACTGGGGGTCGCCAGGATACCTGGGTTGTAGTCTTGGTCTGCCCCTTGACCGTGGATAACTCCCTTCAGCTAATCCCGAGAGACCAGGTGGGTGAGGGAAAATCATTTATTGGACCGACTTCTGTTGGTGAGAGAGACAAGCTTTCAGGCCACCCACAAGTTGGTCCAATAAAAGCTATTACCTCCCCCACCCAGTCTCTGTAATATCCTGGGACCCTCACGGCTGCAACTACACTGCATTACCCTAGTCCCTTTCGCTTCTTCTGCGGAGCCCATCAGCATGGTATCTGATGACCTTACAGGTTTATTAACAAGACTATCAGGCGGCCTCGCTCTCTCTCCTCAGTCTTCTCTGCCTCAGTTTTCCTGGTTGTGAAATGGGGACAAGGCTACTCAGTGCATGCCCGGGAGGGGAGCTGGAGGCCGTCTGGGAGGACGCGTTAGGGACGGCTGGTAGAGAGGGTTGGTGAGGTGCCGGCGAGGGGAGCTGGAGGCCGTCTGGGAGGACGCGTTAAGGACGGCTGGTAAAGAGGATTGGTGAGGTGCCAGTTTTGCACAAGAACAGGTTCAGCAGGATCTTTGCTGGGCTCTTGTACCATTCTGGGGGAAAGTCCCCTCCAGGCCTGCCAGGGCACAGCCACCAGGGAAGGGCGCCAGGCTCCAGGGCTGGAGATCTACATTCCCCAGGCCCCCAGAGGCCGTTGCATGGGGCTCTCAAAGGCCACCTTTGCCAGTGCCGGCTTCTCTCCTCGGCTCCCCTGGGTCTCAGCATGGGGAGCCTCCCAGAGGCCGTGGGCCCAGCCGGGTGTAGATTTTAGGGGAGGGGCTGGCAGGATGGAGCGGGGGGAGTGTGGATGGAGAGACGCCAGGGAAAGGAACTTGTCAAAGGAACGAAAAGAAGGAAGAGCAAACGGGGGCTACACTGAGGAGAAATGGCCACAAACCCGGAGAGACGGAGGTGAGCGTGTCAGCACCGGGGCAAGGAGACCGGGGTCGTTCCCAGGGGGCTAAGGACTCGCTGCCGTGAGGCAATTCCATGGTCGGATACTACAGGGAGCAGCTTTGGGATTTATTGGGGAGCGCCCAGGGGCAGGGCCCCGCTGGGCCAGGCTCTGAACAAACACACCCAGAAAAGGATCCCTGCCCCAAACTGCTGGCAATCATTAGACACAGGTCAGCCGCTAGAGACCGACCGACCCCCAGGGGAGCACAGGAAACCAGGAGACTGCACCACTCGGCTGAGGGGCAGGGGCCTCAGCCCCCCAGCAGCCTAGCCAGGTGCAAGAGGCCGAGGAGGGAGCTGGGCCTCTCCAGCACAAGGGGCAGCAGAGAAAGCACAAAGGGGCAAGTTTGCACATTTAACAAGTGGGTGATGGAGGCTGGGGGCCTGGGCTGACAAGACTGAGGAGAGGTAGGGTGGGGAAGGCCATGGAGGGCCCTGAAAGCAAAGACCCGCAAAGAGAGGGTGATGCAGTCAAAGCCACGGGCTGGGCAATCTCTCTGCAGCCACGCTCTGAACGGGCATGCGTGGGGAAGAGTGCACGTGTCACGGCCAGAGAGAAGGAGCTTGCAGAAATCCCGCCGCACTGAGGAAGGCCTGGCTGAGCGGTTTAGCTGTGCGGATGGAGAGGAGAGGCCAGGTCTTGGAGATGTTCTGCAGAAAGAGTTGGCAAGATTTCAATCTAGCCTGGCTGTGAGGACCTAGAGAGAGGCCCGAGTCAAAGGGGACACCCAGGTTAGGAGCCGGAGTGACAGGCAGCAAGCACAGTGGTGTTGTCCACCGCGATCAAGAACGGGTGGCAGGGCGGGGAGATGAAGAGCTGTTTTAGCCGTGCGGAGCTTGATCTGATAGCTGGACCTCCACGAGGAGACGTCACCGAGACAGGCTGAGATTTCAGTTCGGACAGAGGGTGAGGTGTAGGACAAGGAGACGGAAGCTGAACGGATGGGTGTCGATGAGATGCCCCAGAGAGAAGGTGTAAAGGGAGAAGAAATGGGGACCTGGGACAGAGCTCTGTGGAAACCCCACAGGAAGCTGGAGGAGGGGGTGGATCCTTTGAAGGGCACCCTGAAAGAACAATTCGAGAGGCAGGAGGAGAACCAGGAGGGGCCAGGGTCTCTGAAGCCAAGAGTGGGGACAAGACTTCCAGGAGAGCAGGGCTGAGGTGTGAAAGGCCAGGAGGACGAGGATGGAGCACTGGGTCTGAGCTGGGCTGGCAAGGGGTCATTGGAGACTTTGCATGGGGGCGGGGAATGTCCTTCCTGCCCTCCCTGAGTGTGCTAACTGGCCCCTCCTGCACCGAAACTTCTTCTTATTGCCCAAGTCAGCAGCTAGCAAGACACGTGACAGCCTCCCCCATGCCTGGTGTCTCCAGCCTTGTGACCCACGACATGCTCCCTTGTGAAATCCGGCCCAGAAGCCAGTGTTCCCGTCCCCCACCCCAGCAATGAGTGCAGGCCCCTGGCAGTGCGCTAGCCGGGGCCTGCTCGGGCCATCCCAGCTGGCTCGGGGCCTCGGGCTAGGACATTTGTGTGTGTTACTGAGGGACTCGCCGGGCAAAGGAGAGGGCCAGGAGCTCCCCGGGCAGGAAGAAAGGTTCCCAGACCGCGGTTCTGCTGCTGTCATGGACACAGACCCAGCCCTGTTCGCTGGGGGGTGCCCTCCCGTTTCACCCCGTGACAGACATTTGTAGGGGGGCCCTGAGCTCCGGGCCCCAGGGCAGCTGTCCCCCACTTTCACCCCCATCCCCAGCTCCCAGAGAGCGCGCTGGGCTCTGTTGTGGCTCACAGAGCAGCCCCAGAAATGCCAGCCCAGCTCAGGGGAGGTGGACCAGACGGAGTGTGCAGTGCCTCTCGTGATCTGGGGAGCGGATCACGTTTGCCCAGAGAGAATACGTGTGGCAGTCCCGGGGTTACGTACAGCCAGTCACCTTCTAGAGCATAATTTAGCGGGACCCGATTCTGATCTCACTTGCGCTGGCTTAAACGAGGCGTAACTCCAGTGAAATCATGTTCTGCTCCCATTTGGCCTTTTCCAGTTTGCTGGTTCGTTCTCCTGCTGTGTAACTCAACACTGGACCGACAAGGTTCTGCAAAAATGAAGCTCTCTGTAACCCCCAGTAAGGTATGTGGACAATGGACACGAACGCTTGGAGCCTGCCATTGGCCGCTCTAGTGAAGGCCCGAGTCTGTGTGGGCTCCGGTGAGAATGGCCTAGGGTCTCGTCATTATCCTGCTCTTTGTAGACACGCTTGAGGTTGGTAAGATGCTGAGCCCCAACGTACGTCTCTCAGTCTGGGATTAACCAAGGGGGAGCCTGACAGATGCCCGAGGTGCTGCCGTGCCCCGGGATTCTGCAGCCACATTAACCTGCGTCAGTGTTTTAGTGCAGCGCCCGAGGAAACAGGGTCTGTGGGTGCTCTGGCCAGAGACAGCTGAGGAGTAGTCAGGGGACGTGGAGCAGAAGCATCTCCATGGTCTGAATTTAGCTTGCTCTCAGGCCTCTGTAACAGGGACGTCCACATGCATTCAAAGGCACCTGGTGTGTTCTCCAGCCGGGTGTAAGGGCTGGGACGGAGGCGGGTGGGCCTGGGCCAGGCTCACAGGGAAGAGGCAGGAGCAAAGCAGGGCACAGGACGAGGGCTTTGCTGCTCGGGAACGTCTGGTTTCCACAGCTAGTGCGGCTGAATTGGGCCCACAGGGTCCGTCTCTTCGGCCTGGCCAGCACCTCCAGGAATTGGTGGGCATCGCTTTGCGGCGCTCCCCAGGGGCAATGTGGCGCATCAGCTACCCAGGTTCCCACAAGCCTGGGTTCTAGACCCCCGGCTCCTTACAACAGGGACCAGTGGCCACATTCCCAGCAACAGAGCAGCACTGAGATTTCAGCCGAGGAGAGAATTTTGCCAGATAGCATTTTACTATCACACATTAAGGGTAACTCGGAGCCTTGCTCTGGAATCTTCCCTCAGCTGAACCTGCACAAAGCCCCCGGGCTAGGGACTCCCCGGGAGCCTGTCCCCCTAGAACATCTGGGCCACTAAAACCCAACAGCGGAAAAAGCCGACAGAGGAAGGCCAAATGTGAACGTGCTTTATTCTTTTCAGCCGCTGCCAGGCCAGGCTTGTGATTGCTATTAGTCCCCAAGCAAAGGGGCTGTTTCCAGAGCAAAGTCACTGGTGCAAGGGGTCCTTTGCATTGCAGAACTGGGTCTTTCTTTTCCCTTGGACCTAAAAGGAAACAGAATCTTCTGCTTCCCCGTCATTTTCCACCCCGCATTCTGCTCTCGGGGAAATGAGCGAGAGCAGTGAGATAGGCGCGCTCCTTGCAAAGCGAACCAGACCACCACAGCGATGTACGGTGCAGTCTTTACATAGCAACTCCCCACAGGCCATCTGCACCCAAGTACAGACCTCTCCCGCTTGAGCTAAAGGAGTGGCTTCTTTAGCCAGCAGCAGCAGTAGGCTGTTGTCCTCCGTGGACCAGCATCAGGCAAAACCCCGGGGACACCAAGGACTGCTGGATATGCTCTAATAACGCATGGCAGCTTGGCAGGAGCTTTGGCCCAGAGGCACAAAAGTACTTAGGCTCTTAACTTCCATTGAAACCACTGGGAGCTCGGAACCGAACTACTTGTGTTCAGCTGGGCCTGTCACCACCCCCGCACCCTGCGTGCCCCCCTGCCCAAGGTGCCGCCAGGCTGCAGGGGAGATGTTCCAGATACAGCAGACAGCTGGCTTTTCTTGTCCCCTCCCAGCTGAACGCTCTAGAGATCCGGGAAGAGCTCCTGCCGCCTGGGCAGCCGAACCGGCTTCCCCAGAAGGTGAGTTGTCTCCAACAGGCTGAGCTAAGCCAGAAAACCTCCGAGTCAGCAGAGCGGAACGGGCCCCATAAAGGAGGCGCTTGTTCTGCATTCCCCTGGTCACGCTGGGCTGGTTCTGCTTATGTTTGCATCACGCTCGGGGGTGGGGTTAAGAGGCGTGAAGTTTTCAGCTTGTGTTGGCTGAGAACTGCGGGAGCAGGGGACGCTTCCTGGTCAGTTCCAGAACTAGCACCAAGCCAACAGCCCCCCTTCGCCATTCACACCGGATTGGCACTGGAGTGACTCTCCTGGGCCAGACCCTCAGCTGGTGTAGATCAGCAGAGTTCCAGGGACGTCGGTGCAGCAATTGCCAGCTGAGAATCCGGCCCCCTTGGCTTCAGGGGACTTGCTCCCAATTTACACCTGCGTAAGTGAGCACAGACTCACGCCCCGGATGGTCTCCGGATTCCGTTGCACCAGTTTCTGACCCGCTGGGTAGGTGTCTTGTGTCAGTCAGACTTGGCTACACCCGGGCATGAGGGACGAGTGGCTGGGATCAGGGGGCCTGATTCTTTTACTTACACCGCGGTAAACCAGGAGTAACGTTATTAAAGACAGTAGAGATACATCAGTGCAAAACTGGTGAGAGACCAGAACTATGCTCTGGGGGTCTAATCATGGTCTTCTCCTTGTGCAATCATTTACACCAGTGCAAACAGTGTATAGCGGGTGCAAAATGCTGTCTGATCCAGTAGCATTTCACACCCATTGTGCACGGGCGCAGGGCAATGGCAAATCAGGCCCAGGCTTTGGCTTTCCAGCTGAATGCCTCACACCTCCAGCTCCATTTCGCTCTCTCTCCGCCCCCAGTACTCCCGCTGGGCCCTGCTGGCTGTGGTCCTGGCAGGCACGCTCCTGGCCGGCGTTCTCACTCGTCTCTTCGTTTTTCCGGCCGGTTCTCCTTTGGAAAGAGGGAAAGTCAGGCAGGATCCAGACAACACGTGCAGTGACCCTTGCAGGTGAGTGAATATTCGAAGCATGGGCTTTTTAATTCCTGTACGTCAGGGCGTCTCGGCCCTTGCTCACTGGCAATCGCCGGCCATCTGCTCAGCGTCTCCCGTGGCGCGCGCTGCCAGAATGCTGGGCAGCCTGGCCCGTATCTTTGCACCCAAGTATTAATGCTGTCAGAACAGGCCCAGTTCGTTGTCGTCCTGTACCTTGTGCAGTCACGCGCAACGTGCCGCCCTTGTGCCTCACCCTGCTTTGCACGGCTGTAAGTGACGGCAGGGGGCACGGGCCCAACGTGCGATGGCTCAGTGGTTATCAGTGTTGTCGTCCCTGCTAGGATTGTGCTGGTGGAAAGCATCCCCGAGGGAATGGTGTACGAAGACAACACCACCGTGAACCCGGCCACTTTTCAGGCCTGGAGGAACCTGATCCGAGGTGCTCAGAGCAGCTTGGACATCGCGTCTTTCTACTGGACCCTGACAAACGACGACACGCACACGCAGGAAGCCACGGCTGACCAAGTAAATAGCAAAAGCTGAATTAGGGGCTGGATCCTGCCAGGGCCTGATCCCAGCCCAGGGGCCAACCTGGTAAAGTCAGTGGAACGGCCCCCCCGCTCAGCGTGAAGCTGGATGGGGCCTGGACGCTCCTCAGCCTGCAGGGTGGCGCTCCCAGGGCTGGCACCAATGTGACCCCGTAGTATTGTAATTTACAGGCAGACGCTGTACAGATCGAACTGCACCCGCTCCAGTTTCACCGCATCACTTCCAAACCCGCCGAGACGCCTCTTGGTCCCGCTGGATTCATCCATTCGCTCGGCCCCGTGCCAATGCGAGTGAAACCCATGGAGCCAGCTGTACCTCTGCTGGGGCAGAAAACCGCAGTCAAATCCGCTGAATCCACCCCCAGATTCGCGTCTAATTACCAAGCCAGGAACGGGCTCCTCTTCCCAGGCCGTCAAGGGAGCCAGTCAGGGGAGGCTGTTGCTGGAACATCGATTCGCCGGAGTCTGAGCCTCCTTTTGCAAAGCCTCTGTCACGGCTTCGGTTAGGTCAGAGCGTGTCCTGCTGGCTTGGCTCCTGGCAGAGGAAAGAGCCAGGGCCAGACTGGAAGGAGATGCAGGGAGCCCGCCCCTCCCACGCGGGGAGCACCGTGAGCGGTGACGGCAGAATTAGCTTGAGTGACCCCCATGCACAGCCCCTGCCCCCTGCAGAGACCAGCACGAGTGCGGGTGATCCCCGTGGGGCTGCGTGCACAGGCACATGCACGTCACCGTGTGAATCATGCCCGCTTTGGCCTGGCGAGGCGGCAGCATTGGCAGAGGGCCCAGCCCCTGGGCTTACTGGCGTTTTTAACTCCTCTTCTTAAAAACCAGGGTGAAGAAATCCTGGCGGAACTGCTGCAGTTACCCCAGCGAGGCGTCTCGGTGAGAATCGCATTCAGCAGCCCGTCCTCGAAGCAGCCCCTGGACGACCTCCAAGCGCTGGAGCAGAGCGGTGAGGTTCCTGAGTGCCGGGGGCCCAACCTGAGACCCCCAATGGGGCCTGATTTCCGAGCACCCACCCTCTGAAAATCAGGCCCCTGCGAGGGGTTACACTTCGGGGACCCACAATTCACTAGGCTCTTCTGACACCAGAGCAGCCCGCGTAGCCCCATCGGGGTAAGGGACCGGGGCGTGGGTGCTCTGGCCTAGCGGTCACAGCTGGGCTGAGGTCTGCCCACCAGGGCAGGAGTCGCCGGGCAGGGGTTGGCGGAATCACAAGGCTGGATCCCATAAACGAGTCAGGCCGGGTTCGAAGACCGGCGATCAGGGGCCGAGGGGACGTCTGGGACTGCAGCAGGCCAAGGCCCGTGTGCTTGCCCAGACAAGTTCCTGGGATTAAGTAGGGGCTCGTGGCCAATCCGAGGGCTGCAGGGTACTGTCACTCAGCGTCTCTTGGGCGGTACTTCCTGCGGCACTGTAGACCCAGGTTCTCGTCCCTGAGTCCTTACGGTCAGCGCTCAGGAGCAGCTGGCTGATAGCAAACCACTGGGCACCGCCTGGCCATGTCAGGAGAGGCTCTGCGGGAACACACCCGGGGGATCAGGGCCCCCCTGGCTGGTTTCTCCCTGTCCAATCCACTGTCGCCGGTATGGCTCTCCGAAGGGACCATTCGGCTCGGCACAGAGGGAAGACCCAGTCCCGGGACCCTGGCCGTGAAAGAGCTCCACGTCCTTTCCATCCCTAGGGGCCACCGTCCGCAAGGTCAACATGCGCCGGCTGACGGGCGGGGTGCTGCACACCAAGTTCTGGGTCGCTGACAAGACCCACATCTATCTAGGCAGCGCTAACATGGACTGGCGCTCCCTCACCCAGGTAAGCACCTCCTAGGGGCACGAGGGTCTTCGCCCCCTACGCTTGTCCCTTGGATGGCCTGTTCCCCAGCTGGGGTCGGCAGAAGGAGCCCTGCTTGAGGGGACAGGTGCTGGGCGAGGACGGAGACGGGGCCCGTCTGGGGCGTAGGGAAAGCGGAGGGAGTGTCGCTGAGTGCTGAGAGTAGGAACTGGAAGCCAGGACTCCTGGGCCGTGGTCCCGGCTCTGCTACTGACTTGGGGCCCAGTCTGGCAATGAGCAGCACCATACGGACCCCACTGACGTCAATGGCCAGGGTAGGAGTCCAGCCTCATGGACCTCGCTGCAGAACTAGGGCGTTGGTCTCTAACATCTAGGATTCTTCCTGCCCAAGCCTGCGGGCGATGGGAATCCTGGGGGCTGCCGAAGACCCTTCCCCAGGAAAATCAAAGCAGCTCTGTAGCAAAGTGCCCAGGGCTCCAGGTCAGACCTGCCCCCCCGGAGAGCGGCCGTGTGGCCGGATAAAAATGTTATTTCCACGGCTGGGGCCAGGATTTCAAGTCCCCAGGAGCAGTTTGGACTGGCCCAGCACCCCTTTGATTGGCTGTTCTTCATCTGGGGCGGTCAGAATGAGCCCATGCCTCGTGCCAGCAGAGACACCGGTGGGGCCAGCGCTGCCGCTCTGATTCTTTGGGGCGCTCCGGTGCTGTGGTGGGAAGGGGGGAGGAGTCCCCAGAGGCCCTGAACCCTCCAGCCGAAGAAATACACGGCTTGCACACCCACAGCGCTGGGAATTGCTCACGCCAGATGGCTGCGCGTGAGAGTCTGTGCTGCTTGCCCCGCAGGTGAAGGAGCTGGGCGCGGCTGTCTACAACTGCAGCTGCTTGGCCAAGGACTTAGGGAAGATGTTTGAAGCCTATTGGGTTCTGGGGGTGCCCGACGCCTCCATTCCGTCGCCCTGGCCGGCCAATTACTCCACCACGTACAACAAGGAGACGCCTCTGGAGGTGCAGCTGAATGGGACGGACGCCGGCGTGTACCTTTCTGTAAGTCGAGGCCCATCAGGGTAACCCGCTTCTGCTCCTTCTTATTGGTTTCCTGTAGGATTTGCCGTAACCGAACAGACCGCTTGTTCTGGTCAGTTACCGCGTCTCCTGCTGCTTCAAAGCGAGTGAACCCCCCCGTGCTGCACCTGCCCAGGCCGGCAGTGCTGCACAGGGAGGGAAATCTCCTTCCCGACTGTGCAGCTGTCAGCTTGACCCCTCTGTGCTGTGCCCAGAGCGCCCCGCCAGCCTTGTGTGCCGAGGGACGGACGGAGGACCTCGGTGCGCTGCTCAGCGTCATCGACGACGCCAGCCAGTTCGTGCACATCGCCGTGATGAGCTACCTGCCCACCATGGAGTTCTCGCGCCCCAGGAGGTAAATCCTTTGCGAAGCAGCTCTCGGGCTGAGCCCGCGCCGGGCACACGGCTGTGCTGAGTTCGCAGCACAGTGCGCGCCGGTGGGCACGAGCTGAGTCCGAGTTGAATTCAGTAACAAGGGCAAGGGGGTGTTATCCTCGTCCCTTAAGGCTCCACCCCGCTCTACTGCCCGTCTCTCAGCCTTTGTTTCCTCCTGGGCCTATGTGCTGCTCAGGCTTCTCCCTTTAACACTCCATGCCTTTTTCACGCCACGTCCTCTGTTGGGAACCGCTAGGATTGCTCAGAGTAAAACCCGTGGGCCCCATTTTCAAAAGGGACCTGTGGTTTTAGCGGCCCAAATTGAGATGCCCTCAAGGGACCCGATCTTCATCGGATGCCCCTTCTTTCAGGCGTCGCACATGGGGCACCCAAACTTTGCTAGTTCATTCTGAAAACTCAGGCCAATATATTAGAAAAGGTTACTTTAAAAGGACCCCGGGCAGCCACCACTGTAACTAGGAACTCAGAACAAGCGTTGTTGGTTTCCCCAGGTATTGGCCAACTATTGACAATCATCTCAGGAAAGCAGCCTACGAAAGGCAAGTCCACATTCGACTGCTGATTGGCTGCTGGGAGCACTCCAAGCCAGCCATGTTTCCTTTCCTGAAATCTCTGGCTGCCATGCAGGACAACGGGACGCACTACAGCGTGGAAGTGGTGAGTAACGCGGCAGCAGGGGTCCGGGATCCTGCCGTTCAGATCTTGCCTCTTCCACTCATTCCCCTTCTTGTGGCTTTTGGCAAATCACGGACACCCTGATCCAGCAAAGCACTTAAGCGTGGGGTTAAAGTTAAGCACGCGTAGTCCTGACCTCCATTGAGACCGCTCCTCTCTGGACTGGTTTCCTCAGCCGTAGGATGCTGGAGCATTTGCCTGAAAGATTTCTCCAGGGTCGTATTTGTGGTAGGAGACCCGCTGGATCCAAAGGGCCTCGCTGAGGCTAACGGGACCATTGTCCCCCATGCCCCGAGCCGTGAAATCAAGCCAGCCAGGTCAGACTAGGAACCTCGCTGAACACTCAGCGCTGCCTCGGAGCAAGGTTCTCTGGGGAAATGGGCTGTACACGCCCCGCTGGGAGCACCGCTGAGCCCACCTCCCGGGAAAAGAGCCGAGAAGTCGGCAGTGGCAAGCCCCGCTCAGTGCTGCGGCTAGGAGTCGGTTGGGGGTAGATCGGCACAGGCTGTTCCGGAGCAGCCGGATTCTCGGGTGAGCTGCACACGCTGTTGCTGAGACTAAATAGATCAGGTTCCAAGGGTGGATTCGCTGCTGTTGCCCTGCGCGTTGTGCCGCCATGGACACCAGTGCAGAGTGGGTGCACTGGACCCTCCCTCTGCCGCGGGGTCAGTGACTGCACATGGTGCAGGGGCCAGAGAATCAGGACCTAGGGCTTTGTCCACCACAGGCTATGGGTTCAGACCGGCTCTTTCACGGCCGGTGTTTGCGGAGCACCGATGCGTTAGCACGCTCATTCTGTGGGGTCTTTGTTTTCCTCCCTTCCATCTGAAGAGACTCTTCACGGTTCCAGTCAATGAAACACAAGCCGAGATCCCCTACGCAAGAGTCAACCACAATAAGTACATGGTCACTGACAAAGTGGCCTATATCGGTGAGTAGAGCCCGAAGGATCGAACCGCCGCTGCTGACCCCTCCCTACCGACGCTATTAAATACGTCCTGTATCCTTCCTCCTTGTCTCACGGACAAACCGTCTCCCCACACGCTGTATAATACAGTTCAGGCTACATACTAAATAACCCAGAGCGGGGGGAGCGCGGGAGCTCTAGGCGAGCAAAGGCCGTGATGTGTCCAGCCAAGATTTGACAGGAGCCGAAGCGGCGGCGCGGCACGCAGACGCCGACTGCCTGCAGAGGAGACCGGTTTGCATGGACGGTGGCGGGAGGAAGGTGAAACTAGCTGGCCCCGGGGGCAGAGCGAGAGGCACGTCTGTGGTACGATTCTCAGCTACTCCGCTCCTGCGTGCGGGGAGAGACCCTTAAAAGGGTGTCAGTTTGCAGGGGCCTAAGTCTGCTCCAATTTACTTTCTGCTTCTCATAGCCTCTGGGGAGCAGAGACTAGCCCGGGCGCTGTGCACTCTGGCCGCACCCCTAGGCCAGGGGCTGAGACCGGCGGGGGCAGATGCCTTACACCAGCTCCACTCCAGCTGGGGCAGCATCCGCACAAAGGGGGCTGCTCAGGGGCCATTCCCCCGCGCTTTAAGGCCCCTTTACACACTGCCCTTCGGGCCTGCCTGGGTTGGTAGAACAGAAGTGTCGGGTATGGGAGAGCCCAGGGCTGCCAGGGTCAGGACGGTGTTTGGGCCGGCAGGTGCGATACGCTCTCTCCTCCTTCTCCCGAAGGTACCTCCAACTGGTCAGGAGACTATTTTGTCAAAACAGCAGGATCTGCGCTTGTGGTGACCCAGAGCAACGCAAATGCCCAGGGCGAGCCCACAGTGCGGGAACAGCTGCAGGCCGTGTTTGAACGGGACTGGAACTCCAAATACAGCAGAGACATCCGCACCTTGGGCCAGCAGGAAAACATCTGCAGAGGTCACTAGAAGGCTACGCTGCTGAGGACTGACGGAAGGAAATCCTGGCATCACAGAAGAACCTGGCTACAGCATGTCAAGGATACATGTCAGGGCAGCGTGGTGCAAACACAGTGGGGTTGACATGTTCCTTCCAGAGCCTGAAATATCCGGTGTCACCTGGTTTCTTGCTAGCCCATTTGGTTTATCTGCAATGGCATTAGTCATTTTTTGAGCCCTGCTGTCTCTCTGGACCGAAAGGACACCCCATCTTCAAACACTAACAGCCGAGCCAGGCCAGGGAGAGTTCATCCTTTTCTCTACCACACCCCAGCTGCTGCTTTCCCTCTGTGCTGAACTGAGCAGGAATTTTCACGTGTAGGCCAATGGAGTGGGCTTCCATAGCATCTGATATATGTAATGGTCCAGATCCCCGTCAAAGGGTTTCTATGCAGGTGCTAAGAGATGGAGGTACTAGTAAAGTCTAATTTGTATCTGCATTTTCAGTCCATTCTGAAGGAAGAGACAGTGAGTTATACAGAGAGAGCTCTACAAAGAGAACATATACATGTACACAGGATGGAATTCATCAACGTTCGGAAGAACCACTAATGTCCTACTGCAGCCCAATGTTAAATACTTATGTAGGATCTGAAACGATGCCTAGGTCTTCTGCTGCCCCTCTGCCCGGGGGTGAATTTCACCAATGGATCATTTACTCTCCATGAATTGATATGATCTTCCGAAAATTCACTGCAAAGCAGGGATCTGTAGCAGGGTCTCGCAAGGAACAAGGAAAGCATTAACTCAATGGCTGAAAACCTGAGGGGGAGAACAGCAGATGGGTGACTTTATTCAAACCTATTATGGAGGTGCGGGTCACAACACTCAGGTAAAGGTTGAGTTCCATTTTGTACTCAAAGCAGGGATTCAGCATCTTTATATTGTAAGAAAAATGTAGTGTGCCCTCCTCAAACGTACCGTATTTCCTCTCTGAGAGCAGAGTGACTCTTCCATGTAAATCCATTCATTAATTCACACATTAACATTAATACACAACTGGTTCTTTTAAGAAATGTAGCCTCCGTGTCACTCTTTTCTTTGTCCCAAATGATCTGAACAGAATAACGTAGCCATTTCAAACTGTCCATATGGTTAACGTTAATGGAACTCTGATGCCAAGGCTCCATTGGAAGCAATAGGTTGTGATGAAGCAAAATGATTAAAACGCCTGGATCTAAGTATTGTGACTGATGGGTTACAGAGGGGTTCAGTAACGCTTAGCTGGGCCCATCGAGGTACCCCCACCTTTCCTGTCTGGCTACTTTGCAGCCATGAGTCTATGGGAGACTCCGTGAGATTCGGGGGGCTGGAGCAGTGCCAAGAACAACACAAGTTGGCCCAGTAAAAGCTGTTCTCTCACCCACCTTGTCTGTCTGATATCCCGGGACCGACCCGGCTGCCACAACCCTGCGTGCAGAGTTCTCGCTGGCTCAAGGGTCGCTGCTCTGTGACGCGTGTGTGGCTGCGTTCTGGCTTTGGGTCTGGGTCTGTTGCACGTGCCGCCGGCGGCTTAGACACACTGGGACACGAAGATGTTGCAATTCTCCCCAAGCCAAGCGCTACGAACCCCGGCAATCCCCAGCGCGTGTTACGCGTCCCGGGAAGCCAAACACGGGCCGACGAGAAATACGCCGCCAAGGTGCCGCCACCACCCGCAGGGACAGCGCGGGGGGGTCCCCTCGTGTGTCAGTTTAACGTCAGCTGGGCCCACAAACGATGAAATGTCTTCATCCTAATCGGGGCTGTTGAACAGCGTCACCCCAAACAGCATTCCCCAGGGGGAGCTGCCCCGCCCACCCCAGCCCACCCCAGCCCACCCCGCCACCCAGAGCTCCAGCCGGTGAGGGAGCAGCCGCTGAGCAACTGAGTTAAATAGCACGGGGCAGGTACCATTCCCCTGGAAAGGGGGAGGGAGAAAGGTGCCTCCTCCCCCCCAAAAAAAATCCAGATTTATTTAAAACTCACCCTAAGCACACAGTGTAGACTAAATAAACAGATTGGGTAAATAATAAAGTAACACCAATCATAATCTCAACCCGCTGATCGGTCCTGGCCAACTCCTCCCAGCGCCCCCACCAAGGCAATGGTTCACTCCAGCAGTTTGACACTTGGGCCCTTGCTCTGCCTAGGAAGGAACCATTTCACTGACGGGGGGGGAGAGGGGGCTGGAGATAATAAAACTCCCTAGGTGATTTCCCAGAGAGAAAACAAAGCGCATAACACTTCCTCAGCGTGTCTGATGTGGGTACTTATCTAATCAGGGCCTGTAATAAAGCCTGTAGGTTTGCGCGCCCCCCCCCCCATCCAGGCTGAGAATGGTACATCCCGGCCCTGAGTGGCAGTTGGTTGTTTACCAACGTCTCCGCCCCACAGATGGGCCAGGGGGCGGGACGATGTGGGGCTGGGCCATGGGCCGGCCTTGCCTGGGGGCGGGGCAGATGTGGGGCTGGCCCCTGGGCCGGCCTTGCCTGGGGGCGGGGCAGATGTGGGGCTGGCCCCTGGGCCGGCCTTGCCTGGGGGGCGGGGCGGAGGTGGGGCTGGCCCCTGGGCCGGCCTTGCCTGGGGGCGGGGCAGATGTGGGGCTGGCCCCTGGGCCGGCCTTGCCTGGGGGCGGGGCGGAGGTGGGGCTGGCCCCTGGGCCGGCCTTGCCTGGGGGCGGGGCGGAGGTGGGGCTGGCCCCTGGGCCGGCCTTGCTGGGTCAGGGTGTGGGGAGAGAAGTGAGATAAGGGGGCTGGGGCGCTGGGCCCTGGGCCGGCCTGGCTGGGGCAGGGTTTGGGGAGAGAAGTGAGATAAGGGGGCTGGGGCCCTGGGCCGGCCTTGCTGGGTCAGGGTGTGGGGAGAGAAGTGAGATAAGGGGGCTGGGGCCCTGGGCCGGCCTGGCTGGGTCAGGGTGTGGGGAGAGAAGTGAGATAAGGGGGCTGGGGCCCTGGGCCGGCCTGGCTGGGGCAGGGTTTGGGGAGAGAAGTGAGATAAGGGCGCTGGGGCGCTGGGCCGGCTTTGCTGGGTACAGGGTGTGGGGAGAGAAGTGAGATAAGGGGGCTGGGCCCTGGGCCGGCCTTGCTGGGTCAGGGTGTGGGGAGAGAAGTGAGATAAGGGTGCTGGGGCGCTGGGCGCTGGGCCGGCCTGGCTGGGGCAGGGTGTGGGGAGAGAAGTGAGATAAGGGGGCTGGGGCCCTGGGCCGGCTTTGCTGGGTCAGGGTGTGGGGAGAGAAGTGAGATAAGGGGGCTGGGCCCTGGGCCGGCCTGGCTGGGGCAGGGTGTGGGGAGAGAAGTGAGATAAGGGGGCTGGGCCCTGGGCCGGCCTGGCTGGGGCAGGGTGTGGGGAGAGAAGTGAGATAAGGGGGCTGGGGCGCTGGTTTCCATCCCATAATAATATACATTCAACGGTCTGCCACTGATAAATTGTTTATTGAGACAGAAATGAGCCGGCCCCAGGGTGACGCCCACATGCCCCAGCTGGCTGCCAGCCCCTGCAGGAGTGACCCTGGCCTTCCCTTCGCTGGACGTCCTGCCCTGGGATGGCCCCGCAGCCACGGGGCAGTCCGGCTTTGACACTGGTCAGTACTAGGGAGGTAGCTTTGGGTTTCACGAGTAAACGGCCTGGAGGCGGGAACAGTCTATAATTGAATGGGTACAAATGAGTCTGCAAAGGGGTGGATGTGGGCTGTGCCCCCGCCTGGCCTGTCCCTCCTGCGGGCTGCCCCGGGCTCAGTGGTGGCTCACGATGTGCTGCAGGTAGGGCTTGTGCCTGTTTGGCGTGTGGTGGAGCACGCTCTTGGTGGGGGCTCTCTCCCCGCTCCTCTCAATCAGCCAGTCGTCACCCCCCAGCCATGTGCTGGCGCTGGGCAGCTGGGGCTCGGGCTCGGGCAGCTCCGGCTGGGCTCTCTGCGGGCGAGAGAAGGAACAAGAGGCTTGAGAGGAACACCAGGCCACACAACTGACCTCGCTCCTGAGACTGGACAGCAAGGTTGCTTCTTGGGGCTCCGGCCTTGTCTACACAGGGCATTCCAGCCCCTGGTGTAGCTGCACTAAACCCCTCGAGCCTCAGCGCTCCATTGACTTCACTGCAGCTCTGCCTGTTCCCACGAGCAGGATTTGGACGCTAGCACAGCCAGGCAAACCCCAAGGTCGACAAGCCCATTGTCTCAGGGACAGGGCAGCCCAGAGTTCTCTGACTCAGCTGTTTCCCAGGTTCGGAATAGTTTCATTTCGCACGAGGCCACATAGCACCCAACAGCCCCGTTTGAATGAACGTTAATTAGTATCTGTATCTCCAGTAGGGACAAGGAAAGCTTCAGCCAGGCCGCCAATCAGGACAAAGGGGAGGGAAGGAGGTAGTCCCTGATCAGCCAGTCACGACTCAAGAGCGCGTCATCTGCAGGGTAAGCTTTGAAGTAACATTTTGGGTTAAATGAAGCTTCTCCCAACCTCCCTGGTGTTGTCGCATCTCTGGCCATGGTTCAGCTGTCCTTAAATACGAATAATAACCAGCCCGGCTGACATCAGACACTGCAGGGGCACTGTGCTAGTGCAGAGGTAACACAGCACGGAAGATGGGTTTTCTATAACATGACTGGTGGCCACGGCTTTTTTGATAGGGAAGCAGATCTTTGGCTGATGGGACCAGTCGTATCCATCAAAGATCAGTCAGGGAGGCTGCAATTGGTTTTGTACACAAACAGCCAATCCAATCAATAATAATCATACATTAGCTGCAGGCCTTGGCATGCTGATGAGTTACCATCACAGTCCATCTCTGGGCAATCCTGGTCAGCTTAGACAGGAACAGGCTTAGACCCTGATCCTGCAACCAAGTCCGAACAGCTTGACACCAACCTAGTTGAGTCAGAGGGGCTCCATGCAAGCACAAGGCTCTGCCAATGCTAATCCCATCGCAGGATCCAGGTTTTATTGGGCCCTGATCCTGCAAAGATACTTGTGCTTAGCTTCACGGATGGGAGGGGTGTCATTGAAGCATCAAGTTAAGCGTGTGCCCAAGTCTTTGCAGAACTGGGCCCTTAGATTGTAAGTTCCTTGGGCAGGGACCCTTCTTCAATGTCTTTTCTGTGTTAAGTGCAGGGCACTTGTGGGCATTGTAGAATAAATAATATTAACAATAATGGGGTCCTGAGCTTGGTTGAGGCCCCTAGACACTACCACAGTGCACATCACAAATAATAAGACTTCTAGGCAGAAGCCAAGGCTTAAATACCCCTATGCTTTAGAGGTACACCGTGTCTCCAGAACTGATTGCTCTGCCTGCTGGCCTCAGCCTGCCCCAGAGCATCACTGAACATGCCCTCACCCCAAAACTCCAATCAAAACTAACCAGCTTTCTGAGGAACTTCTCCCCTCAATCTCCTATGAATGTCTGATCTTTGGTTGCACACACAATTGGGTTGAGGTTGAATTTGTCTGCCTGTTGGCCTGTCAGACCATCAGCTATTTGTAGCATGGATCTGCCTCTCTTCAAGTAGGTGCAATGCCTAACACAATGGGCCTTCAGTCTATGTTGACACTTCTGGGCACTATATGATGATGATAATAATAATCAATAATTGGGATGGTATCTAAACAATGAATACGAAGAATGAGATATCTACTGGCAGCTAGGTGATCAGTGTAGATAGATAGATGACTGGATAGATAGATAGAGGAGGTGTATGGAGATAGATTAGATGGGTGGATGGATGATAAGGTGGTTGAGGTAATATCTTTTATTGGACCAACTTCTGTGGGTGAGAGAGACAAGCTTTCGAGCTTACAGAGAGCTCTTCTTCAGGTCTGGGAGATGTACTTGGAGCGTCACAGCTAAATAGAAGGTGGAACAGATTGTTTAGCATAGTAGTTTCAAGGTGAAGTGGCGCACTAACACCCCTCCAGTCATAGGGGGAAAAGGAAGGGAGGGAGAAAAAAAAGGCAACTGGGGGGTGGGTTGTTAGTGGTTTGCTGTGATAAGCCATAAATTCAGTGTCTCTATTCAATCCATGATTTTAGTGTCTAGCAAAGATAGATAGATAGATAGAGTGTATGGGGATAGATAGATCAATCACCATAATGGGGAAGGACAGCTAGTGGTCACTTAGGGTCAGATCCTCAAAGGTATTCGGCACTTCACACCCATTGCAATCAAAGGGAGTTGGGTATCTACCTTTGAGGAGCTGGGTCTTGGCCCATCCCCTGTTTCATTGTGGGAATATCAAGGTAGATCCCGTATCTACTGTGCTCAAAGATCTGCCTTGTAGATCGTCCTTATAGGTCCAGATAGATACTTGTAGATATCGGGTTTATCTGAAAAGCCCTGGTGCAAACCCTATCTCAGCTGATCCCAAGAAGGGTGACTCCTAATAATGAAACAACAGAGCTCCTGCCCAGCTGAAATGGACCTGTCCCTGGTACCTTAGTGGTGGGAGAAAGTGGATGTTTCTGATCGTCCAGGCTGCTGGGCTCTGGGAGGGAGGAGGCAACAGGGGAGATGCCAGCATTGCTCTCATTTTCCCAGCTGACGGTATCCCCAGGCGACTGCTGTCCCAGTAGGATCAAGTTCCCAAAAGTGGGGTCGGACTTGGTGTGACGAGGGTGCTTGCGGTGTTTGGAGCTGCTGTACCGGCTCCCGTAATAGGCCTGGATCGGCTCCTGATGCTGCTCGTGGGTTAGCCGGGGATTCTGGTAAGTGGCTTTGTGCACTCCTATGTGGCCCAGGGTCATGGCAGCCACTTCAGCAGGAGTGGAGGACTCATACGCTCCCATCCTGACGCCTTCCCCTAACGAGTTCATGGCAGCCTCCCTGCCTGGCTCAGCGATGCTCAGATCGTCCATCTGGTCGATGGTCCTTTGGACGCTGGAGAGGCCAGGGGCGCCATGCACATGCTCCTCCTCCTTGAAATACTCCTGCGCCGGGTAGAAGGTGTCTTCTTCCATGGCGCTGCAAAAAGCCACTTCCTGCTTGTCTTTGCTCTCCTGCTTGATGGACTCCTGGAAGCCCCGCAGGCAGAGCTGGTAGTACTGGGTGAGTTCGTAGCTCAGTCTAAGCAGCTGCATGGAGATAAAAGGGTGCTTCAGGGCTGCACTTGGCGTGATCCTCTCATGTGAGTCCCAGGTCAGCATCCTCTTGATCAACTCCACCATGCTTCTCAGGTCGAAGTACTCAGCCAGGGCTTCATTGTCTGGGTAGATCATCTTGTGGATGTTCACCGACTCCATCTGTTCCAGGGACTTGAGAACATACTTCCTCCTCTCCACAGATTTCACCTTGGTCTCTGCCAAGTACTCGGCCGAGGATTTCAGCTGCCACTGGGTTACCAGTTCAGCGTGCTGGTTTCTCTTGAAGAAGTGGTGAGCTTTCCTGGCTACATTGAGCAGGCTGTGCTTGGGCATGCCTTGGGTCTCGCAGATGTACCTGATCTGGTCATACTCATTGTTCCCCGGGTAGAGGGGCCAGCCTAAGTGCAGCTCTGCCATAATGCAGCCCAGAGACCACACGTCCACCTTCTCACAGAAAGGTAGGCCCAGCAAGATCTCTGGTGCCCGGTAGAACCGGGATTGGATGTATGGCTCCTTGACGTAGCGTACCTCATTGAAGATGCTGGCTGACCCAAAGTCAATTACTTTGACTCGGAAAGGGTACCTCATTTGGTCAACCAGCATTATGTTCTCAGGTTTCAGATCCGTGTGGATGATGGAAAGCTCCTTCAGCTTGGCCAGGGCTTTGAGCACCTGGGCGGTCACTGTCCGGATGTGCTTGACCGGCAGAGGAGAAAAATTGTTCTCCTTCTGGAAGTCAAATAGATTTTGCTCCAAGAGCTCAAAGACCAAGTAGAACTTCATCTCGTCATGGAAGAACTCGTGGAACCGGATAATGTGTGATTCCTCCGAGTCCACCCCCGCCATGGTCTGCAGCAGCTTCAGCTCATTTTTAATGATCCTGCGGCGATAGGCATCATTCTTCAGAATTTTGATGGCCACCATCTCCCCCTTGCTCCTCCGCCAGCTCTTCACCACTTCCCCAAAGGTGCCTTTCCCCAAAATCTCTATGACGTCAAAACGTTCCCTGCCCGACTCGATCGTTACCATGTTCTGTTCTTAATTGCCCCCTCTCTGTCGGGTTGCGCTCAGAAACACAGGGGCAACTGGCCTCTTGCAAAAGAATGCTCCACCTCCTCGGAGCAAAGAGAATCCCCTGCCTGCCTTCAGCGGAACCGGAGCTGAGGCAACAGTGCCCGTCATTCCAAAGTTGCCAGGCCGGGAAAGTTCTGTTGTGGGGGGGAAGAAGTTACTCCAGTTTTACACCAGCAGAACCCCATTATGCCGGTGTAAAACTGGAGTAGTGCCCTGGGAAATCTGGCTCACGTTGCCCAGCAAAAACCAAATGCCCTCATTCTCATTTACAGTGAGTTCCCTTTGTGCCACTCCGGCAGTGCAAAGGAGCCCTGCAAGTGGGTGTAAATTACCTTACAATGAAAAGCAGGAGGCCTGTGTTTCTCCATCCGAGGGCCAGCCTGAAATGGGGGTTCTCAGCCCTGATTACCCAGTAACTGTTGTGCTGTGTCATCAGTCCAGGCTGCACGTGCCATGAACATGGACAGAAGAGCAAAGTCCAACCTGTGAGCAAATCCTTCCATGCAAGCCTGCATTGGGGCGTGAGCGTGCCTGGCCGTTCAGGTCGTATGCGAAAGACTCACCGACAGTATCAGGAACAGAGGCTTTGCCATAGAGCAGCTCAGAACCCCTGGTCCAGTGACTCCTTTGTCCCACCCCTGCAATACTGGAGCAGAACCACTGTGCGCTCAGGGCTCACTGCGGAGCAGACAATTGCCCCAAGCTGGGTTAGCTAGCTAGCGTCCTGCCTCCTGCCACCCCAATTCACACGCCTGAGTCCAGCATTGTGTTTCTGCCAGCCGCTGTTGCCTGCTGCTTTGGTGGGCCGCAGCAAAGACCCACGAGACACCCAGTGTGCTGCAGCCCCTGGGCTGGGGCTGACCCTCGCAGCAAGGAATGTCTGGCTGCCCCTTAGCTCAGTTTGTATCACTAAGCCCCACAGTTTAACCCATACAGCCAGGGTGCCAACTCCACTGCTCGGTTCTGAACACCTCACGCCCCGGGGTGCTGGGATCTGGGGTTTCACTTTCCATTTGATTGCTGAGTCCATCCCACCATGCCCCGAATCTTCATCCCATCCCCCCCACGTTACCCCTTCTTCCTCCCTTCCCCTCCCCCACAACCTGCCTGGGACACAGGAAGCAGAGACCCCCTAAGAATGAACAGAAATGCTGAACTCACCTGCCAGCCACCTCCTCACGCGCAGAGCTTCTGGGCCAGCTCCCTCCTGCGCCATCCCAGGCACCGCTCTGCTCCCACGGCCCCAGTCACAGGCCTGGGCCCAGGCTGCTCTGCAGAGGTGCTAGGCAGGCAGAAACACAATGGTTGCGTGTGGATTCTGTCCCGTTCAATCTGAAAAACGGGCATTACAAAGCCATCATTTTGGGTTTTCACCCCCACAGTCCCTTGCACTTCCTCCTGCCATAACTTCCCTGCCTTAAAGAGACATGCCTAACCAGCGTGTATGTTTTTGGCATTAGATACAAGAACATAAGAATGGCCAGAGTGGGTCAGACCAAGGTCCCTCCAGCCCAGTATCCTGTCCACCGACAGTGACCAATGCCAGGTGCCCTGGAGTGAGTGAACCTAACAGGTAATGATCATGTGATCTCTGTCCTGCCATCCATCCCCCCCTCTGACAGACAGAGGCTAAGGACACCATTTCTTACCCATCCTGGTTAATAGCCATTAATGGACTTAACCTCCTTGAATTTATACAGTTCTCTTTTAAACCCTGTTATAGTCCTAGCCTTCACAGCCTCCTCAGGCAAGGAGTTCCACAGGTTGACTGTGCGCTGTGTGAAGAAGAACTTCCTTTCATCTGTGTATACCATTCCCCCGCCTCCGGTTCTGCGCTGCCCATTACCGCTTAGCCGTGCACTGGGCTAGCCGAGGCTTTTGGGTGTGAGGTTAAGATGTGTTAGCGGCGCTGAGGCATTACCTGAGCCAGTTCCCCACGTGTTAAAGGCCTTGGCTGCAAACAGCTGCTAGCCAACGTGGTCATGTCACACCTGCACATCCTAGCCTAGACCTTACTGAGCCAGCCTTTCCTGCGCCCCGGTTTGTGCCGTCTGTCGCACTGCCCGGGGTAAGTGACAGCGCGAGATTTCCCCGGTTTGTGCCGTCTGTCGCGCTGCCCGGGGTAAGTGACCGCGCGAGATTTCCCCGGTTTGTGCCGTCTGTCGCGCTGCCCGGGGTAAGTGACCGCGCGAGATCTCCCCGGTTTGTGCCGTCTGTCGCGCTGCCCGGGGTAAGTGACCGCGCGAGATCGCCCCGGTTTGTGCCGTCTGTCGCGCTGCCCGGGGTAAGTGACCGCGCGAGATCGCCCCGGTTTGTGCCGTCTGTCGCGCTGCCCGGGGTAAGTGACCGCGCGAGATCGCCCCGGTTTGTGCCGTCTGTCGCGCTGCCCGGGGTAAGTGACCGCGCGAGATCGCCCCGGTTTGTGCCGTCTGTCGCGCTGCCCGGGGTAAGTGACCGCGCGAGATCGCCCCGGTTTGTGCCGTCTGTCGCGCTGCCCGGGGTAAGTGACCGCGCGAGATCGCCCCGGTTTGTGCCGTCTGTCGCGCTGCCCGGGGTAAGTGACCGCGCGAGATCGCCCCGGTTTGTGCCGTCTGTCGCGCTGCCCGGGGTAAGTGACCGCGCGAGATCTCCCCGGTTTGTGCCGTCTGTCGCGCTGCCCGGGGTAAGTGACCGCGCGAGATTTCCCCGGTTTGTGCCGTCTGTCGCGCTGCCCGGGGTAAGTGACCGCGCGAGATTTCCCCGGTTTGTGCCGTCTGTCGCGCTGCCCGGGGTAAGTGACCGCGCGAGATTTCCCCGGTTTGTGCCGTCTGTCGCGCTGCCCGGGGTAAGTGACCGCGCGAGATCTCCCCGGTTTGTGCCGTCTGTCGCGCTGCCCGGGGTAAGTGACCGCGCGAGATTTCCCCGGTTTGTGCCGTCTGTCGCGCTGCCCGGGGTAAGTGACCGCGCGAGATTTCCCCGGTTTGTGCCGTCTGTCGCGCTGCCCGGGGTAAGTGACAGCGCGAGATCTCCCCGGTTTGTGCCGTCTGTCGCGCTGCCCGGGGTAAGTGACCGCGCGAGATTTCCCCGGTTTGTGCCGTCTGTCGCGCTGCCCGGGGTAAGTGACAGCGCGAGATTTCCCCGGTTTGTGCCGTCTGTCGCGCTGCCCGGGGTAAGTGACCGCGCGAGATCTCCCCGGTTTGTGCCGTCTGTCGCGCTGCCCGGGGTAAGTGACCGCGCGAGATCTCCCCGGTTTGTGCCGTCTGTCGCGCTGCCCGGGGTAAGTGACAGCGCGAGATTTCCCCGGTTTGTGCCGTCTGTCGCGCTGCCCGGGGTAAGTGACTGCGCGAGATTTCCCCGGTTTGTGCCGTCTGTCGCGCTGCCCGGGGTAAGTGACAGCGCGAGATTTCCCCGGTTTGTGCCGTCTGTCGCGCTGCCCGGGGTAAGTGACAGCGCGAGATTTCCCCGGTTTGTGCCGTCTGTCGCGCTGCCCGGGGTAAGTGACCGCGCGAGATTTCCCCGGTTTGTGCCGTCTGTCGCGCTGCCCGGGGTAAGTGACCGCGCGAGATTTCCCCGGTTTGTGCCGTCTGTCGCGCTGCCCGGGGTAAGTGACCGCGCGAGATTTCCCCGGTTTGTGCCGTCTGTCGCGCTGCCCGGGGTAAGTGACCGCGCGAGATTTCCCCGGTTTGTGCCGTCTGTCGCGCTGCCCGGGGTAAGTGACCGCGCGAGATCTCCCCGGTTTGTGCCGTCTGTCGCGCTGCCCGGGGTAAGTGACCGCGCGAGATCTCCCCGGTTTGTGCCGTCTGTCGCGCTGCCCGGGGTAAGTGACCGCGCGAGATCTCCCCGGTTTGTGCCGTCTGTCGCGCTGCCCGGGGTAAGTGACCGCGCGAGATCTCCCCGGTTTGTGCCGTCTGTCGCGCTGCCCGGGGTAAGTGACCGCGCGAGATCTCCCCGGTTTGTGCCGTCTGTCGCGCTGCCCGGGGTAAGTGACCGCGCGAGATTTCCCCGGTTTGTGCCGTCTGTCGCGCTGCCCGGGGTAAGTGACCGCGCGAGATCTCCCCGGTTTGTGCCGTCTGTCGCGCTGCCCGGGGTAAGTGACAGCGCGAGATTTCCCCGGTTTGTGCCGTCTGTCGCGCTGCCCGGGGTAAGTGACCGCGCGAGATCTCCCCGGTTTGTGCCGTCTGTCGCGCTGCCCGGGGTAAGTGACCGCGCGAGATTTCCCCGGTTTGTGCCGTCTGTCGCGCTGCCCGGGGTAAGTGACTGCGCGAGATTTCCCCGGTTTGTGCCGTCTGTCGCGCTGCCCGGGGTAAGTGACAGCGCGAGATTTCCCCGGTTTGTGCCGTCTGTCGCGCTGCCCGGGGTAAGTGACAGCGCGAGATTTCCCCGGTTTGTGCCGTCTGTCGCGCTGCCCGGGGTAAGTGACCGCGCGAGATTTCCCCGGTTTGTGCCGTCTGTCGCGCTGCCCGGGGTAAGTGACCGCGCGAGATTTCCCCGGTTTGTGCCGTCTGTCGCGCTGCCCGGGGTAAGTGACCGCGCGAGATTTCCCCGGTTTGTGCCGTCTGTCGCGCTGCCCGGGGTAAGTGACCGCGCGAGATTTCCCCGGTTTGTGCCGTCTGTCGCGCTGCCCGGGGTAAGTGACCGCGCGAGATTTCCCCGGTTTGTGCCGTCTGTCGCGCTGCCCGGGGTAAGTGACAGCGCGAGATCTCCCCGGTTTGTGCCGTCTGTCGCGCTGCCCGGGGTAAGTGACCGCGCGAGATTTCCCCGGTTTGTGCCGTCTGTCGCGCTGCCCGGGGTAAGTGACTGCGCGAGATTTCCCCGGGGAGCTCGGGGCCGGCTTGCCAAGGCTACACTCCGACGAGCGGGGCCCGAGTTTCCAAATGGCTCAGCTGTTCTCAAAACTGCCTCTTCGGCGGTGCCCAGTGGGGACTGAGGTAGGCCCCAGTGCAGCCTGTCGAGCCCCTTGCGCTTCTCCGTGTGTGGGGCCTGCGTCTCCCCACACTGAGCCTCCCTCTGAGTGGTGCAGCCGCCATGCAGTACGGGGGCGGAGAGTATTTTCAAACCCCTGTCCCTGCCGTTTGGCCACCAGAGGGTGCCCCAAGCCTTGGTAGGTGGCATGAAAACCTGGACACTGGCAATCGGTTGTGTGTTATCTAGGCTGGCGCTAGCCCACTCCAGGGCTCCTATCCCTCTTCCCCGGCTTGCAGCATTTCAGCACCGGGCTCTGTCTCACCCCCTTCAGGTGAAGGGTCCTGAACTTCCGCCCCGGGGCACAAAGGCAGGAGAGGGAAGTGACCCAGCCCAACCCTGCCTGCGCTTGGGAGCTGGCTGGCGTGCAGCATAGGGGAGAGTGCTGCTCTGCTAATGGGGCTCCCCAGTGGTGTCCCCCCCCCCCCCGGGAGATTTGAAGCAGCTGACGGGTTATGGCTGCAACAGCAGGTGTCGGACACCGAAGGGGCCTGCGTGACTCCAAAGCCCCTGGGCCAGTCTAGATTAAGCTCTTCCTGAAATCAGTTGTTAACCTGGGAGCCCCATTCCCTGGGGTGGATTCCCATCAGGAAGGGGGCCCGCTTCCCAGCGCACTGCCTTGGGGGCAGCCATGCTCTCCCACTCCTCTGGAAGGCCAGGTGATATTTATGATGAAGGGATGGACGCGTCTGGGCCTCGGGAGAGCTGGGTTCAGTTCCAGCACTGGCCCCGACTCCCTGTGGGACCAGGAGGCAGAGAGTGCCCAATTCCTGTCCCACCTGTAGCACGGGGAGGGAGCTGCCCAGTGCGAGGGGTGGGGTGCAGCACCCAGCAGAATGGGGCCTTGCAGGGACGAGAGCAGCAGTGCAGGGTGTGGGGTCAGCCGAAGGTCTGTTCTCTGGCCAGTGGTAGCTGACACATGGCCTGGGAGACTGGAGGGACTACAGACAAGAGTCAGGACCCTTGTCTTTTACTTCCACTTAGAGCGCTCAGCCCAGGAGCCCTGCGGCCCGAAGAAAGACACCGCCCGGGACTCCACTCACTCACAGATTCGTTTTATTCAGACAAACCCAGAATTGAAAGAAAAAGCAGCAGCAGCCCAGTGGTTCTGAGACAAGGTAACAGAGTGAACCCAGGGTTACTGGATCTGAGCATCGCTGTGGGCAGGGCAGGGTTAGAGAACGGGGCACCCCCCAGCTCTGCGGGACTCCAAGGGAAAGGAGCAGTTAGCGTTAATGGGAATCCACCCCCCGCTCTATGAGCAATGCTTTTAAAACAGCCCTGACAAAGCGGCGGGAGGTAGGGTGACCAGATGTCCCGGTTTTATACTGCTAGCACGCCGACAGAGGTGGGGCTTTTTCTTATATAGGCTCCTATTACCCCCCACCCCCGTCTCGATTTTTCACACTTGCTGTCTGGTCACCCTGGGGGGAGGAGGGGAGAAGAGCGATGGCCCCTGTGCCAAACGCCATCCCGGCTAGTCGAACGGTTGTGGCTAAAGAAAGCCCCTTCAAAGGGAAGCTGACACACACAGCAGCTAATTCCTGCTCGTCCGCTTGCTGCCGTGGCCAAGTTTAAAGAGGGGGGGGGTCAAATTGTACCCTGGTGTAAATGATGCCAAGGGACCCATTACCCCTGCACCAACGCGAAGGGGGAGCGAATCGTTACCGGCTTCACGGGGTAGCTTTTTGCATCCATTTGAAGCCAGGGCAGCAGAGAATGGGGCCCAATGCACGTCCCAGCAGGGCTGCCTGTATGTCTCCGGGCAGAGAGAAAGGGGAAGGAACCACGAGCATGTGTTTGGGGGAAAGGTAGTTCTGGCCCTGGGAGCCTTGTTCTGGCGTCTGGGTTGGTCGGGGCAGCCTGCTTTGGGCAGAAGAGGAGAGACTTAAGTAGTACCCAGGCCTTGTGCTGGCTTGGCAGCAGGGTGGATTTCACCCCCCCCGGGAGCCTGTGCGGGTGCAGTCAGTCAGACTACAGAGCCCAGGCTGCCGGGATCCGAAAGCGCCCAGCACCTCCTAGGGCAACACTTCTGGCCGTGTTTCCACAGGGAGCATGGGTGGGGAGCTGGCCCTGCAGCCTGGCCTTCAGGCCCTGCTTCCCCCTGGAGCTAGCTGCCTTCAGGAACCTGGCGTGAGTGCGGGCTGGGGGTTCTGTGTAAACATCAGGGCAGACAATCTTGAAAAGAAAATGCCAATAATAATACACAGATGGTCAGTAAACGAGGTCAAAGCAACACAGTTCATTGAGTAAGAGCAAGGTTTATCTCTTGGCAGGTATGCTGTATAGGAGATCATACACTATTAGCTATGAAAAGGCACCCAAACGCCCACCCCCTTATTCCCCTCATCACAGTTACACATTAGGTACAAGGCAGAAAATACAACGTGACTGCAAACGGGGGCCTCTCCTCCGCCCTGTCACTTCTATCCTGCATTTATCAGAACGAAAACCAAGCTGCCCCTCCAGTCCATGGCAATGACGTCTGGCCTGCTTAACACCCCAACCCACCCCAGGACTGCAATCACACCCGTTAAATACAAGCAAAATCTGCTGCCGGAACACCGAGGCTCAGGTGGGTTATGGCTTCGTTAAGCAATAGAAGCTACAGGAGAACCTCCGAATTACGAACACCAGCGTTACAAACTGACTAGTCAGCCACACACCTCCCGGGGACCCGGAAGTACGCAGTCAGGCAGCAGAGACGAAAAACCAGCAAATACTGTACAGTCCAGTACTGTGCTAAATGTAAACTACCAACAAAATAAAGGGAAAGTTTAAAAAAAGATTTGCCAAGGAAACTCTCTGTGCTTGGTACATTTCAATTAAATGCTGCTTTTAACTCTTTTCTTCTGCATAGTCAAGTTTCAAAGCTGTATTAAGTCAACGTTCAGTTGTAAACATTTGAAAGAACCACCATAACGTTCAGCATTACAAACAACCTCCATTCCTGCGGTGTTCATAACTCTGAGGTTCTACTGTATGCACACGTTTGCCCCCAGAAGCAAACAGAGGGATTTCTGGACAGACTTCCACCCCACAAAGACAACGGCTAGAAATCAAACTACCACTGGGGGCGTATTTAATCCTTTCTTTTGGGGAGCATTCAAAGCACCATGATGTTTAGTGAGCTCCCTGTTTGTTCCCCTGGGCTGACAGGCACTGGGGTTGGATTGTGCTATAGGGGAGGTGCGCAATTGTGTGAGTAAGGCACTGTTCTAGGACTCGACACACCTGGGTTAATTTCCCAGCTCTGCCACTGACTCCCTGTGAGACCTTGGGCAAGTCACTGCATCTCTCTGGGCTTGAAGTGAGGATAATCAGCCTCTCTCTGACTGTCTGATCCATGTACATTGCAAGCTCTTTAGGGCTGGGACAGTCCTGATCTCCCCGGTAATAATGCCGGGGAGCGGCTCTCATGTAGCGGTGGCTAAGAGGGGACTACAGACGACAGGAGTGTGATGGCCCAATGGCCCTTGGCTCTAACCATGGCTTGTGGTGGCCTTTCCAGTCATCAGCTGAGGCTCCTGGTCTCTTTCCTATTTATAAGGGGCTCAAAAAATAAGTTGTGAGGGGCTAGGACTGAGGCCCTGTTGCGATCCTGACCCTCCCCCAGCTTAAAGGAAATGACTCCTCTTTGCTTTGTTTCCCAGAACCCCAGCAGTGGGGCCAGGAGAGCTGGGTGGGGGGAGCTGTGATAAATCCACAACCCGGCAGCAGTGTCAACAGCCCTGCTCTGCCTGAGAGGCTCGTCTTTGATCCCACGCTGGGAAAGAACACGCCAGTTATTTTTCAACCGCCTTCCAAGGAGGAACCCTTGGACTCAGCTGCTGTTTGTGTTGCCGGAAGGGCAGCCCGAGGTTAGGAATTTCAGGGTAAACAGAGTGGAGCTGAGAACTCAGGGGCTCAAACCCCAGCTTGCCCCCCACCTACAATCACTCATTAAAAAGCAGGAGCCTAATTTCCACAAAGGGCCCTTCCTACCGCTGGAGCAGTGGAACAGTGAACCCCTGCCCTTTCCTTGCTCCTTCCTTGGAACTTCCTTACCCCGCTACTAGAATACGAACAAGCTGCGCAGTGCAGAGCGAGCTGCATTTTAAATATCCCCTCATTCACGTTCTCCTTCCTCTACCCCTCGACTCCTTTCTCCAAGCTCAGCGTTACACCGGTAAGAAGGCACTGGGCTCTGGTTGGAAAGAAACGGCTGCTTTACTCTCCCACCGTTACCTTACCGACCATTAGTTTGCAAGCGTCTGAATTTAAAAGTACGAACGGAGCAGCCACTCCCGAGAAACAGAGTTAAAGCCGAAGTTAACAAAAAAATCACGCGGAGCCCCTTAGCGCCTTCAGAGCCGCCGCGTCCCCATGCGAGGCGGGACCTGGGGGGAACCGGGGCTGAGCTGCCACCAGGTCCAAGGGGCTGTTTATTAAACTGGTAAAACTGTAAAAAATACTAAGTGTAGCTTGGTTATTTATTCACATTATTTTCAACAAAAATTAGAAAAAAAAAAAAGTCTTGCCCCAAGAAGATTCACTTGGCCCCCATCAGGGAGGAGTCAGAGCAGGGGGGAGCCCACATTGGGGCTGGTTATTGGAATGGCTGGGTCCCCCCTACCCCCATTTCCACCCCCAGCTCCAGCCCACGCTGTGGTTTGTGGTTAGTGCGTCTATCACACCCAGGCACAGAACTGTACAGATGCCAAGCTCCCAACGTGAGGAGGAGGGGTTGGGGGGCTGGAGGGTGTTCAAGTCTCTGCTTTCCCTGCCCCAGCCCAGCCTCAGATGGGGGACGATTTCCCCACCATCACCTCGCCCTTGATCGGCTGCACTCGGCCCCCTCCCTCCTCCGGGATCTGCTCCCCCAGCTGCGTGGAGAAACCCAGCTTGGGCGTCCGAATCTTGAATCCCTCCAGCGCCCCTGACCCCTTCTCTCCTTCCCCCGGAGAGGAGCCCCCTCTCTCCTGCTGCTCCGAAGTGACTTCTAGCGCCCCTCTGGTTTTGGGGCTCAGGGCGAGCTTGGGGAACTTGAACTTGGGGGATTTCTCTCTGCCGTCAAGCTCGCCTCTCTCCACAGTGTATTCCCCCTTCGACTTGGAGGTGAAGCCCAGCGAGATCTTGGATGTCTCTGGCTTGGCATCTCGGTCCCTCTCCCCCTTTTCCAACAAGGCCATCTCTGTCCTGGCAGCCGAAGAGACCACGTTCCCGGCTTGTTCCCCTTCCTTCTTCTTGAAACCTGAGAACATGATCTTAGGAGGCTTGAACTTGGCCGCCTTGAGAGCCATGAAGGTGCTGACGTGAGTCTCATCCTTGGCCTCTTCCGCCCTCACCAGCTTGAGGTTCATTTCGGGGTCCATCTCTGCCACCTTATACGGGGAGGAGAATTCAACCTGGGGCAGCTTGATCTTGCCCAGCTTCGCCTTGCTGTCCTGGGAGCCGTTCTGCAGGGAAAGTTCGCCCTCCTCCCCGTTGAGCTGAGCCGCTGACCCCTTCCCGCTGGTGCCCAGGTCCATGGCCTCAGTCTTGGAGAAGCCCAGGTTGGGCAGCTTCAGCTTGGAGCCTTTCTCCAGCTCCCCTCCCTCCTTGGTGGAGGGCCCTAGCTCCCCATTGACTTCCAGCCCAACTTTGGGTTTGGAGAGGGAAAGCCCAAAGTTGGGCTTCCGCTTTATTTTAGGCCCCTTCGCTTTGCCGTCCCCATCCCCTTCCAAGGTGCCAGCAGCAGCTTCGCCATCTCCTTCCAAGAGTCCAGAGGAGGCTTCTACCCCCTTCCCCTTGGGCTTCACCAGCACAAATACCGCCTTCTTCACCTTGGCCATCTTCACCTTGGCTTCAGCCTCCTGGGCCTTGCTTTCCCCCCTAGAAAGGTCCCCTTCTCCTCCTTCCTGGGTGGCTTTGGGCAGGGCGATCCCAAACTTGGGCAGCTTCATTTTATACTTCTTCCCTGCCTCTGCTTCAGAAGCGTCCCCCTTGACGCCACGATCCTTCTCACCTTGGATGCCAGCGGCGCTGGTTCTCGGCAGCTCCTTGGAGCCACTGTGGTGGAGCTGAGCCCCATCAACTTCATACTCTGCATGCGCCTTGATGCTCGGGGCAGAGATCTCCAGGTCTGGCATTTTGAACAGGGATTTCTTCCCCCCCATCTGCTCCCTGTCTGAACCCTGGTGGCTGTGGAGAGATGTCGTCATGTTCCCCTCGTCCCCTTTGGATCCTGAAATCCCGAATGGCGACATCTTGATTTTGGGCATCTTGAGCCTGACCTCTAACCCTCCCACATCCTGCTCCAGATCTTCAGCACCTGCCGGTTTCCCGACCCTGACCCTGGCGTCTCCACCCATCTCGGCTTTCCCGCCCCCCAAAGCTGGAGCTTCACCGGGGCCCACCGAGAACCCCACGTCCGGAATGGCAAGCTGGGGCATTTTAAAGGAGAAGTCCTTTCCCTCTGCCGTGGGGCAGAGGGGCTGGGTGTCCGTCCTGGACTCGTCCCCCTTGGCCTCTGTGCCAACTTTGGAAATCCCAAACGAGGGCATCTTCAGTTTGAACTTGCTGTCGTAACCATCTGTCTCAGAGTCCTCTGCCCTGGGGGAACTCTCCCCCTCTCCCTTGCCCACAGTGAAGCCGATGGGAACCGACGGCATTTTGAGCTTGGCCTCTTTCACCCCCACTTCGCTGCCTGGGGTCTCGAGGCTCCCCCAGAGTTTGGGGGGGTTAAGCTCCACCTTGGGGGTCTTGGATGAGTCTATATCTGCCTCCCATTGGTCATCAGAACTGGCTCCCCCGAATTTAGGCAGCTTAATCTTTGGGCCACTCACTTCGACTCTGGGCATCTTCCCGTGCAGCCCAGACGTGTCCAGAGCAAAGTCTCGATCTCTGCTTAAGCCGACGTCAAATCCCACCTCTGGAGCTTTCACCTTCGGGGTAGAAAATTTAGGTAGCCCAACCGACGGTAGCTTAAATTTCCCCTCGGCTTCCTCCAGTCCCTCGATGATGATCTCCCCCTCGGTCAGAGGTACCTCTACATCTGACAGTCTGGCTTTGGGCAAGGAAATATCCACTTTGGGCACCCGAATCTTGGAACCCAGCAGGGAAGCTTCAGTAGCATCGGCTGCATATTTGCCCCCTTCCATCTCCAGGGTTACTTTCTGGTCCTTTATGGAAGGCCCTTTCAGCTTTTGTCCTTTGAGAAGGTGCATCTCTGCCTCAGCACCACTCAGCTCTCTATCCAAGTCTTTCCCCAGGAAACCCTCCAGCCCATATTTGGGCAGCTCCACCTTGGGCATCTTAATTTTGGTGTCTGCTTTCTCAAAGGCGGCATCCCCCTCTATTTTCAGCCCAGCCTCATGCTGGCCCAGCATCTCCACACTGGCTTTCGGCAAGTTGATATCCAAGTCTAGCTTTGGTGCGGAGATGCCAATGGAAGGCGCCTTGGGGATTTTCAAGTTTCCTTCGTACCCCTTGATGTCAGCCTCAGAGATGTCTATGACCGGCTTTCCCACTGATGACTCCCCTTCTGCTCTTACACCGGGAACGGAGATTTGCAATGAAGGAATTTGGTCGGGCGTGGAGATCTCTAGTGATGGCATCTTAACCATGCCCACTTTTAGCTTGGTGCCAGGGCTTTCTGGTCTCACAGACGCCTCCACGTCGGCTTTCTCCTCTTTGGTTCCAAACCTTGGCAGCTCGACCTGGGGCATTTTAATTTCCATGTCGGGGCCTTGGATGTAACTTTCACCTTTGGAGCCTCTCACATCGGCTTCTGCTTTCAGTTCGGCCTTGGGAGAAGAGATCGTCAGTTTTGGCATCTTCATGAAGGGGCCTTTTAGCTTTTCCTCTGGGCTCCCAGCAGCCACGTCGGGCTCTTTGGCAGCTGTTTTCCCTTTCTTGCCTTTCACGTCACTCTCAGGAGCTGTCACACTGGGCCCAGACACCTCCACATCCTTCCTGGCAATGCCAAATGATGGCATTTTGAACCTGGGCATCTTCATCTTGGCCTCCTTGCCCTTTGCTTTCCCATCCAGCTCTCCGGACAAGGCCTCGGCACTCCCTTTCACTTCCCCCTTGAGCATCTCTTGCTCCAGTTCCAGCTCCTCCTCCTTGCCCTGGCCCCCAAATTTTGGCAGTGAAAATTTTGGCATCTTCAGCTTAATATCTGGGACCTCGATGCTGACGTTAGGTGATGTTTCCCCAGCCTGGGTGACCCCTTCGCCCAAGATGTCCCCCTTTCCCTTGGGCAAGTCAATGTCCACATCCACTTTGGGACTGGAGATGTCAACCGTGGGAAGTTTCACTGAAGGCAGCTTCACTTTGGCTTCGGAGGAGTCCATATCGACGTGAGGCCCTGAGATCTCCACCTTCCCCTCTCCCTCCGCAGAGAGCCAGGGCCCGTCCACGTCGGCCCCCGGCTTCGACCTGGAGAATGAGAGCCCAAATTTGGGCATCTTCAGCTTAGGCCCTTTGGCGCTTGCTTCCAGGGTTTCCGCCTCCAGCTCAGTTTGTGGCGTTGCAGCCTCCAGGCCTCCTTTCTTAACCTTCGGGCCAGAGAGGCCAAATTTGGGGAAAGAGAATTTGGGCGATTTCAGCCTGGTATCGGTCTCCGGCAGTTTCCCGCTGACATCGACAGCGGCTGTTCCCCCCAGCCGGGCCTCGATGGCCATGTCGGGGAGCTTAGGTGTTGAAATCTCAATGGAGGGCAGCTTCACTGTGGCCTCTAGGCTGCCGGGCTTCACTTCGGGGCTTTTGAGTTCTAGGCCCACCTTTGGGAACTTCATATCCGCTCTGCCCTTCCCTTCCTGCCCCGCTCTCTCCAGTTCCTCACTCTCCCGCTTCTCTTTCCCAAACGAAATATCCACCTTGGGGATCTTCACCACCATCCCACTTAGATCCGGGCCTTCAAAGTCTGCACTCTGGAGCTGAACCCCTGCTTGTGGCGTGGGGCGGTCAGCCTTGGCCTTGGCAGCCGGCACATCGATCTCCACCTCCAAGTCCTTGCAGACGGCCCCGAACTTCGGGAGAGGCTCCTGGGGCTTTTGCAGCTGGAAGTCACGTTCCTTCAGGCCTGCCACTGCCCTGAGCTCCCCCTCAAAGCCAGGCTTTGCCTTCGGCAAGTCCAGATCAACGCCTACCTTGGGCATGTCGATGCCCACCGACGGCATCTTCACCGATGGGAAACTCAGCCTGGCTTGGGCCGTTTCCACCTCCGACTCCAGCCTCCTCCCATCAGCTTTCCCCGAGGGCAGCCTCACCTCAATCTTCGGCTTCTCGATGGCTAGCTCGGGCTTTCGCAAAGAGGCCTCCGGCAGCTCCACATCGACCGGCTTAATCCTCGGCACAGAGATAGCCAGCGTGGGCACACTTATCTTCCCAGCCGTGATCTCCAGGCGCCCGGCATCGGCCTCCAGCTGCGGGGCCTTGCTCTCGGCTTTCCCGGCCGTGCCAGAGAGGTCGAATTTCGGAAGGGACACCTGTGGCATTTTGAATTTGAACTCAGGACCCTCAGCACCGTTCCCGTCAGAGGCTTTCACCCTCCCCACACCAACTAGCCCAGCCGGTTCCATCTTTGCTTTGGGCAGCTGCACATCGGCAGCTTTGGGGACAGAGATGTCGATGGAGGGCATCTTCACCCCAGGGAATTTCACCTTCCCTTCGGCGGCAGGCTCTTTCGCTTTGGTGTCTGCATCGGGCTTGTGTTCCCGCAGGGAGATCCCAAAGCTTGGCATCTTAATCTTGGGCCCTTTTGTCTTCAACTCGGGGCTCTCCCTCTCTGCCTTCCCCACTTTCACTTCCACCTGGGGCACCTTGAACTCCCTCTCCACCTCCTCCTCTTTGGCTTTGCCCCCATGCGTGGGCAGGCTGATCTTGGGGATCTTCACAGTCACGTCGGGGAGCTCCAGCGCGGCTTTGGCAGGCTCCGGTTCCAGTTCTGCATCTGCCTTCCCCCTGGGAAGGGGGATCTCGACATCCACCTGCCGCACCCCTATGTTCAGGGATGGGAGCTTCATGCCGGCTACGTAGCTCCCGGCTGGCCCCTCAGCCTCCCCTTTGTCACTGGGCAGAGAGGTGCTGAGCTTGGGGGCCGGGATGGCGGGCGTTCTCACTGTGCCTTCCGCTTCCTCTGCAGAGATGCCAAACTTGGGCATTTTGATTTTCAAGCCCACCCCTTTGGCGCTGACGTCTGGGGCTTCCAGGGCTCCTTCCACTTTGGGAAGGCTCAAATCCACGTCTACTTTGGGTGCTGCTATTTCGACCGAGGGGAGTTTGATGCCGGCTCTGAGCTCTTCCTCTGGCCCCTCTGCTTCCCTGTCTGCCCTCGGCAGGGAAATCCCAACCTGGGGCACTTGGACTTTGGGCACCTTCAGCTTCCCCTCCAGTCCCCCCACCTCAATTTCCCCCTCCGCAGGCCTGGTGGACACCCCGAACTTCGGCAGCTTGATCCGCAAGGCCTCCCCTTTGCCCGAGATCTCCGGAGTCTCCACACCAGCCGTTACTTTGGAGGCTTTGAGATCAGGAATGGGAATGTCCAATTCGACCTGGGGGGCCTTGAACTTGACTTGGTCCTTGAGCTCGACCTCCGCAGGCCCAGCATCCTCCTTGGGCTTTTTCCCCTTGGGGAATGGGGCTGCGAACTGGGGGGCCTTCCCCCGGACACCTGGCTCCCCTTCCACGCTCCCCTTGGGCCAGGCTGCTTCCAGCGTCCCTGCCACAGCCAGCACCTGCGTGCCTGCCGCCTCCTTCACCTTCAGTCTGGGGAACCGGAGCCTCCTCCCCTTGCCGTGGGAAGAGGAGAGCTCGGCAGAGACGTCTGGGCTGGGCCCGGCCGCTCCCGTCTCAGCCGCGCTCTTGGCCTTCCTCAGCTTGGCGAACTTGGGCAAGGAGAACTCCACGTCCATAGGGGCCACGTCCAGCTTCCCCGCCGACGGCTCTGCGCTGCCCGTCAGGGCCACCTCCTCCTCCGGGGCCCTCGCCTTCTGCTTCCTCATGGGCACCAGGCTCTTCATGGTCTGGGGAGAGAGGAGAGAGTGGGAGAACACGGCCCTGTCAGTCAGGCTCCAGCGAGCGCCCAGGCGGTTCGGCAGCGCGGGAATGTTACCTCCACCTGTCGGCGTGCTAGCAGCACGCAGCCTGGGACCACCATTGCAGCCTGGAGCCAGTGTTTGTACTGCAGCTCTGCCCCGATCCCTGCTCGCCGCGAGCCATCTACATTCCCGGATCGCCTCCTTCCCAGCACCCCACGTCTGTCCCTGGTCCCTGCTCGCCGCGAGCCATCTACATTCCCGGATCGCCACCTTCCCAGCACCCCACGTCTGTCCCTGATCCCTGCTCGCCGCGAGCCATCTACATTCCCGGATCGCCTCCTTCCCAGCACCCCACGTCTGTCCCTGGTCCCTGCTCGCCGCGAGCCATCTACATTCCCGGATCGCCACCTTCCCAGCACCCCACGTCTGTCCCTGATCCCTGCTCGCCGCGAGCCATCTACATTCCCAGATCGCCACCTTCCCAGCACCCTACGTCTGTCCCTGGTCCCTGCTCGCCGTGAGCCATCTACATTCCCGGATCGCCACCTTCCCAGCACCCTACGTCTGCCCCTGATCCCTGCTCGCCACGAGCCATCTACATTCCCGGATCGCCACCTTCCCAGCACCCCACGTCTGTCCCTGATCCCGGCTCGCCGCGAGCCATCCACATTCCCGGATCGCCACCTTCCCAGCACCCTACGTCTGTCCCTGATCCCTGCTCGCCGCGAGCCATCTACATTTCCGGATCGCCACGTTCCCAGCACCCTACGTCTGTCCCTGATCCCTGCTCGCCGCGAGCCATCTACATTCCCGGATCGCCACCTTCCCAGCACCCCACGTCTGTCCCTGATCCCTGCTCGCCGCGAGCCATCTACATTCCCAGATCGCCACCTTCCCAGCACCCTACGTCTGTCCCTGGTCCCTGCTCGCCGTGAGCCATCTACATTCCCGGATCGCCACCTTCCCAGCACCCTACGTCTGCCCCTGATCCCTGCTCGCCACGAGCCATCTACATTCCCGGATCGCCACCTTCCCAGCACCCCACGTCTGTCCCTGATCCCGGCTCGCCGCGAGCCATCCACATTCCCGGATCGCCACCTTCCCAGCACCCTACGTCTGTCCCTGATCCCTGCTCGCCGCGAGCCATCTACATTTCCGGATCGCCACGTTCCCAGCACCCTACGTCTGTCCCTGATCCCTGCTCGCCGCGAGCCATCTACATTCCCGGATCGCCACGTTCCCAGCACCCTACGTCTGTCCCTGATTCCTGCTCGCCATCTACATTCCCGGATCGCCACCTTCCCAGCACCCAACGTCTGTCCCTGATCCCTGCTCGCCGCGAGCCATCTACATTCCCGGATCGCCACGTTCCCAGCACCCTACGTCTGTCCCTGATTCCTGCTCGCCGCGAGCCATCTACATTCCCGGATCGCCACCTTCCCAGCACCCTACGTCTGTCCCTGATTCCTGCTCGCCGCGAGCCATCTACATTCCCGGATCACCACCTTCCCAGCACCCAACGTCTGTCCCTGATCTCTGCTCGCCGCGAGCCATCTACATTCCCGGATCGCCACGTTCCCAGCACCCTACGTCTGTCCCTGATTCCTGCTCACCATCTACATTCCCGGATCGCCACCTTCCCAGCACCCTACGTCTGTCCCTGATCCCTGCTCGCCGCGAGCCATCTACATTCCCGGATCGCCACCTTCCCAGCACCCTACGTCTGTCCCTGCTCACGGCAAGCCATCTACATTCCCGGATTGCCATCTTCCCAGCACTCAACGTCTGTCCCGGGCAGGACGGGGGTAACTGAGAATCGGCCCAAGAGGTTTTGCCGAGTCTCTGAGAGCGCAGGTCAGTTATAAACAAACAAAGAAGCTTCCCCCCACCCCCCATCTCTAACCCGTCACTCTGAGACTCCCCCCCACCCCACCCCATCTCTAACCCGTCACTCTGAGACTCCCCCCCACTCCCCCCCATCTCTAACCCGTCACTCTGAGACTCCCCCCCCCCACCCCCCATCTCTAACCCGTCACTCTGAGACTCCCCCCCACCCCACGCCATCTCTAACCCGTCACTCTGAGACTCCCCCCCACTCCCCCCCATCTCTAACCCGTCACTCTGAGACTCCCCCCCACTCCCCCCCATCTCTAACCCGTCACTCTGAGACTCCCCCCCCCCCCCATCTCTAACCCGTCACTCTGAGACTCCCCCCCACCCCCCCCATCTCTAACCCGTCACTCTGGGAGTCATTGGACTCCACACGCGGCTGAGTTACAAGTCAGCGGGAGGGGCCGGCCCTGCGTACCAGCTTGGCCATCTTCGCCTGGGGTCCCTTCGCTTCCAGGCCGCCAGCTGTGGGGCTCCCGGGCACGTCCGGCCGGGGAACGGTGCGCTTCAGGCAGAAGGAGACCCTGTACGGCTCGGCACACTTCAGGATCCGCAGCGCGTCTTCGTAGCGGACGTTCTCGAAGTAAACCCTGGCGCTCAGGAGCTGGTCGCCTGCAGGGATGAGGGGGGAGTTTAGGGGCTATGAGATGGGACAGCAAATGGTGCAATAGAAACAGAAGCAACGGGCCGGATTCAGCGTGGGGCAGCCATTGCCGTGAGTGCCAAGTGCTGGCACGGCGGGGACGTTGGCCAGGGTTCGAAGCCTCCTCCGGGCAAGCGAGGGAGAATGGCCCAGCGGCTAGGGCCTGAGCCGGGAGATCCCTGCTGAAATCGCCAAACGCTCTGGCCATGGGCGGTGCCAGGCTAAAGTCTTGCACCATGGAGGAGTCAGGAAATCGACCAACGTTCCTCTCCCAGCGGTCACTGGGACGTCCCCTGGCCACGGCCCCTGCGGCCTCCCCTCCCGGCGCGGGCTTACGCTCATTGTCAGCGCGACGGCCGGGGAACGCACAGCGACAAAGGCCATGCGAGCCACTCGGTTCTCTCCTGCCGACTCTTTGTGGCATTAACCTCCCCAGGCCAGAAGCCAGAGACACCGATAGCCTGGCCAATGGCCCGAGCGCCAGGGGATCCTTTCTGTCCTCAGCCCCGGCCAGCGGCCCGAGCGCCAGGGGATCCTCTCTGTCCTCAGCCCCGGCCAGTCGCCCAAGTGCCAGGGGAGCAAGGGGGCCGCTTAGTGCCCGCTATGCCGTGGGCACCCGTCCCACTAGGGACTGAGAGTGATGTCACGCACGAAGAGGGGGAGCCCTGCCCGGCACTGCTACCTCGCGAGTGGAACCAGGGCTCCACCACCTCCCTCCCGTCGCCCGCAGAGCGAACAAAGCTGGGGCGATCCTCAGCCCAGCTACACCGCCCAGCCCCCAGCCAAGATCAGGGCCCCGTCGGGCCGGGCGCTGCCCAGACCCCGGCCGAGATCAGGGCCCCGTCGGGCCGGGCGCTGCCCAGACCCCGGCCGAGCTCAGGGCCCCGTCGGGCCGGGCGCTGCCCAGACCCCGGCCGAGCTCAGGGCCCCGTCGGGCCGGGCGCTGCCCAGACCCCGACCGAGCTCAGGGCCCCGTCGCGCCGGGCGCTGCACAGACAGATCCGGGAATCGGTGGCAGAGCTGCGTCCTCAGCTGCCTCCTTCACCCCTCACCTGAGGAACGAGGCCCCCCCAGCGCCACCCACCTTCTTTCAGGCTCAGGCCCTTGGCGGCGGGGGCCTCCCGCAGCACGTCGGAGACGAAGAGCCCCCCCTTGCCCCCGCCGGCCACACTGATCCCGCTGGCCCCGGGCCTGGCCTCCGTCTCCAGGATCATCTCCACCAGCTCCGGCGTCTTCGCTTCCTCCTGGCGGGGGAGAGACCCAGCGGGAAGCTGGCACTGAGCTGGGCCCTGGCTCGGCCAGGAGTGGTGGGCTCAGCGCCGGCTACCCACGACCCCCCACCCCACCCCCCGGGTCTGCCTCTTTGCCGGGTGCCGTGGGGCTGGACGGCCCCAGGGAGAGGAAGGCAGGTCCTGCCCAAGACAGGAGCCATTTGCTGCCGGCCGCAGTTCCCTGGGAATAACCAAGCGCCTGGGACGCCAAAGGGACTGAGCAGGGTTGGAAGCCGGCGCGAGACAGAGATTTTGACCTTGCTGCGAGCCCCATGGCTGCTGCGAGGGGGTCGGGGGCAGCTGCCGGCCCGGCCCGTAGGGGTGGCAGGACAGACGGGCCTGGAGACCTTTGGTTGCTGCAAATTTCTGTTCCTCTGCAGCGCGGCGTTCCTGGGCCGGGACACACCGCGGCGCCTGCTCCCCGGCTGCCGGGGCCTGCGGGCTGAGGGGGACGGCACGAGGCCAGAGACCGGAGCGGGGACAGGCCAGAGGGGGCGGCTGGCCCTGGAACCGCGGATACCCAGCGAGAGGGACCACGGCGGGTGACAGACCCCCGGGGCGCCGCTGACATCCCCGGGTTCGGCAGGGTCAGCCCGGAGCCTGGGGCAGGGAGGGTCTCTCCAGCCGGGGTCTGCACAGCGCCGGAGGCCCTTGTGCGAGTCCTGGGGCCGAGCACGGTGTGAAATGGGGGAGGGAGGATCCGTGGGCAGCCGGCGGTGGGCAGGCTAGGAAGGGTTAATCCCTCACCCTGCTCTGGGTCTCCATGGCGGGGGCTGGCTCCGCGGCGCTGGGCTGGCTCTCGGCTTTCCGCTGCAAGACCCGCTTCAGTTCCGCATGGAGCTTCTCCTTCTGGGCCTGCAGCGGGGAGACGGGGCGGGGGGTGAGGGCTGGGAGCCAGGACTCCTGGGTTCTCTCCCAGCTCTGCCACTGACCCGCTGCGTGGCTCTGGGCATGGCCCAGCCGCTCTCTGTTCCCATCTCGGCTATTGAGACTAAACAGCCCTGGGACTCGGGGTTCAGAACCTGCCCCCCAGCTCCCAGCACAGCGGGGCCCGATCCCAGCCCTGCTGCCAGGACCCCAACCCAGCTGCTAGCTCGGGGAGCCGCTGACTCGCAGGACCGGCTCGGCCCCAGAGAAAGGCCTTTCGGAGCCGCGATCCCCGGGCAGGCTCCCCGGCCCCTCACCCTGAGCCCGGCCCCTCACCCTGAGCCCCGTTTCCTGCCCTCCCTGCCCAGCCCAGCCCCCTCACCCTGACCCTCACCCTGACCCCTCACCCTGACCCCGGCGCCCTCACCCTGACCCCAGACCCCTCACCTTGACCCTAGACCCCTCACCTTGACCCCTGAGCCTGGCCCCTCACCCTGAGCCCCGTTTCCTGCCCTCCCTGCCCAGCCCGGCCCCCTCACCCTGACCCCTCACCCTGACCCCGGCGCCCTCACCCTGACCCCAGACCCCTCACCTTGACCCTAGACCCCTCACCTTGACCCCTGAGCCTGGCCCCTCACCCTGAGCCCCGTTTCCTGCCCTCCCTGCCCAGCCCGGCCCCCTCACCCTGACCCCTCACCCTGAGCCCGGCGCCCTCACCCTGACCCCTCACCCTGACCCTAGACCCCTCACCTTGACCCCTCACCCTGAGCCCCGTTTCCTGCCCTCCCTGCCCAGCCTGGCCCCCTCACCCTGACCCCTCACCCTGACCCCAGACCCCTCACCTTGACCCCTCACCCTGAGCCTGGCCCCTCACCCTGAGCCCCGTTTCCTGCCCTCCCTGCCCAGCCCGGCCCCCTCACCCTGACCCCAGCCCCCTCACCCTGACCCCAGCCCCCTTACCCTGACCCCTCACCCTGAGCCCCATTTCCTGCCCTCCCTGCCCAGCCTGGCCCCCTCACCCTGACCCCTCACCCTGACCCCGTTTCCTGCCCTCCCGGCCTTACGGCTCGTTCCGCGCTGCTGGCTTCCTCGGGGGACGGGAGTGGCTGGGGCCCGGGCTGGGGCCGGGGCTGGGGCAGCCGCTTCTCCTCCTTTACTTCCGCTGCCTTGAGGGGGTGGGGGGGGGGGGGAGAGAGAAAACACAGGACTCAGCCTGGAGCCGCCCCCACTCCCACCCCTGCAGCCAGAAACCCCCCAGGCAAACGTGCTGAGCGCCCCCCACGGGACCAGTGGGGCCAAGGACCAGCCCCACCGCAGCACAAAACACTACTATCGCTCCACCAGCTGACAGCAGTGGGAGGCTGTTATCCTCGCGGCTCTCAGGGCCCGCACGCTTCTTGGTGCAGGGACGGGAGTGGGATCGGACCTGGGGCCCATCTAGCCCGGCCTCCCGTCTGCCGAGCCCTAGTCCAGCTCCTGAGCCCCAGGCGGTCAGAGCAGGAGGGTTTAGATCCCTCTCCACAGCTCTGCCTCTCGCGTTCCCGTGCGTCCCCTTGCAGCGCGTTTGGGGGAGGGGGGGTGCGCACAGTAACCGGCCTGCAGCCCCCGGAGCCGAGGGGTTCTGCCAGCACCCCAGAAATCCAGGAGGGGCGGGGGGCTCCGGTCCAGGGCTGCCCTTAGCAGCTGGGCCCATGCTCCCTCCTCGCCCCGGGCCTGCAGGTCTGATCCCCACCCCGGTGAGCCGGGGTGAACCCCCCGCCCCGTGCCGGTACTCACGGGAGATCCACTTCCTGCGCCGGCAGCCTGGCCTTCCGCCCGGTCTCTCTCCGCGCCTGCCAGGCCAAGGACAGAGAAAACAGCCCCACTGAGTGGAGCCCCGAAGGGATGGGGCTGCGAGGGGGGGACAGTCACGCAGCACCCCCAGGAGGCTGCCCAGAAAGACACGGGGGCTCCACCACCTGATTCGGGCCTGCTGGGATCTGGCCAGGGCAATGCAGGGGGGCAGAGGGGCCTGACCCCAGCCCACAGGGTCTCCACTGGGGCGGGGGGAGCTGCTGACCCAGGGGGTTCCATCCAGCACCCCAGATTCCAGCCGAGGCTCTCGCCTCCCAGCTGGCTCCGATTCCCCACTGGGGGCAGCTGGGGCCCCATTTGCCCATCGCCCCCCGTGCTGGCTCTGAACAGCCCCCCAGCCGTGCTGAACGCCGTCGCGCCCCAAACCTCCCCGCGACGCCGTGCGATTGAACACCACGGGCCGGGGAGCCCCCGGGAACGGAGCCAGGCCTCTGGGGCACCACTGGGAAACCCAGCGCTGGGCCACTTTCGCCCTCCTCCACCGTGACCTGGCCCTGCAGTGAGGGGAGAGATGGGGCAGCTTCCGGCCCCCTAGTTCTAAATCAGGTTCATCACCTCCCCCCTCCCCCCCCTCAGGAACCAGCCAGTCCCGAAATAGCGTCCCAGGGGCCTGGTTTATTCCAGCCACCGGGAGCGGAAATGGCTTTTCCACCTAAGGGTCAGCAGGGAAACCAGCCCCAACCCCGCCCTGATCATACAGACAGGGAGCCCGGCCCCGTCACTCCGCCAGCCAGCCGCCCCGCCCAGCCCCAGCGCCCCGGTCTGTGGGGCTGCACCGTGCGCTGGTCCCACGGCCCCCAGGCGGGACCCTGGCCCATGGCGTAGGGGTCTTTGCCGTGGGATTGCTCAGCTCTGTAAGGGGGGATCCAGCGGGTTGCTCCCTTCGCAATCCAGACTCAGAGCCACCCGAGGTGCCGCCTCAGACCAGACCAGCCCCGTTTCATTCAGCCACCGACGTCCTCCTCCGGCTGGCAGGCCAGACGGCGCTCGCAGCGGCCAGTGAACGGGGCTTTCGGCCTGGACTGCAGACCCTCATCTGGGCTAAATGGAAGGAGCAATTAACCCTTTTGTGGAGCAAGATAGCTAGGAAGAATAGAAGCCACCGCCCAAAGCCACGGCCAGGGCTACTTGGAAGCTGAGCTGTGTGGGCTGAGGAGTTCCAGCCGCAATAAACACAGGGGCCAAGGGAAGGTCTGTGGAGCTCCAGACACAGACTCGAGCCTCACCCATAGGGAGAGCCCCCCCTCCCCCACACAGACACACCAGCTCCTGCGGGGAGCGGACGGATGGGCAACGTCCATCCTGGGGCCAGGGGGCTGCACAGATGCTGCTCATCTCACTCCCCTGACAGCCTTGGGGGCAAGGCCAGCGCAGGGGGAGGGGGGGCAGAATGCTTTGAACGGCAATGTCCTGCCCCCCACAGGCTGCTCCCCTAACCAGTCACCCCCCCATCCCTCCCAGAGCCTGGCTTCCAGCCCCCTGCTCTAGCCTACCAGTCCCCACTCCCCTCCCAGAGCCGGGGAGAGAACCCAGGAGTCCTGGCTCCCAGCCCCCCTGCTCTAACCACTAGACCCCACTCCCCTCCCAGAGCCGGAGAGAGAACCCAGGAGTCCTGGCTCCCAGCTCTAACCACTAGATCCCACTCCCCTCCCAGAGCTGGGGAGAGAACCCAGGAGTCCTGGCTCTCAATCCCCCCTGCTCTAACCACTAGACCCCACTCCCCTCCCAGAGCCGGGGAGAGAACCCAGGAGTCCTGGCTCTCAGCCCCCCTGCTCTAACCACTAGACCCCACTCCCCTCCCAGAGCCGGGGAGAGAACCCAGGAGTCCTGGCTCTCAGCCCCCTGCTCTAATCACTAGACCTCACTCTCCTCCCAGAGCCGGGGAGAGAACCCAGGAGTCCTGGCTCTCAGCCCCCCTGCTCTAACCACTAGACCCCACTCCCCTCCCAGAGCCGGGGAGAGAACCCAGGAGTCCTGGCTCCCACTTTGGTTGCTGCTCCCAGCTCTGGGGTGACTCGGGCCGTGTCTTTCTCCCTGTGGCTCCCTGCCCCTGACGCCCCTTGGAAGACCCCCCTCCCCGCCCCAGACCCAAAGAGGTTTCTCCCTTCTGCACCTCCCCGCCCACCACTGCATCTTCCTGGGCCCCCCCATCATCCCTTGCTGGGAGCAGACTGGCGTCGGGCCCCCATCTCTGCACGGGTCCCGGTGGCATTTCATTCCCACGCCCGTGCCGGGGGGCCCGGGCCTGGAAAGGTCACTGGCTGACCTCTCACATTCCCCGCCCCCGGGGAACAATGGGCCCCTGCGTCCTGCCCAGGGCCGCGCGGGCATAGCTGGCATTCCGGGCAAAGGTTCCCGGGACCCCGCACAGCGTCTCTGCACAGCCTGGCGCCCCCACCCGCCGGCTCGTCTTCTCCCACGGGGGAGACGCGCACCCGCTGTCAAGCCTGCCGCCGCGGGAGCGAGAACCGTACGCCGGGGGCTGCAGGAGTCGGGGCTTGCGGTGCCCAGCTCGACATGACACGGAGCCAGGCCAGACAGGAGCGTCCCCGTGGCCTTTTGCCCGGGCTCAGCTCCAGCCCGGCCTGTCAGCTCAGCGCAGCAAAGACCCCGGTGCCGGGCGCTGCCCAGACCCCACGCGGGAGCCCTGCCGGGAGCCCACAGGGGCAGGGACCTGGCAGACTCAGGGGAAGGAACTTGCCCATAAGGAGGCAACAGAGCCAGGACCAGAGCCCAGGTGGCCAGACTCCCCATCCCACAGCCAGCTCCGGAGCCCAGCGCTCCCAGCCAGGGGGGGAAACTGAGGCCCAGAGAGATGCAGTTGCCCAAGGAGCCTGGGCAGCCTCCCGTAGCCTGTCCAATGCCTCCACCCCAAGGCCACCCTCCCTCCGGAGCACGGGGCAGCTCAGGCCTGGGGGTCAGAGACCAGCCTCAGGGGTGAGCCTCTCCCCAGGCTGCACAGAGACTGCAAACCAGGGCTCCCGTTAACCCCACGGAACCGGGCGATGGGCGCAGCAACCAGCCATGGGCCCCGGGCGAACCCACGTCCCCCTCCCGGGGGGAGCAGGATGGGGGGGGGGGGGAAAGCGATGCTGGGCATCATTCTGTCTGCGGGGGGCGGGGGCAATTCCGCCTCCAACGCAGCCCCCACCCCGGGCCGCCCAGAGACCCACCCGTCCCCCTGCGCTGCTCTCCCCTCACCCCCCAGCGGCCAAAGCGCCCTGAGCCCTCCAGGGGGAAAGTCATGAAACGAGGGTCAGCGAATTCGTCCCACTCGGAGCAGGACAACCGGCCGCTTGTTCGCCATTCCCGGCTCCTTCTGCCGCTCCGCCCCGCCCGAGCAAGGAGTGGGGAATGCCAAGTATGTTATAGGCTCAGCAGGAAAAAATTAAAGGGGGGTGGGAAAGGAGGGGACCGGTGGCTATTTCGGGAGGCTCGGGCTTTCTGGGCCGCAAAGGGACGAAAACGTGTCCAATTTTAGCTCTTTGTGCCAGCAACAAAACCCAAAGCGAAGCGAACCCAGCCAACGAAACACTGGTGCAGTCCCGGCCCGGGCCCCCGCGCTCGGCACTGTACAGCCCGAACGAGCCCCACGGAGCTGGCCCCCGCGCTCGGCACTGTACAATCCCAACAAAGGGACAGTCCCTGCCCCACGGAGCTGGCCCCCGTGCTCGGCACTGTACAGCCTGAACGAGGGGCCAGTCCCTGCCCCACGGAGCTGGCCGCCGCGCTCGACACTGTACAGCCCGAACGAGGGGCCAGTCCCTGCCCCACGGAGCTGGCCCCCGCGCTCGGCACTGTACAATCCCAACAAGGGGCCAGTCCCTGCCCCATGGAGCTGGCCCCCGCGCTCGGCACTGTACAGCCCGAATGAGCCCCACGGAGCCGGCCCCCGCGCTCGGCACCGTACAGCCCGAACGAGCCCCACGGAGCTGGCCCCCGCGCTCGGCACTGTACAATCCCAACAAGGGGCCAGTCCCTGCCCCACGGAGCTGGCCCCCGTGCTCGGCACTGTACAGCCTGAACGAGGGGCCAGTCCCTGTCCCACGGAGCTGGCCCCCGCGCTCGGCACTGTACAATCCCAACAAGGGGCCAGTCCCTGCCCCACGGAGCTGGCCCCCGCGCTCGGCACTGTACAGCCTGAACGAGGGGCCAGTCCCTGCCCCACAGAGCTGGCCGCCGCGCTCAGCACTGTACAATCCCAACAAGGGGCCAGTCCCTGCCCCACGGAGCTGGCCCCCACGCTCGGCACTGTACAATCCCAACAAAGGGACAGTCCCTGCCCCCACGGAGCTGGCCCCCGTGCTCAGCACTGTACAGCCCGAACGAGGGGCCCGTCCCTGCCCCACGGAGCTGGCCGCCGCGCTCGGCACTGTACAATCCCAACAAGGGGCCAGTCCCTGCCCCACGGAGCTGGCGGCCAGCAAACCTCCCACGCTCCTGCTCGCTGCGAGAAATGTTTCCCCCTGGAACGCGCCTTGGGACAAATCAGCTTTTTCCAGCAGTGCAGAAATTTCTGATTTTGGCAAGAATTCGAGGGAGGTTTGTTGTTTCCCAGCAACCAAAACGTTTCAGCTGAACCCCCAAAATCGCATCTTTTTTGGACGAAAAGCTGGGGGGGCGGCGGGGGGGGGGGGAAATGTCACTAAAGCTTCAGTTTTTGCTGAAATCTTTCATGGGAACAAAACGTGTCTCCGGGCGAGCTCTGACTCGGCGCAGCCCGGGGGCCCTGATCCGGAACCAGCGCTCCTGTAGCATGGGAGCACCAAGCCTGGAGCCACCCCGCGCCGGGCCCTGCCCAGCCACGGAGCGAGCCCGGCCCTGCCCCACAGAGCTCAGTCTAAACAGACCAAGCGGACGGGGAAACAGAGGCACAGAGTGGGGCCGGGTCGCTGGTAGAGCCGAGAAGAGAACCCAGGTGTCCCACCAGCCCAGTGCTCTCCCCATTAGGCTGCCTTGCCGCACTGCGCTCGGTGCTGTACAAACACGCAGTAGGCACGGCTGTGAGCCACGGCACAAGCGGGGAGGGGCAGCGGTTTGACCAGCGTGTGTGGGCCCCGCAGGCCGTAGAGAGCGTGTCTGTAGCCCCCGCCAGACCCGAGTGCCCTGCCAGTGCTGTTCTCCGGCCCCGGACCCTCGGGCCCAGCTCCATGCCCCCAGCGGGGGTGGGGAGGACAGGGCACCACGGGCTCCCAGCCAGGCCTGGTGAGAGAACCAGGGGACCCCAACCCTTCCCCTTCCACATAGCTTTGGGGGGCCACCCCCCCCTTCCCCTGTGCTCTCAGCCCTGCTCCCGGCTCCCCCAAGGGGCTGGGGTGGGGGCAGCAGGAAGGCCCAGGCCCAGACGCAGCAGTGATGGGCGCACTAAATCTTCGCCGGCCAGCCCCAGGTGGCTCTCAGGCGATATCCTGCCCCGGGCAGAGACGTCGGCCCGAGGCCGAGCTGCCCCGGGTCCCGAGGCCAAGCAGCACCGGAGGCCCCAGTTCCCTGGCTCCAGCCCCTCGGCCGCGCTCCACCCTGCTCCGGCTTCCCGCTTCTAATTCGGTCCCTGCGGCCTGGGACAGCAGCCAGCCGGCAAAGGGGCCGGAGCCAGAGGGCCTGCGGCCAGTCCCCTTCCCCAGCACCGCGAGGCCACGGCTATTAGCCATGGAGCCCCCCCATAACCCAGACACCATCTGCCCCGGCGATTGCAGCCCCGGCCCGGAGTCCTGGCTCCCAGCCCCCCGCTCTAATCCCTAGAGCCCCCCCGAGCTGGGGAGAGAACTCAGGAGTCCTGGCTCCCAGCCCCCTGCTCTGACCACCAGACCCCCGTCCACTGGGAAAGAACCCAGGAGTCCTGGCTCCCAGCCCCCGCTCTAATCCCTAGAGCCCCCCCGAGCTGGGGAGAGAACCCAGGAGTCCTGGCTCCCAGCCCCCTGCTCTGACCACCAGACCCCCATCCACTGGGAGAGAACCCAGGAGTCCTGGCTCCCAGCCCCCCGCTCTAATCCCTAGAGCCCCCCCGAGCTGGGGAGAGAACCCAGGAGTCCTGGCTCCCAGCCCCCCGCTCTAATCCCTAGAGCCCCCCCGAGCTGGGGAGAGAACCCAGGAGTCCTGGCTCCCAGCCCCCCACTCTAATCCCTAGAGCCCCCCCGAGCTGGGGATAGAACCCAGGAGTCCTGGCTCCCAGCCCCCTGCTCTGACCACCAGACCCCCATCCACTGGGAGAGAACCCAGGAGTCCTGGCTCCCAGCCCCCCACTCTAATCCCTAGAGTCCCCCCCCCCCCCCCGAGCTGGGGAGAGAACCCAGGAGTCCTGGCTCCCAGCCCCTGCCCGCCCCCCCCTCCCCGAACACCCTATGCTAGTTCCCTCTGCACATGAGCAAACCCTGGGGCGTGCAGGTTTTTAGCGTCTCTCGCCAGGCTGGGCCCAGCCCGGCCATGAAGTGCAAACGCCTTAAGCCAAACTCGGCTCCCGCCTTGCCCCAGGCTCCGGGACGGAGGCAAACGTGACCCCGCAGCTCAGCCTCCCTTAGAGACACGAGCTGGCACTTTCTGGCCCAGTGAGGAAGGAGCTGGGATTTGAGAAGATTCCCGCGTGACCCTGGCGAGCCAGGCCTCTGTGCCTCAGTTTCCCCACTGGTAAGATGGGCCCGATGCCCCTTCCTTTGGACGCTCAGTTCTTCGGGGCAGGGCCGATCAGTGTGTCTGGGCAGCGCCCGGCCCGGGGTCTCTCCGCCGTACTGAATTGCCGACCTGCTTCAGTGAGGAGGAGTCACAGGGGGCAGGAGCAGACAGAGCCCGCGGGCTGGGGCAGGGAGACGCTCCGGGGAGGGTGGGGCACTGACTGTGGCCTCATTCCTCCCCCTCTTCCTCCTCCCACGCCCCGTGCTCACCCTGCCAGCTGCAGCGAGTTCTGGGGGGACCCCCCGGCCTCGGCGCTCCATGGCCAGGGCCACCCCCACACCCTTCCCGTCCCACACCCAGGCTTGGGGCGCCCAGCCCCCAGAACGGCCGAATGAGCCTTTTCCCCAGTGGTGCCCGCGGCCGGCCTGGATCCAGGACACACCAGCCGGGGGAGCGGTTTGGGGCCAGAGATTCTGATCGAATTAAACGAGGCGGGGGTAGGGGGTGGGAAGGATCAAAGGGTTTGAGCCGATTAAGGGGAGGAGCTAATTAGCCAGCGACTGAGTTCAAGCCGCGGTCTCGGCGCTGGGCCCGGAGCTGCCGAGAGCCGTTCTCCTGGCCTGGTTTCCCAGCGCTCGGGGCGGATCCTCGGGCAGCCCTTGGCAGGAGTCTCGGTGCCACAGGGGAAAATCCAGCCCTAAAATACCCTCCCGGCCCCCCTGCGGCTCAGCCCCTCGGCGCTGCCGGGACGGGCGCCCGGCTCAGCCCCAGCCCCGGGGAGCGTCACGGCCGAAGAGGCTGCAGGCAAAACAAACGTGTCAAGGCGCTTCCTGGAGGAAGCGGGGCCGGGGAATCTGCCTGGCCGGCGTCTTCCTGTGCGGCAAGTCCCGGCGTGCATCCCGCCCGGCTGGCGCTGGCCATAGGGCGGGGGGGCCAGGTCGCGGCCCCCGGAGTCCCCCGGCTCCCGGGGCAGAACCACCGATGTGACGGCGCCAGTTGGAGGCCTGGAGTCACCAGCATGCGCTGGGTGCAGCCGCACGGCGCCCCCGTCTCGCGGGGGGACCCTGACCACCGCCTTGGGGTGGGTGGTATCGACAGTCGCCGTGGCCCCCAGACTGAGCCCAGCCCCCCACCCACTTCGTGACCGGGGGTGGGGGCGGCTGGGCCAAATTTGAGCAAAGGAGCCACCCCTCCCCCAATTTCCACAGGGCGCGGGGCCCCCTGACCCTTTACTCTGGCTCATTGCGGCGGGGGGAGGGGCACACGCCCGGCTGGCGAGGACACGGTTTGATCCGGGTCCCCCCCCGAGGAGCACTTGGCAGGTGCAAGGGACCAGCAGAGCCCGGCTAGGGCCCTGGTCTCCAGCCTGCAGGGCCCTCGGGCAGGGGCCACCCCGAGCCAGTGGCACCTCGGCCCATATTCCCTCTAGCTGCCGCTCACCGTGCTTTAGTCAAATCTCTTCCCAACCGAGCTGAGTAAACCACAAGGAGCCACCGTCCTACGGCAGCCTGGTCCCAGCACCCGTGCAGCTCCCGACACCCTGTCTGTACAGCTCCGAGCGCGGCAGGGCCGGGAGCTCAGCGCTGCAGCCGTCCCAGTGTTCATTAACGCGCCCTGCGGCACACAGAGCCACACGGCCAGGGTAAGCGTTAGGCCTTCCTGCCTGGCCCGCAGAGATCTCCCGGGACACCTGCTTTGAGCTGCTGCCAGGCTAGGCTGGGAACGCGCCCGAGGAGCCAGGTGGGTGGAGGGTGGGGGGCGGCACCTCTGGCTCCGAAGCTACGGAGAGTTTGCAAGTCCAAGTGCCAGCGCGGTGAACGCTTGGTCAGCGGCGTTTCCAGGGGCCGGAGACCGAAGGGAAATCGGCCTTGAGTCTAGGGGTTTGCAAGTTCTGCGGCAGAGAAAAGGGGGGTGCAAAGGCCAATGACACCCCTAGTTGGGGGCCTGGAGCTCGGGGCACGGCAGCAGGCCCGGCAGGTCGCTGCGGGACAGACCAGCCCCGGAGCAGGGAGCGCGGCAGGCAGGCCCTAGAGCCTAGGAGGGGGAAGCCGGGTTACACCCTCTACACCCCGGAGAGGGCAGAACGGCGGGTTTTCACCCTCCCAAGGAGGCAGATCAACAGCAGCCCCCCGCAAGCTCCGGCACCTCCCGCAGCGGGTCCCTCACCATCTCCCATCGCATCAGCAGCCCCCAGCCCGGGGCCATGCTGGGCCGGAGTATGGCCGCGGGCAGACCTGGCCCGGCTCCCATCCCTCGCTCAGAACGGCACAGCCGGGCACCGGGCAAGGACAGCCCCTACCCCGCTGGGCCACGCGAGGGGGAGCCGCCGGGAGTCTCTGCCCAGTGTACCAGGGCAAGGGGAGGTCGGGGGGCAAGGGACAGAACCCAGAGTGGGGGCCAGGCCCATCCGCACCAGCCGGGGGGATCTGCACCCCAGGGCACCTTGTCTCCCACTCCGGTGCTGGGGCAGCGCGTCGGAGCACAGACCCACCACCCCCCTAGAGCGGCACCGCACGGGACCGGATCCCGCCCGCCCTGGAACCGGCGGGCGAGGGGAGTCGGAGGGACCCTCCCCCCGCGGAGCAGCACTCAGCTCCCTGGGCCGGAGGATTCACCGCCGGGCCCCCTGTGCAGCCACCTCCACCCCCACGCTGCTCCGCCCCTCGTGCAGGCCTTTGCACGCCTGCTTTGCACGCGTGCCAGAGCCCAGGCCGCAGGGCGGTGGCTTCTCTCCCCCCCTCACGCCTACCAGCAGCCCTGCTATGACCCACACTGTGCTGGGCGGCCCGGCAGTCCTGGGGTCAGACCCCACTGGTGGCAGCCCCCCCATACCCAAACCCCACCCCTAGGACGGGCCCCTCCCGGGCTGGGCAGCGCTCAGCGGTTCCTGCCCCCGGTTGGCTGGCAGCTGCCACCCAGGGAACAAGTCCCTCCAACCCGGCCGCGGGCACCGTGTATTCAGACCCTGCTCGCCCCACGCATCCCTGCCCGCGCCAGCCTCCTTCCTACAGACCCCGAGTTCCCAGGGAACAGGGGGCGCTGCCGGAGATCGGCCCGGGCTAGGTCAGCGTCTCCCAGGGCGATTCCCAGCAGAGATCCCCCCCGTCAATCACTCTGCGGGGGTCAGATCCACTCCACGGGAGCGCTGCCCCACGCCCAGGGGCCCGGCTCTCCTGAAGCGACCCGGCTTAGCCCCGCCACAGAGGTTTGGTCTCATCCCTCTGCTCGGCACTGCCGTCCTGAGCCGACAGGTACAAAGAACCCCCCAAACCCAGCAGCCGCCCAGCCTGGCCCCCCAACACTACAACGTACCCCGGCCCAGAGCTCGCCCCAGTTCCCCTTCAGCGGCGAAACCGTCTAGTGGAGCCAGCCTGGGGCAGACACGGCACCTCGGCACCCCCGGGGGCTGCCCTGGGTGCAGGGACTTTGCCCCCAGCTGACCCCAGAGCCAGCGAGCCGAGCTCAGTGCTCACAGCTACTTGACAGGCCCCCTCATCCTTGCATGAAATGAGCATGACGGGTCTCAGCCCAGCTCCCAGAGGACGTGCGCCCACCCCACCAGCCATCCCCTGGGGGCCGCCCTGCTCTGGGATTCAGTACCAGAAAACTTTGTTTAAAAAGACGAGAGGCAGGAGAAGCCCCTGCGAGATCTTGGCCCGTTTTGCTGCTGCTCTTCCACCCGCAGGCGGCGACAGACCAGACGGGCAGCGCCAGGACAGCCCCACGCAGCCTTACCTGGGAGCTGGCACCCCCTGGCCCCGGCTCTCCGCGCCCGCCTGCAGCGAGATGAGACCCACAGCCCGCCGGGCGGGAGGGAAGTGGCCCAGGCCAGCGAGCCCTGCAGCTGACTGGGGAAAGGAGACTGGAGACCCAGCCAGCTCCTAGCCCAGAGCAGAAAGGGGCAGGCACTGCCCAGCCATTGGCTGCAACCAGGCCGACATCAGAGTCCGTGGGATTGTGTGTGTGTGTGTGTGTGTGCGCGTTCCCTTATGGGATCCAAATATTACCGTCCGGGCACTGAGCTTAAAGGGGCAGGGGCAGCTGTGGCCCAGAGGCAGGCGCCTCTCTTGGCCAGGCTGCCGGCGGGGCGGGCACTTTGCCCCATGCCGGCGGCCGGGAGGCGAGATCCGGCTGGGAGAGAGGCCGAGCGGGGAACGCTGGGTGGGGAAGCGTCGGTGCGCGGAGCTGTTCCCGAGCCGGTCGTGTTGCACTCGGAATGGGCCAAAAGCAAAATCCAAGAGAGCCCAAACCAGCTCCCCGCCTTTTCTTGGCGGGGGGTGGGGGGGGGGGAGAGTTGGGAGCAAAGAAACAAACCGGATCATTTGCAAAGAGAGAGACAGGCCCCCCCAGCCCACGTTCCAGGGTCGGACAGTCTGGAAGGGAGCTCGACGCCGGCGTTTGGGAGCTCGAGGCCTGAGCGAGCGGCTGGATTTGTGAGCTGGGGTGAAAACCGGCTGCTGGGGCCAGACCCTGGGGGCGGCAGGGCCCGGTGCAGAGACACGGGTCGTCCCCGGCAGCTCAATGGCCAAGCCCCCCAGGTTTGCCGCTCAGAGGCGGGTGTGACGAAATAGGACTGTTGTTAATGTTTTCCCTGAGTACTGTGTGGGTGCCTCAGTTTCCCTATGCAGTGCGTGAGTATCTAGGTGGTGGGACAAGGGTGCATGATTGTTACAGAGCCCTAGGGCAGGGGCCTGGACACAGGGAATGGCCGACACTCGGTCTCCTAGCAACTGATGGCCCCGGCCCCTCCCCTGCAAAGGTGAGAACTGAAGGTGTTCGAACAAAGGGATCAGGTGACCTCCTAGCCCGGGAAGCAGACAAAGGGGGAGGAGGGGCTGGACAGTTTCAGTTTGGAGCTGGCTGGGGAACATGGAGGGAGGCGCAGACAGGGTCTGGCCTGCCTGCCCCGTTTGGAGCTGTGGGGTGAAATGCAGGGAGCCCCCGAGCTGGGGTCTAAGCTCCCTGCCCCCCGGAAGGGCCCGACTGAGGGGTCCTGGATGTACTGACAAGCTCTGGTTGGACTGTGTTCCTGGCATCTCTAATAAACCTTCTGTTCTACTGGCTGCTGAGACTCCCAGTGAATCCGGGGAAGAGGGGTGCAGGCGCGGACTCCCCCACACTCCGTGACAGCGGGTGCCTCGCCCTGGCGGGAACCGCACCACGATCACGGGTGGCGCCCACCGGGCAGGGGGGTCCCAGGCGCCGAGCTGGGGCACGGGGCCAAGGGAGGGGTCACTGCCGGGCTCAGAGCCGGGCAGCCCAGGACGGCAGCAGGCAGAGGGGCAGGGGGTGGGGGGGGCTAGACGCTGGCCCCAGGGTGGCAAACGCCCGGTGGGAAAGGGACCCTGGCGGCTCTGGCCAGGCCCTTAAACGGCCAATCGGCAGCGGCGCAGCAGGGCCCTGCCCCGGCTCCGCACGGGTCCCAGAACCGCCACCAATGGGAGCTGCGGGCGCGAGGGCGGCACATGGAGCCCTCCCGGAGCCCAACTCTCCACCCCCCTTGCCCAGCCCGGAGCCCCTCCTGCACCCCAAATCCCTCTTACCCACCCCCACCCGGAGCCCTCACCCCCCCCAAATCTCCACCCCCCTGGCCCAGCCCGGAGCCCCTCCTGCACCCCAAACCCCTCGTCCCCAGCCCCACCCCGAAGCCTGTACGCAGCCGGAGCCCTCACCCCCCCGCACCATAACCCAGAGACCCCTCCCGCGCCCAAACTCCCTCCCGGAACCCGCACCCTGCACCCCAACCCCCTGCCCCAACCCAGTGAAAGTGAGTGAGGGTGGGGGGAGTACAAGTGAGGGAGGGAAGGGGATGGAGCGAGGGGGGCGGGGCCTCGGAAGGGGGCGGGGCAAGGGTGTTCAGTTTTGTGATTAGAAAGTTGGCAACCCTAACCGGGCCAAGACCAGAAGAGCCTCCCCAAATTCCCAGGTACCCCAAAGCCAGCTGAACCCCCTCTGCTCTGAGCTCCCCCCGGCATCCAGCCCTCCTCCCCGGCGTCCTGGCTTCGGCGTCTCTTTCTCTGGGATTAGCCCTGGATCTCCCCCCCCCGCCACACACACGTTTGCCTGGAGGAGTCAGGAGGAGCCCAGCGAGGGGAAAGCCGGGGGCAGCACGGCCCAGCGAGAGCGGGGCCAGGGAGACAGCGACCAGCCAGGGGTCGGCGTTTTTCGGCCCTTCTCCGGGGCACAGCCGCCTGCGGCCGAGCCTGCCCCAGTGTCCATGGTGCAACGTGCGACCCCGTCGGGCCGGCTGCCTTGCACTCCGGGGCAAGCGTCTGTGCGAGGGAATTTCTGCGGCTCACGGAACAGGGCTCAGCTAACCGCACTGGCCAGCTCCCGTGTTCACGCGGTCAGCAGCGAGCCGGCAGAACCGGGCCGAGCGCGGGGACCCTCCCAGCACTTTATAACCCCTCACTCCCCTTTCCCAGGTGGGGGGGAAACTGAGGCAGAGGGCAGGACTCAGGGCCTGCCTCACCCAGCACGTTCCTGCCGTCTCCCTCACACCCGTGCGAGGCACTAGCGGGACGACTGGCTAGCATTGTGCACCGCTGGGCCCGGGGTGCGGAGACGGAGAGGGAGGAGGGGTCTGGCACCCCGGCCGGGACCCAGGCATTCGGCCCCACAGCGGCAGCAGACGGGGCAGGAAAAGTGCAAAGATGAGGCTGAACCAGGAGAGTCTGTCCCAGGCCAATTCGCCCCCCACCCCCGACCCCCAGCAGCCTGGGGGAAGCTCCCAGGTGAAGAGCCGGAAACTGCTGGATGCCTGGGTAGGGCTGGGACCCAGGAGTTGGGGGCTGCTCTGCCAGGCTCCCCTTCCCCGCTCCGGGCTCAGCACTGGGAGCCCGTTGATGGCTGCAGGGCGTTCAGAGGCGACAAGGACCCCGGCTGCAGCCGAGCGCTCACCCGGAGACGCCCCGGGCGTGGCCCTGGGTAGACCCGGAGCGAGAGCCCAAAGGGCTCAGGGAGCGCTGGGGGGTCCGGGGGAAGCTGCTCCCGGTTAGGAGCCGAACCCCCGGCCCCGGGCGTCTGGCACTGGCCTGCTCCTTGCCAGGTGGGCCAGCGCGGCTGGAGAGCCGGGCAGGCCAAGGGTCCTGCCCCTCGTTAGAGATGGGGAGCGAAGGGCCAGCACCCGGCCTGGGAGCAGCACCCGCCGTGGGTGGGCCGGGAGCTCAGCCCAGATGGGGCCCCCCAAGGCCGGCTCCCTGTGCAGCCCCACGCTGGGGTCCCAGGCCCACCTCTTGTGGCCGCTGGGCTGGTGCTTTCGGGGCGCACCCGGCTGCAGCGGTGTGGGCAGAGGCCAGCCCCCCGGGCACATAAACCCCCTGGCCCCAAGATCTCGGCTTACCCCACTGAGCGGCCAGGGACCGGGCGGTGCCGAGAGCCTGGGTGAAGCAGTCACACATCTTCCCGCCGCTCCGTCCCCAGCCTGGCCGCGGGCCCCTCTCCCCACCACCCGCCCCGGCCGCCGGAGCCTAAAGCCCCCGGCACGCAGCAGTGAATGGGCCGCGGACCCAGCGGATTAGCGCAAACCCGGCGTCAGCATTTCCACCCAGGCCCGGGCCCATTGTTCTCCCCGCCCTGCGCAGGGTGGGTTTGACGAGGGAGACAAGTTAAAGCCCCCGGCTTCGGGGCCCGGGGGGGGGCAGGGTGAGCCCCAGGCCCCCAAAGGCTGAGCTGGGCTAGGGTTGGGCACTGGAAGAGGCGCTCGCTTTGTTGGGAATAGAACCCAGGAGTCCTGGCTCCCCATCTCAGCCATATGCCCCCCAACAGCCAGCTCTAACCGCCAGGCAACGCTTCCCCCCTTGGCGAGCGCCGCATTCAGCCAGCCGAGCCCCAACCCCGTGCAAAGGAGAAGCGCGGAGGACGTTCTCCGCCCCTCCGGTGCAATAGGCTCACACAGCCTGAGCAGCAGCAAGGCTCGGTCCTGGGGGGCAGGGGGGGGTCCTGCTTTTCCCGGCTGGCCCCAGCACGGCCTCCCAGGGCAGCGTGGGAGCAGCACCTTGGTCTGTGCACCCTCGTCAGCACCGTGCAAACAGCCGGTCTCGCAAGGTGTTAATTACGGTGCAATTGGTGGCTCCCCGTGTCGGGGCGGGGGGGCAGCCCAGGAGCAGGAGGGGAGCCCAGGCCCGGGCTGCCCATCGGGGACCCACCGGCCCTGCAGGGGAAGGGCTCTGCGCTGAGAAAGGCCGCGGAGGAGAGGCCATGTCGGCTAGTGGTTAGAGCGGGGTGGTGCAGAGACGCAGGACTCCTGGGTTCCAGTCCCAGTTCTGCCACGGGGGGTTCCTCCTTCTCCGAGCGCACGTTCAGCCTCGGGGGACGGGACCCCTCAACGCGGGTCTGAGGGGCCCCCGCCAGCAGCAGCGGCTGCAGGGAGGCTCCGCGCAAGATTCCCCTTTGTGAAAGGGGAGAAAGGAAGGAGCCGCGAAGAACTCAAGACCCAAGTTCTCCCAAGTGGCGAGTGACTCTGGGGAGGGGCGTGAGGCCCCCATGCCGCCGACCGCCAGGACTCAGCCCCTCCCCAGAGTCCCATGGCTGCCTGGCAAGGGCGGAGGTTGGGCCCTGCTGATTTACACCCAAGGGGGCTGGGCGGTCGGCCCACGGCTGCGTTTCGGGCTCGCACCTCGGCTGCTCCAGGGGCCGTGAGGCCAGGGCCACCCCGGGCAGGACCCCGGCCCACGTCCGTCCTCGGCTGCTCCACTGCCAGGCTCCGGGCACTCAGCGCTTCCCACGATAGCGCCCGGGAAAGCCAGGTGGAAGGGGAGCGCCATGTGGAGCCCCCTTGGAAGCGCCGCCCGCCCCCGATCCCGCCAGGTAAGAACTTGTTTGTGCCTTGCTCTGGGAACAGGTCACGCCCGGGGAGAGGAGCCCAGCCCTGCTATTGTAAACACAGGACATCCTCCTCCCAGGGCGGCTTCCGCCAGGAGACAGCCCGGCAGCCTCTGGAAAGCCCCGGACCTGCCGGAAACGGCACAGGACGATTTCCTCGGTTCCCCGGCCCCAGCTCCGTCCCTTTGCAGCCTCCGAACCCGACTGGGCTGGGAGCCCCAGCTCTGCCACCGACCCGGGGCCTCTGTTCACCCCTAACCCGGGGCCAGGCCTCCCTGGGTCGTCGTTAGTTCAATGCTCAGCTCTCCGGGGCAAGGTGCCCCTCCCGGGCCGGGCACGTCGCCCACGGGGGGGTGTGGTTCAGAAAAGCAGCTGGCGAAGGCGCTGGCCGGGGGACACGACGCTGCCGCAGTGTCTTTGTTCGCGTACAGACACGGCTTTCCCCAACGCACCAGGAGACGGGACGAGCAAAGCGCCCCAAGCCCCTTCCCGGCCAGCCCTCTGCCCAAAAGCCCTCACCAGGGCGGCTCCGCCCAGCGCTGGCTCCGGCTGCCTCTTCGGCTTCCCGCAGACGCGCCCATCCAGGGAACAGAGCTGTGCCCGGGGGCTGGGGAGAGCCCGGCAGGTGGTGGGGGCACCCTGCAAACATCCCGGCACAGCCGGGGCCGAGCTGCCAGCGCACGGGAGGGGGAAGGGGGGGTGGCGCTCGGGAGCAGCCAGACTCCTGCAGAGGGAGGCGCGGAGCAGGGTGCCCAGCGCCAGGACTCCCGGGCTCTCTGCAGCTCCTCAGGCCCTGGGATTGAGCGGGGCTGAGGAGGTCTCTGGGGGGCGCGCGGGGCGAGGCGCACGCCCGGCGAAGGTGGTTAGCGGGTGATTCCCAGCGCCCAGGGGTGGGGCCGGGCAGAGCCCAGAGACGCGGCTCTGAGACACGAGCCCGTGGGGCAGGCCCAGAGAGAATGGGGCATTCATCTCCGCCCGCCCAGGAATGGTGTGGGTTGGCAGGGGAATTCGCCCGGCATGGGGAGAGTGGGCACAGAGCAGCGACGGCCGCCAGCCCCCGAGACGATGCCAGGGCACCTGCCGGGCTCAGCAGAGAGCCAGCCCTGCCGCGCTCAGGGGCCCGGGCAGGCTGAACGCCAGGTAGGAGCCCGGGGCCGTGACCCGGACAGCGTCCGGCTCCGCCCCTGGAGCCGGGGACAGCGGGTGCTCTCAGCGCCCCGGTGCAAAGCCCCGTCACGGTCACCAGACACGCACCCGCCAACTGTGGCTGGAACCTGAGCCCCCGGACGGGCACCTCGAGGGGGGAGGGCCGGCAGCGGAGGCTCCAGGCAGGGACACGGGAGACAGGGCCGCTCATGCCACTCACCTGTGGGAAGTCCCGGCATCTCCTTGGCCTCAGTTTCCCCTCCTGTCACGTGGGGGGAATGAACCTTGGGCTGGTGAGACCAGGAGCTCTTCATGGCGAGGAAAGTGTCTCGGCCCGAGTCTGTGCAGCGCCTGGCACGACACCCCCCCCCCCATCTCAGCGCCTGGCACGACACCCCCCCCCCCATCTCAGCGCCTGGCACGCCGCCCCCCCCCATCTCAGCCCAGCGGCGCCTAGCACGTCACCCATCTCAGCGCCTGGCACGACGCCCCCCCCCCCCCATCTCGGACCAAGTCTGTGCAGCGCCTGGCACAACGCCCCCCAGCAGAGCCGGGTCTCAGGGGGAGCGCCGGGGGCCCCCCTCCCCAGCCGGGCCCCAGGGGGCCGCTCTTACCTTGGGGAGCCGCTAACCCGGGGGAGCCGCTTCCTGCAGCCCTGGGGCCGCCCCGCCTGCCCGGCGCCTTCCCCAGCCCCGTTCCCCAGCCCAATTAGCACCTCGTTAGCACCAGCCCGGCCCGCTGCAGCCTTTAACCCTTCGCTCACCTGCCGCCCCTCACCTTCCCCCCCCCTGCCCGGGCCTGGCCCCTGCAGGGGCCTGCAGCCCCGGGGAGCTCGGCAGCGCCTGCGCCAGGCCCCCCCCCCGGGGACCGATCCAGCTTCTCCCAGGGGTCAGGTGAATGGGGTAGTGTCTGCAGCCCCCCCGCTGGGATCAGGGTCCCCAGTGCCGGGCGCTGCCCAGACCCCGGCCGAGATCAGGGCCCCGTCGCGCCGGGCGCCGCCCAGACCCCGGCTGAGATCAGGGCCCCGTCGGGCTGGGCACTGCCCAGACCCCAACCGAGATCAGGGCCCCGTCGGGCCGGGCTCTGCACAGACCCCGGCCGAGATCAAGGCCACGTCGCGCCGGGCGCTGCCCAGACCCCGGCAGAGATCAGGGCCCCGTCGGGCCAGGCGCTGCCCAGACCCCAACTGAGATCAGGGCCCCGTCGGGCCGGGCACTGCCCAGACCCCAACCGAGATCAGGGCCCCGTCGGGCCGGGCGCTGCCCAGACCCCGGCCGAGATCAGAGTCCCCGTCGGGCCGGGCGCCGCCCAGACCCCGGCCAAGATCAGGGCCCTGTCGGGCCGGGCGCCGCCCAGACCCCGGCCGAGCTCAGGGCCCCGTCGGGCCGGGCGCCGCCCAGACCCCGGCCGAGCTCAGGGCCCCGTCGCGCCGGGCGCTGCCCAGACCCCGGCCGAGCTCAGGGCCCCGTCGGGCCGGGCGCTGCCCAGACCCCGGCCGAGATCAGGGCCCCGTCGTGCCGGGCGCCGGCCAGACCCCGGCCGAGCTCAGGGCCCCGTTGGGCCGGGCGCTGCCCAGACCCCGGCCGAGATCAGGGCCCCGTCGTGCCGGGCGCCGCCCAGACCCCGGCCGAGATCAGGGCCCCGTCGGGCCGGGCGCTGGGAACAGTCCCCCCCCGCACCCCCCGGCCATCTCCAGCGCCCCAGGCCTCGAGCTCTAGCACCCTCCTCCATCTCCTGCCTCGCTCCAGCGTCAGGGCGAAGACGCTGCTGCGGGGCACGGGGGGAGCGGGATCCGTGCTGGCAGGAAGGAACCTCTCCCAGATGCCAGCACAGAGCAGCAGCGGGCAGAGCCCCCGAGCGATTGCTCCCAGTGCAGCAGCCGAGGCCCTGCCCAGCCGGGCTCGGGCAGTGGATGGGTGACAATCATTTCTGGAGGCTTTGTCATTTCCTGCTAGGCTGCTGCTTCCTGCTCATGGACGGTGCCGCTTTGAGTGTGCATCGAACAGCCGGGCACTGGGCTCAGATCCTGGCTCTGTCACCCGCTCTCGGCCGGGGTCTGGGCGGCGCCCAGCCCGACGGGGCCCTGATCTCAGCCGGGGTCTGGGCAGCACCCGGCCCGACGGGGCCCTGATCTCGGCCGGGGTCTGGGCAGCGCCCGGCCCGACGGGGCCCTGATCTCAGTTGGGGTCTAGGAGGCGCCCGGCCCGACGGGGCCCTGATCTCGGCCGGGGTCTGGGCAGCGCCCGGCCCGACGGGGACCTGATCTCAGCCGGGGTCTGGGCAGCGCCCGGCCCGACGGGGCCCTGATCTCGGCCGGGGTCTGGGCAGCACCCGGCACGACGGGGCCCTGATCTCGGTCGGGGTCTGGGCAGCGCCCGGCCCGACGGGGCCCTGATCTCGCTCTGGGTCTGTGCAGCGCCCGGCCCGACGGGGCCCTGATCTCGGTCGGGGTCTGGGCAGCGCCCGGCCCGACGGGGCCCTGATCTCGCTCTGGGTCTGTGCAGCGCCCAGCACGACAGGGCTGGATGGTGGGTAACACATTGTAGAACAGGTGCGTTTGCTGTGTGGAGAAGAGTCTCTGCTGATTCTCCGTATTTTCTTCGTTCATGGGCTGCCCGCCGCCACCCCCCATCCCCGCCCGGCGTCAGCCAGAGCCGTGGGAACCCTCGGCTCTGACAGGGCCCCTCTTGCCCGGGCACGACCTGACCCCTAGCGGAAAGAAGCAGCCGCTGGGAATGTTTCTTCCCAAGCACCCGCCTCTGCCCGACCCTGACCCAGCAGCTGAATGCTGGGGGGGCCAAGCGTGTGGCCGTGTGGATCCTACGGCCGCCGGCAGCTGCCCAGGAGGGGACCTTTGGGGTATCCTGGATCCTGCGGGAGATTTGGGGGGGCCACACGCCAGGGAGGGGGTCGGTTCCCACAGACAAAGAGCTAGGCAGAGGCCCAGCACTTGAACTCCCAGGCGAATGATGGGGTCACCGTCGTGTTTGCCGATCCCCGGGAAGTGGGGAGGGCGGGAAAGATGTCCCCTGCTGGGGCCGGAGCCCTGGGGGGGCGCCGGCTCTGGGCCCTCGCGCCTCAGGGTCTCCTTTGTTCGGCGCCAGGGCACCGCACAGCAGAGCGGCCGCAGCACCGGGGCCAACCGCTGCACCCGGCGCAGAGGGACGCGGGCCGGAGCTCAGCGGCGAAATCTGCCCGGTAACAGCAGCCGCCGGCGAACTCTGCCCCGGGCAGCCAGGAGCCAGACCCACCCTCCTTCCCCTCGCCGCCGGCCAGGGGCAAAGTCCCAGCTGCTGGGTAACCCCGAGCAGCCCGGGCACGTGAGGCAGAGCCGCCAGGCTCCCGGTGCGTCCCCGGGGAGCGGCGGCCGGCAGAGCCCCGGTGTGCCAAAGCAGCCCCAGGGCACAGCCAGAGAGGGGGCAGCGGGGGCGGCCCTGGGGCCCGAGCCAGGCGCCCCGTGTTATGGACGTGCAGCCAGAGGGGCTGGGTCCCAGGACGCTCGCGGAGGGGCTGCGGTGCAGACCCAGGGCCGTGGGCCCCTCCGACCCCAGCCCAGCCCGAGGGGCAGCATCCAGAGCCCGGGTCAAGCACCTGCTATGAGACAGCTGATTTCCCGGGGCGGGGGGAAAGGGGCCCTGGGGGTGCTGACGAGACACCCCCCCCCATTCTTAGCTCCCTCTGTGCAGCCAGCAGGCGTGGGAGGCAGGACTCCTGGGGTTGAAGTGCCGGCGGGAGTGTGATCACAGTGGGGACGTCCCAGCACCCTGCAAGGGGAGAGTCATCGCCCACTGGCCCCAGAACGGGACGTGACTGCCGGCAGCTACTCAGTGAGTCAGGGGCCGAGACAGGAAGAGAACCCAGGAGTCCTGGCTCCCAGCTCTAACCACTAGACCCCACTCCCCTCCCAGAGCCAAGATAGAACCCAGGAGTCCTGGCTCCCAGCCCCCTGCTCTAACCCACTGGACCCCACTCCCCTCCCAGAGCCAAGATAGAACCCAGGAGTCCTGGCTCCCACCCCCTGCTCTAATTACCAGCCCCCACTCCCCTCCCAGAGCCGGGATAGAACCCAGGCGTCCTGCGGTTACAGTCAAGCTCTGATGGGATCACACAGAGCTCTTTATCTCCATGTCTTGTCTCCGGAGCGACTGGTTCCAGCCATCTAACCTCCCCCCTCCGCACATGGACACGGTGTGGGACCCCCCCAGCAGCCGCGGGGGTTCCCCTGGGACCAGAGCCAGCTCCACATGGGCGAGCAGGGGCACCGGGCGGGTGCTGGGCTCCGGGGCAGGGGCGAGTGGGGGCACCGGGCGGGTGCTGGGCTCCGGGGCAGGGGCGAGCGGGGGCAGTGGGCGGGTGCTGGGCTCCGGGGCAGGGGCGAGTGGGGGCACCGGGCGGGTGCTGGGCTCCGGGGCGGGGGCACCGGGCGGGTGCTGGGCTCTGGGGCAGGGCGGGGGCACCGGGCGGGTGCTGGGCTCCGGGGCAGGGCGGGGGCACCGGGCGGGTGCTGGGCTCCGGGGCAGGGGCGAGCGGGGGCAGGGCGGGGGCACCGGGCGGCTGCACCGGGCGGGTGCTGGGCTCTGGGGCAGGGGCGAGCGGGGGCAGGGCGGGGGCACCGGGCGGGGGCACCGGGCGGGTGCTGGGCTCTGGGGCAGGGGCGAGCGGGGGCACCGGGCGGGTGCTGGGCTCCGGGGCAGGGGCAAGCGGGGGCAGGGCGGGGGCACCGGGCGGGTGCTGGGCTCCGGGCCCGGGCAAGCAGGGGCTCTGCGGGGTCTCTCTCGGTGGGAAGTGATGCAGCTCACGGAGCAGCGCCGGCTGGCCCCAGCGGGGCTCTGGCCCGCGGGGAAGCGGCACAGGGAACAGCCCGAAGGAAAGAGGCGCAGACGAGACGCTGCCCCCCCGGACTTGGGGCCGGCCCGGCAGGGCGCGGGAAGGGCTTGCGGGTGGAAGGAGGCAGCGGGAGCGGGGTGCCGAGCCAGGGCTGTTATTTCCCGTTCAAAGCGGCTTTTCAGGAGCTTCCGACACTTTCCCCGTCGCTCAGACAATAAGTTACATCCAAACCGTTCAGAGCCCAACCTGGGAACCACCGAGGGCCAGGACATGGCCTCTTACCCTCCCCGCCACCATGGCTCATCTTGCTAGGAAGGGGGTGTTGGGGGTGAGACGGGGGGCAGGGCATTGGGGAGGGGCGTACTGAACATTGCCATTCTCAGCTCTTGCTCTTCGGCCGGGGGTTACAGCGGCTTTAAGGCCCCTTTGCGCTCCCCGTATTCTGAGCCCTGGTGTCAGTTAGAGCAACCTCAGGGCTGCTGTAACAGAGGCTTCTCCCCCTCTGGGCCCCAGCACAGTGTGCTCCAGCCACGCCCCCGATCCACCCCCTACATCAGGGGCTGGGAGCAGGGAGGCCCCTGCGCACGGGAGTCGTCAGGGGGCCGACGCCACCCCAGGGCAGGGCAGAGGGGCCCGAGCCTGGCTGAGAACCAGGGCAGGTATCAGCCGGCCCCACCGACAGTGCTGGATTTACCCCAGCTGGGGACCGGGCCCCTGATAAACGAGACCAGGGGTATTTAATACTGTCACCGCCCCCCCTGCCCTCCCCCCCTGGCCTCAGAGCGCGTGTCCTCCCACCAGCACGTCCATCAGGTAGTCCAGGTCGCTCATGTCCAGCCGCTCCTCGGCGCCAGCCAGCGCCTTGCCGCCCGAGCCGTCCGCGGCGGAGAACGCCTTGAGGCCTGAGAGGCTGGTGGGCGACCACAGGTCGCAGTCGTACATGGAGGTGTCGATGTCCTCGAAGATGTCCTCCAGCCCGTCCTCCAGCAGGGAGCCGGGTGAGCCCAGCAGCTCCAAGGGGCCCAGGCAAGGGGCTGAGGTCCTGGGCGGCTCCCCGGCCAGCGGCTGTTCCTCTTCGGCCCGGCCGGGGCTCAGGTCCTCCAGGAGGGCGGAGATGGAGGTGTCCACGGTGGAGAGGAGGAGATCGTCCCCCTGGCTGTTGGAGGGCGCCGGCCGGCAGGGCTTCGGCCCCCTGTCCCTAGGGTCTGAGACAGGGGCAGGAGAATCCAGCCCGGCCGGGGCCTCGGGGCCCCCCGGGGCCGCTGGCCCCCCGGCCTCCCGCTGCATCCGGCGCAAGGTGTTGGCCACCAGCACCAAGTGCCGCAGGTCGGGTTCCACGTGCCGCAGGCTCTGGTCCAGCTTCCGCATGGAGAGGTTGAACAAGGAGCTGGCCGGGGAGGCGCCGGGGTCCCGGGGCTCCGGCTCGCCCCCCTCCATCTCCCCCCGCGTGCGCTTCACGCCTTTGGCCAGCATGGTTCTGCAACAGAGACGGGAGCAGTGAGCTCCACCGGCCCCAAGGCACGGCCGGCTGATCACAGGGCGCAGGACGCCTGGGTTCTCTCCCCGGCTCTGGGAGGGGAGTGGGGTCTAGTGGTTAGAGCAGGGGACTAGGAGCCAGGACTCCTGGGTTCTCTCCCCGGCTCTGGGAGGGGAACGGGGGCTAGTGGTTAGAGCAGGGGGCTGGGAGCCAGGACTCCTGGGTTCTCTCCCCAGCTCTGGGAGGGGAATGGGGGCTAGTGGTTAGAGCAGGGGGCTGGGAGCCAGGACTCCTGCGGTCTCTCCCCAGCTCTGGGAGAGGAGTGGGGGATAGTGGTTAGAGCAGGGGGCTGGGAGCCGGGACTCCTGCGTCCTACTCCGAAGTGTTATTATTCAGTCCCCGCAATCTAGCCACAGCGGACACAAGACCGGCGGGGGGCGGGCACCTCCGTGAGCAGGGTTCATGCAGCTCTGGTTGTCCTGGTGACGCAACACCCCCCAAGGAGGGGGATCAGCCCCCTGGAGCCTTGGGGCAGCCCCAGTCGGGGGAGGGTATTTAACTTCTCGCCCCTGAGACCCGCTCCTGCGTCCCGGCTGGCAGAGCCAGGTGCCGGCTGCCCTCGGCCCCCGCTGGCTGGGCCCGGCTCGCGCAGCACTATCCCGTCTTTCCCCTGGGGGGCAGGGCAGGCCGGGGAGCCCCACGGTGCCGAGACCCAGAGAGGCTGTGGCGAAGCAGGGGAGCTGAACTCAGGTCTGCCAAGCCCCAGGCAGCTGCCCCACGGCATAGCCGGGCCTCGGGGACCCAGTTTCAGTCTATGCCACGCTACTCGGGCATGGTCTAGTGATTAGAGCGGGGGGGTGGGAGTCAGGACTCCTGGGTTCTATCCCAGCTCTGCCACCTATGCCCTTGGGCACAAGACACCCCCCCCCCTTTCTGTGCCTCAGTTTCCCCCTCTGTCACCCCGGCATAGCAGCAGCCTGGGACTCACCTGTGCTGTTGTCACCGAGCCGCAGCCCTTCCCAGCTGGGACCCCTGCGTCTGACAACCCCCGTCCCCTGCGGGCAGCAAAACCCTTCGCCCTGGAGATCTAACCCCAGCTGCCTACCACAGAAGGGGGGGCCCACACCACCCTCCCTCCGGAGCTCTCTTCCCAGGCAGCGGGCGGGCGGGGGAGGAGACGGATCTGGCTCAGCCTCCCCCAGCCGAGGCCTCCCTGCGGTTCCTCCCCCTGCCGGAGCTGCCAAGGCTGGAAAGCTCCAGAGAGCGGCGTGCGGGAGAGACACCAGCCCGGCCCTTCACTGGCTTGATCCAGGCTGGCCTGCGGGGAGGGGGTGTCAGTCAATAGTGAGCTATACAGCCTGGGCGGGGGGGGGTCTATATTGACCTATAGAGCCTGCACTGGACAGGGGACGTGGCTAGAGAGCGTTTACACCGGCCCAGATGGTCACTGGAAGGAGTCTGGGTCCCCCCACTCCCCCCCCCTCTCCCCGAGTTCCCAGGAGGGGTGCCCGCCCGCTCCAAAGCACAGATCCCAAGCGGGGCCGGGAACCAGCACTGGCCAAAGCCCCGGGGACACCGCCCAGGGCAGGGCCGGAGCAGCTGGGACCCAAGGGGGTTTCCTGGCTCTCCCTGATACCTGCCCCGGAGGCTGCCGTGCGGGGCCGGGATCAAGGCCCGGGGGACACAGCAGAGCTGCTCGCTGCACACACACACACACACACACACACACACACACCCGTGCGTGTCACGGCGATGACACAACGTGACTAACACTACGGTGTCGTGCGGGTGACGGATGAATCACAGCCCCGGTTTCCAGGCACCTGCCTCCTAAGGGCTCGCTGCAAACCGAGCCGCTAGGCGCCAGCCGGGACCCAGGGCACCATCCAAACCAGTGAGCAGGTCCCGGGGCTGGTTCCCTTCCCAGCTCTGCCCCGGGTGGCCTTGAGCACATCCCCTCCCTGCTCTGTGCCTCAGTTTCCCCTCTCACCCCTGCCTGCTCAGCGGGGAGCTCTCTGGGGCAGGGGCTGGGCAGCGCCTGGTGCGATGGACCCCAGAGCCCGACTGGGGCCCTCGGGTGCTACCCTCATAAATGATTAGCAATCATGGATGTCGCATTCTCCTTGTTAATTGTTGGTATTAAGAGCAGGCCCCTTCTACAAGTACAAATGCCCCAAAGAACTAACAATCGATGGGGCCTCGATTCCCTAGGGGCTGTTCCCGTGGTTCACATAGTCACAGCTCCGGCTGGGCGTGTGCCCCTGGAGCCAAAGCTCGGTGCCCGGAGCTGGGGAGATGAGAGCTGGGGGATGGGGGGGGGCACGGCCGGGTTTGACCCCAACCCCTGGGCCCAAAGGTTTCCTGTCTAACGGGGCGATTGTTTGTTCTTTGCTCACCCCGGGGGCAGAATCGGGAGCTCGACACCCCAATGGGGGATGCTTGGCAAAGAGGGAACCCCCCCCCAAAGCCCCCCCATTAATCTGCGCGCTGCCCCGCTACCTGCCCCTTGGGGCCCCCCCCCGCTCCATGCATTGCACGGGGGCTGCCCCTGCTGCCTGCCTCGCCCCGGGGTCTCCCCGTTACCCCCCTGGCCCCGGGGGGGGGGCTCCCCGTTGCTCGGGGGGGGGGGGGCAGCCCCACGCGGCGGGGGCGGGTGAGTCACGCAGCAGCCGGAGCCTCCTTCCCCGCCCGGCCCGGGTGAGTCACCGGGCTCAGGCTCCCGGCCCCAGGCTCCCCCCAGCGGCCGGCCCCGGGCTTCCCCCCCTCGCCCCATCCCGTCCCGGGGCGGCGCGAGCCCCGCCGCCGGACCCCTCCAGACCCTCATTTACATACCCGGCTCCTCAGGGCCCAATCAGCGGGGTTTGGAACGCGGCGCGCAGCCAATCAGCAGCCGGCATCCCCCCCGCCTCCGGCTCCGAAACCGACTCGGCCACCGGGAATTGCTACATCTGCCCTGCCGCGCCAGGCCCCGCCCCTCCGATTGTCCGGGGGAGGGGAGGAAGCAGCGCGCCAGCCAATAGCGGGGCTCGGCCGCACGCCTTATCTGCATACAGGAGGCGGACGGGACCGAATCAACACAGCTGGAGGGAAGGGCGGGGTAAAAGGAAAGACCAAGAGACCATGCCCCGCCCCCCCGCCATCTGATTGGCCGGGGCCAAGCGGCTCATCTGCATATAGAGAGCGGACGTGAGCAACTCAAGCGAGAGGCGGGGCGGGCGGTTTGAGTGGCAGGCCTCGCTGGGGGCGGGGGTGCGATGAGTTTGTCGGGGCTCAGCCTGCAGCTGCTGGGAGGGGGAGGAGACCCAGGGCACGTCTCCCCCTTCCCCTGGCCCGCAACAGCCCCACTCCCGCGCCCCCTTAGGGCAACCAGCATTGACCCTTAGACCTGGCTCTGCATCCAAGCCAGGGGGCCCATCTACCCCGGTATCCTGCCGCCCAGAGCAGAGCAAAGCTGTAGTTCCAGCCAGGCCCCCGCCCAGCAGCTACGGTGACCAGATGTCCCGATTTTATAGGGACAGTCCCGATTTTTTAGTCTTTTTCTTCTATAAGCTCCTGTTACCCCCCCACCCCCGTCCCGATTTTTCACACTTGCGGTCTGGTCACCCTGCCATCAACGCCCAGCGAGGGTGGGAGCTGCCGGGCCGGGCAGCCGCAGCGCGTCAGGATTCATGTGATTTAGAGGAAAGTGCAAACCGTCCCGGGGCTCAGAAGCGAAAGTGAAACGGCCGCTTTGCCGTGCACATGGGCCAGGCCTGAGCCGCGCTGGGGCAGAAAGAACCCCAGGCCCCCGGCTGCTCTCTCGTGTCAGCTGTACACGCCCCGGCCGGAGCCGGGTTCAGCCTTGTACACCCAGCACCCCTTGGCCCTGCCTCGCGCCAGCGTGCCGCTGCCAGGCCAGAGCCCCGGCTCATTCCTCTCCACCCCACGCTCGCCCCCGGGCCTCGACAGCGTCTCTCCCACCCCCACAACTCGGCCAAGGAAAGGTCTCCCCTGCCCCACCTCGGCCCTCTGGTATCTCCCAACAGAACAGGCGCCGGGCACCACCGTACGCCTGGGAGACGGCCCCTACCCAGGAGTCCCCAGGGATGAGACAAGCACAGACCAGGCACCCGGAGCTGTGCCTAGAACCCCGCTCTCCCCGTTCCCCTTCACTTGACCCTGCTGCGTCTAGAAACCCAGGGAGCAGCTGAGCGGGCGGACGGAGGCGTTTCCGGGCGTGTGAGGCTGGCACCGAGGAGAGGCCGTTCCTGGGCAGGTACATTGATCGGAGCCCAGCTGCAGGGGGAAATGCGCTTCCAGGGGAAGACTGCCTCATGCAGCCGCCCTAGCCCAGCTCCTCCCTGTAGGGTGACCACCCAGCAAATGTGAAAAATCGGGACGGGGGGGTGGGGAGTAATAGGAGCCTATATATTAAAAAAAAGACCCCAAAATCAGGACTGTCCCTATCAAATCGGGACATCTGGTCACCCTAGCTCCCTGCTAGCCGCCGGTGTCGCTTTTCCAAATGCCATTTTGAAAACACGTCACTTTTTGCACCGATCAGCCCTGTCAGAGAAAGGATGAGAGACAACCCCCAAGCCACCCCTCCACATCCGACCGCTCGGTCCCCCCACTCCAAAGATGAGCTTGGGAGCTTAAATCCAGAACTCTGCTGGCCACTCAAAGCCATGGGCTCCCCAGACGCTGCTTTGATAGCTCATTACAAACCATCTGCAACCTCCGAACCCTCAATTGGCCTGGGACCGCAGAGGTGTTAATTACCCCCTCGTTTCAAGGGGTTTCTTGCAGTGTGCTCACCCTCTTGCTGAGCGATCCGTCCCGCCTTGTACGGAGCAGGGACACCCCGGTTACCGTCACAGAGCGCTTCGTCCGGGCTGCAGCTGGAACGCCCGTCTCTTCCATCGCCCACCAAATAGATACTTCCCCACCTTGTCTCTCTCCATGTGTGTTTTTAAACAGGATCAGAGCCAAGGCCCCAGTCCAGATCCCACCCAGCGGACCAGGGACTTCAGGGTTAACTCACCCAGCTGCTGGTCTAACATTAACAGTGATGTGCGGCTATTGGAGCCCGTGCTAAGGGCGTTGGCAGCCCCGGGTTGGGCTCGGAGGCGAGGCAGGGCTGGCACACGAGCCGTTCTTTACTTTAGCTGACGGGAGCGACTTCTGCCTGGACGTTCTGGGCCGGGACAGGCTGTTCCCAGGTGCTCCCTGGACGTGCAGTTACTGTGTTGGCAGAAAGAACGGATCCCTCTGCCCAGTGGTAGCTTCCAGATGCTAGCAACCCAAAAGACCGGTTCTCAGGAGAGCCATTTCCTACCGGCTTGTAGACGGGCAAAATCTGAAAACAAACCACACGTGAGATTTTGAAAAAAGTCCCCCAAACAGGGCGATTTCTTCCCTCGTCTTTACCGAGAGCTTTTCGCTCAGCGTCTCCCGGACAAGTCCTGTCGGTGGCCAGTTCTACTGCAGTTTGTGTGCAATGTGAAGATGGGAGACCTACGGATTTGCTTAGCGCCTGACTTCCTACGTGGGAATCGGCTAGTAAGGAGATCGCAGCATTTCCTCCTTGCCTCTTGATCTCTGCTCTATGTCCAGAGAGCACCGGCAGTTACACTGGGCTATGGAGCCTTTCATTTCTAGCTCACTTGTTTTGTACGCCCAAGTCTGATCTGCAAAACATCAAGCAGAGAATCCCCCCAACCAGTCCTACCTTCAGCCTCCTAGATCAGCCTTCCTGGATATTTCAGGGAGGAGAATTAAAAGGGGCGTTTTCCCCACCATCCCTAGTCTAACCCCCAGGAAATCCTGCAGCTCCCTTCAGACCCGCCGTGTGCTCGGCGCGCTGGGAAAAGAAGAATGCTCACTCCTCGCTGGATCGGATACTTTTACTCACAAAGTGGAGCAGTGTCCTTCTACACGAACCTCGCATTGATAGTTTTGCCAGCAGTTTGTTTCAACACGCGCCCATCTGTCTGAGCAGCCAGCTCCCACCCATTCAATCACGTTTAACAAGGCAGGTGCAATCAGCGTAAGACACTTTAGTTTCAACTCTCACAGTTCAGGCAGAGCAACTCCACAGAACAGGGTAATGATGCAGATCTGCTCCACGCTCGGGCCCAACTCCATTTAAACAGGAGTTTTGCCCGAACCTTCGGGGCACGTTGGAGAGTTCCATCATGAACGCAGCTTTCCCAGCATCTGCAAACGGCAATGGCCAGGCTACAGATCTCCGCACAGTGCCACGTTCTTCGGGAGAAGGTGCCTGCTTTTTGTTCCGTTCCCATCCGGCATCCAACCGGACAGAGTGCGTCCGCTGCCCGGGGCTTGCAGCAAAGCGGATTCATCATTCTAACGCTGTACAGGTGATCCCCCAGCCCTGGCCAAGCAGGGTACCAACGAGATGGGCATCTCTTCACACCCATGGCAACCCCCTGGTAATGCTCTATCTTCCAAGGGCACATACATCTGGCAAGAACCTCACGTCAGCGTATTCTCATGAAACGTCAGCACCCACCAGGGCTTCGGGGGTCCTTAAGGCCAGACTCCTGGGAGTGCAGACACCCCTACGATCAGCCCAGATTTCTGAGCACCTTGCAGCTCCCAGGGAAGACGGCCGAAGCCAGGAGGGGGCTGCGCACGTCTGAAAATGAGACTCAAGGGCTAGTCTCTTGTGCACGGCAAGATTGCACGGCAGGCGTGATCTGGGGCTCTGGGGCGCTCAGGAAAATATTAAAAACAGACCCAAAGAGACAGACTTTTACTGACAATTGTGCATAGAAAAAGCCGTGACTGTATGTCGTACGCCACATATTGCGGCCAACAAATTGCAGAAGAGGAATCCAGGGAACAGCCCCCAAATCCCAGCTGTTTGCCGGCTCGCTGCCTGGACCCAGCCAGACTGGTAGCCGGATGCATGAGCAAGAACCAAGAAGTGGTCTCGGGGCAGCCAAACCTGGGTCCTTCCGGCAGCAGACAGGTGCCCGCGGGAACCCTACAGGCCAGCAGCGAGGGCTCTCCGTAGACCAGCTGCCCTCACTCTGATGGGGCGAGTCTGCCCAGGACTAATCCCGGGCAGCCTCGCGGCAGGAGAGGGGTCGCACTGAGTCTGAACAAGGATGACAGATTAAACGACACATCGCGCTAAGCACCCGGAGAGACTCCAGAGAGAATCCCAGCCCCACGCAGGTAGAGTGAGAAATTCTATCACCCAACCACGCCCCAAGGCCACTCCAGCGAGACCAGCCTGTTGTTGAAGAGGTAGCGAAGCTGGCTCCCAAATCAGACACCGTCCCAGGACGTAGAGCCAGCCGGCAAAGCCAGCGGCAAGTCGCGATGCGCAGGGCCCGAGAGGCACAGGCCTGCGCCAGAGACGTGCCGATGAGAACCGTTTTACCCGGCGCGGAGCAGACCTCATTACCAAGACGGACGCTGCCGGGGCGTGCCGTGGAGGAAGGCAGCCAGTGACCGGAGACGCAGTTTGCCTCTGTTCGTAGCACCGAGAGGGCAGGCGAACGTTACGGCATTAAAACACAATCGAACCGCGATTCCAATTCCCACCGCCTGCAGGAGCCTCCCGTGCCGTCGGCAGAGGGACGGAGGCCACGGCCCGGGGAGACACGCAACACGTGCGAGTCGGGAGTTTTCAGCTCATGCCAGCAGAAGGATCCCATCCTGTGGCACCAGAGGAGAAGTACCGAGCCGCGCAGCTCTCCTCCCCGCGTGAGCTGACAAACGGGCCCCGCTTCGGCAGGACATCGGAGCGCCCCGTGTCTGCACCTGCAACCGGCGGGGACACGGAGAATGGATTGGAGAAGCGTGGCCTTAGGAGCCCACGACTATCTCCAGGAGGTGGTCGAGGTCATGCCAGTCTCTCCCCGCCGGGGCACCGCTGGCCTGGGAGGGCTGCCGGCTGCTGGGCGCTTCTGCCCCGAGGCTCTCGAAGCCCAACGTGTCGATGGCGGAGAACAGCTCGTCCCCGGCCAGGTCGCTGAAGTAGCCGGAGTCCAGGATCTCAAAGCTCCCGAAGGAGGAATCGGCAGGTTCAGCCAACTCAGCACTGGCCTGCGGCCACGCGGCCCCCAAGGCAGTTCCCAGGCTCCGGCTTGCTGCGGCGTCTCCCGGCGAACCCCGGCACAGCCCCTGAGCCGCACGGCGGCTGCCCATTGTCTCCGGCCCGCGGCGCTCTCCAGCGTCTGGCTGCCGGTGGTTCTGGGACGCGCCAGCTCCAAAGAGACGCGCCGGCTCCACTTCTCCCACAGCAGGCGCGGGGTCTGCGAGCGCGTCCTGCCGGCCGCCGGGGTCCCGCGCCAGAGCCAGCGCCTCCAGGACGGGAGAAAAGCCATTGCCGGCGGAGAACCCCGCTGTCTCCGTGTCGCCCGGGCCTCTCGGAGCCTGGCTCGCCGCCTGGAACCGGGATCTCGCCTCCCAGGCCACAGACGCGGGGGAACGTCTGTGTGGACAGGAGGCGGATGCACAGCGGCCGGGGGATTCAGGCCGGGCAGGAGGCTCTTTTCCAGGCCCATCTCCTCCCGGATGCGACGGAGGATGTTGCAGATCAGCACCTGGCGGTGTAGGCTGGGCCGTTTCTCCACACATTCCTTCCGGAATTTATCCACCGTGGTGTAGAGCAGACAAGACAGCGCGGCGTCCCGAGGAGCCCCGGCATTGCTCGTGCCATCCTCCCTCGCCGAGAGTTTGCGCTTCACTCCCCCCGGCATCGCGCCCTGCAGGGAAGGGGGGGGGGGTGAGTTAGAGAAACCGCAGCATTGTCTTTATACAAACCGTCTCCAACCCCCCCCCCAAATCCAGCCTTTATCAGCTGGCCGAATGCTCAAAGTCACTAGCCACAAGAGATGCCACAGGGAGCCTGCTTATTTCAGTCCAGTCTGTTCCTACTCCTGCAACAGAGAACATTCCTTCTCCGCGCCGGGATGGGGATCCCTGCGCTGCCGCCACCCCAGAGACAAAGCACCGCGGCCGAGCCCGGGGCGCTGAGAACGTCCTGTATCCACCTGGAACAACCAGGGTGAAGGCAAGGGAGGAACACACAGGTTGAGTTTTAGCTTCCGGCCACGTCCACACTGCAAAGTGAAGTGGACTCACAAGTCATTCCATGGCTTGGGCGCGTCTACACGCGGCTCCCGGAGCGCGGGCACCGATGGTACCGGCAGCGCGGGGGACTGCTGGCCGGCTCCTGAAAGCCGGGAACAGTCGCTGTAAGTGATGCGATGTCTACACTGACCCCAGGGCTGAGCTCGGGGGCCCATCCGCACTCAGGTACGACCTGGCTCACGCGCTGCCCCGGCAGAAGGGGTCTCTCTCGCTGTAGTGAACACCCCCCGCCCCCCCCCCCCCCCCCCCGAGAGGCAGATCTAGATCGACTATCAATCTAGCAGCGTCTACACCGGGACATCGGCCGGGTCTCTCTGGGGGGGGTGACGTTTTTACAGCCCCCCCTGCAGCGAAGGAGCCGTGTCCACAGCAGTTCTGGGTGCAGGCCAGACCAGAGACCTCACCAGTGGTGCAGACGCGGGTGTTTAATCTCACGCCCTGAGCTCCACTGAGATTAGGGGAAAGGCCCGTTTGTTAAGCCTTGTCTGCACCAAGGAGATTTGCAGGGACAGGTTAGACCAGCGGGACCCTTGCCCACGTCCCGGTCAAATCGGCCATCCCAGCCAACGGACTTTGCCGGGATGACGACATCCTCACAAGGGCTCTCGCCCGCAAAAAGCCCCAAACCGAACGTCGCCGGCAAAACCAGCCCTGGATCTCCCGAGCACCACCCGGCCGAATGAGATCCTAGCGCTGCAGCTCCCAGGGGGACGACGGTTCCTAACTCCCAGCGGCCTGGCCCGATTCCTGCAGGAAGGGCCAGCGCTGGCCGGCCGGCCAGCCCTGCTGCAGGGGGATGGAGTCAAGGAGAGACGGAAAAGCTGTTTGGCTCCAGAGCCAGCGCTCAGCCGAGCAGGGACTGAATTATGCCCAGTCCGCCAAAGGTGCCAAAGGTCGCTCTGATAAGCCGGGGATCTGGGCGCTCGGCTCCGGGCTACAGACAAACCTGCCCAGCGCCGATGGGAGACGCCAGCCATTCGGGGCCAGCAATCTGGCATCTGGTTTGGTTTTCAAGCCAACCCCGAGGTGCCTAGAGACATTCCCGTTATTTGGGAAGCTCCCCCCGCCCCCTGGGCCAAGAGGTGTTTCCCCAGAGTCCTGGGCTGACGCCCGGCTCGCCCCATCTCCTGACCCTATAGGAAGCAGGCTCCAGCCCAGCAACCAGCGCCCCTCCCCCAGCCATGGGCCGGGACATTATAAAACCAGAGTCATGCCCAATACCCCCCCAACCTTCCACCAGCATGGCCCCCTCCTCCCCCCCAGACTCCCAGCCCCCACTCGCACCTAGAGGGGACAGGTAACCCCCCATTCCACCCTTGCACACCCCAGCCCAGCCTCTCCCCCATACCCTCCCCCACCACGCACCCCCCTCTGCCCTCCCCCACATTCCTCCAAGCTGTTCCTTTCTCCCTCCCCCAGCCAGCCTCCAGCTGGAGATATAGTTCAGAGGGAGGGCTGGGGGGGGGGGGGAGCAGGCCTGCACAAGAGGGGAGGGGCGGGGGGGCACAGATAAGGGGTGAGCCTGGGGGGGGTCCAGCCCCAGCGCAAAGTCCCAGCCCGGCCCGGAGCCCAGCCGCCCCCCTCGCCCGACGGGGCCCGCCCGGGACCTACCTCCGCTCCGGGCTCCGCACTGGGGTTTGCACGCGCCGCCCGCGGCCCCCCCCGCGCACAGCCGGCCAGGCCCGGCCCCCATTGGCTGGTTCGGACGCCTCGGCAGGCTGGGATTGGCCGGGCGGGGGCACTTACCTGGCCGCTCCAGGTGTCTCCGGCCCGCCTCCTGGGGGGCTGCGATCGTCTCCCGCCCGCGGAGCCGGGACCCCCCCACACCCCGGGACTGAACCAGCCACCCCGGGAGCGGGCGAGCAGCCGGACTCCTGGGTTTGAGGGAAGCTACTGCGGTGGGGGCTGGGCGCCAGGACTCCTGGGTTCTCGCCCCAGCTCTGGAAGGGGAGTGGGGGCTGGTGGGCGCCAGGACTCCTGGGGTCTCTCCCAGCTCTAGGTGGGGGGTTGGGGGCCAGGACTCCTGGGTTCTCGCCCCAGCTCTGGAAGGGGAGTGGGGGCTGGTGGGGGCCAGGACTCCTGGGGTCTCTCCCAGCTCTAGGTGGGGGGTTGGGGGCCAGGACTCCTGGGGTCTCTCCCAGCTCTAGGTGGGGGGTTGGGAGCCAGGACTCCTGGGTTCTCTCCCTGGCTCTGGGGAGGTGTGATCGAGTGAGTCTATGGTTCATCCCAGGGCGGGAGCTGGGAGGCAGCTCCCCTGGGCTCTGTGGCCTGTTGCTGCCCCTCCCTGCGTGACGTGCCGCTAAGGCCACCCCAGGGAGACTTGTCCCATTGCCGGGCGTGTGAACGCTGCTGGACACAGGCCGTGCGGCACTGCTGTGTGGTGTACGCAGCACCCGCACTGGCTTCAGCCAGGGGATGGGGCAGAAGGTCAGGAGCTGCCCCCTTGGGCGGTGGTTTATTCCGTGCATTGCCGAGGTGCCCAGGGTGCCAGACGCAGAACAAGACGCCGGCCCTGTCGGCCTCCAGCGAGGTTCCCTGCGGGGAGTCTGGGCGTCTCCCGAGCACCGTCCTGCCCCCGGGCCCACAATCTCACCCTTTTCCGTCCTCCCTGAGATGCTTTGACCGGCAAGGGAACCCCCCTATTTCGCCCACAGGTGGGGGGGCTGGAGCCAGGTGCCCCCCACCTGCTGGGGGGGTTGCCCCAACCACAGCTCACAAGGGAGAGCTTCCTCCCCCCGCCCCAGCTGGTGTTTCATGAACTCGCCCGGGGGCCCGATCCCGGAGGCAGCATCCGAGCCCCTGCCCAGGTCAGGCACTGCCCGCGCGGCCCCGTCTCCCTCGGCGTGGGACTCGCTCGGGGGCTCCGGCGGGAGACGGCGCCCGGACGCCAGGAGCGAAGTGGCAGCCCGTATGCCCAAACCCTACGGATCTTCATGGCTCGCACCCGGGCAGATCGGCTCGAACCTCTGGCCAGGGCTCGGCAGGTCCGGCGGGAGCAGCTCAGGGTCCCCTCCCGCCGCAAACCGGCTAAACAATCCCCAGGAAGCTGGTTACAGCGGCTCAGCTGGACACGGCCCCTTGTTCTCCCACCCTGGACGCAGCTTCAATGCCTGGCTCTACCAGCACCGCCTTCTATGGCTTTGGGCAAGTCACCACGTCGCTCCGTGCCTCGGTTTCCCCAAAGGGGACTCGGGGGCCTATCCCTGTAATCAGCTGGCAGCCCCTGAGGCGCTCCCTGGGGTCTAGAGCCCATCAGACGAGCCGTGGGGCTCCGCGGCGAGGCCTGGCACCTTGTACAGAATTTGGAAACATGGTTATTGGTCCAGGCCTCCTGAGTGCCCCTAGGCCGGTGTCTAACCACTGGGCCATGCTGCCTCTCAGCCCCCAGCAGTGCCCATTGTTCTCAGGGGCGCAGGGGGCACAGATAAGGGGACCAGCCCGTACCCCTTCAGCGGGCAGTTCCCCCTCCGGCACGTGGGGAAGCCTGAGTACAGCTGTAGGGGGCAGGTTACTAAATCCCGCCCCCCGCCCCTTTGGCTCACACCAGAGCCCATCTGTCCCGGTATCCTGTCTGCAACAGGCCAGCAGCAGCGGCTCCAGAGACCCGCAGTGCTGCCCCGAGGGAGACTTCAACCCTCTTCGCTCATGGGTTGGAGCAGTGCCTGGGCAGACGGGACACCTAGGGCCTATTCCCAGCTAGGGCAAGTCCCTTTCCTGCTCCATGCCTTGATTTCCCCAGCTGTAAAATGGGGATAATGGTCCTGCCCCATCTTTGTGAAGTGCTTTGAGATCCAGGGCGGAAAGGTGCTCGGAGCGTGACGTGACGATGCTGCCCTGCAGGGGGTGGGGGGGGGCAATCTGGAGCACTGGCCAGTCCTGCTCATCAGAGCCTGTTGTAAGCCAGGGCTCCATCGCAATCTAGCGGCGAGGAGTTACACAGGCCAATCCGGCAGTGCCCCGCCACGGAGAACACGCACGCTGGGGAGCCGGCTGCTCCGAGATCAGAGAGACCGGCGAGACGCAATCTGAGAAAATAGGAACTCTTTACTGCGGTGCGGGGGGGGGAGAGGGGAGCTCCTGCTGCCAGCGAGAAGCAAACCACAGCCGAATAGCAGCCGCAGCCCGAGGCCTGGGCTCAGCAGCAAGGGGTCGCCGGCGGGTTAGCAGGGCCGCGGATTGACCTGCGGGAAGGCGCTGGGGAGCTGGAGGCTGAATTTTCTCTCCGGCCGCGGGGGACAGAATTGAATTCAGACCCTGGCTCCTTTGGCCCCCCCCTTGCGCTGCGATAGGGGCTAGGCGCTGGGCTGACCCCGCGCAGGCGGCGGGGTTACGGGGCAGCGCCAGCGGGGGCCCGGCGCCCTCACACCGCGGGGTAGGTCCTGGACAGGTAGACGTTCTGCCCGTCGTACTCCGCGGTGGTGAGGCATTTCAGGAAGAAGTGGCCGAGGTCGTGCTTGGAGATGACCCGGGCGCCGCCGGACGTGTTCACCATCACCGCGTAGTCCCCGGTCAGCGGCTGGTCGTCTGGCGGGCAGGGAGGGAGAAACGGGTGAGGGCGCTGAGGGTCACCGGCCCCTCTTCCTCCCAAGGCCCCTCCCGTGCCAGCCCCCAGCTCGGCCGGCGAGCCCGCCTGGGGGGTGTGTGACATGGGGCCCTGCTCCGAGTCGCCCACCCCTGAACTGGGAGGGGGTGTCCTGCCCCACCCGCTGCCCCCCATGACCAGGAGGGGGAGCCCACCCAGCCCCTCTCTCCCAGGTACTGGCAGAGAGAGCTGGTCCCAGCCAGAGCCCCTACCCACCGGCAATGTGGGGCGGCATGACGGAGACGCAGTCCAGCCCCGACTCCTGCAGAATCTGGTGCATGCGGATGTGATCCTCCGTCACTGGCAGGAGCTTGGGGGGCACCTTCTTCAGGTCCCACATCAGGAAAGCTACAGGGGAGGGGCACGAGGGGAGAGTCAGAACAGGGGAGCAAAGCCAGGACTCCTGGGTCCTATCCCATCTCTGGGAAGGGAGTGGGGTCCAGTGGTTAGAGCAGGGGGGACTGGGAGCCAGGACTCCTGGGTCCTATCCCAGCTCTGGGAAGGGAGTGGGGTCTAGTGGTTAGAGCAGGGGGGACTGGGAGCCAGGACTCCTGGGTCCTATCCCAGCTCTGGGAAGGGAGTGGGGTCTGGTGGTTAGAGCGGGGTGGGGGTGGGAGCCAGGACTCCTGGGTTTGGTCCCAGCTCTGGGAGTGGACGGGGATCAGGTGAGTAGAGCTGGGGGGTGGGATCCAGGACTCCCGGGGTCTACTCCAGTGGATGGGGGTCTGGTGGTTGGAGTGGGGGAATGGGAGCCAGGACTCCTGGGTTCTATCCCTGGCTCTGGGAGGGGAGTGGGGTCTGGTGGTTAGAGCAGGGGGCTGGGCGCCAGGACTCCTGGGTTCTCTCCCCATCTCTCACTGGTTTCTCCCAAGTTTGTGGCCGGCTGGCTGGCCCCCTGGGGCTCCCACCTGCCCCGTGGTTCTGCTAATCCCAGAGTTGGCGGAAGAACCAGGCAAACCGGAGCCGCTAGCGGGTGGGGACTGACTCGCTCGGGCACAGAGAGCGGCTCCGTGCCCAAGGGCTGCAGGTCTCCTGGAAGGCACTAGCCCGAGTCCGGCCCCCGCAGGCCGGTGCCGCAGCCCAGGGTGACGCGGGCAGGGGCAGGCACCCGCGGCTCAGGGTGGGGCTGCCGGACTCACCCGACAGGCACACGACCACCTTCCGTATCCCGTGGGCCTTCATGGCCGCCACTATGTTCCTGGTGCCCTCGGACATCATGGTGGTGGGGCCTGGACGGGAGAGCAGAGGGGTCAGGGTGGCTCCGGGGATGGGGGGTGCAGCGGGGGGGGAGTGCCAAGGGTAGGGGGATGCGTGGGGGCTGGGTGGGAGGGGGCAGTGGGTGGGTCAGAGGGTGCAGGGCTGGGCAGGAGGAGCGGGGAGCATGAGGGCTGGGGGAGGGGCCCCGGGGGGAAGGAGGCGCGGGGAGCACCAGGGATGGGCGAGGAGCTCTGGGGAGCATGGAGGGTGGGCGAGGGGCCCCGGTCCCTGGGAGGACAGGAGGAGTGGGGGCTGGGGGGGGTGGACGAGGGGCCCCGGTCCCTGGGGGGGCAGGAGGAGTGGGGGCTGGGAGGGTGGGCGAGGGGCCCCGGTCCCTGGGGGGGCAGGAGGAGTGGGGGCTGGGGGGGTGGGCGAGGGGCCCCGGTCCCTGGGGGGCAGGAGGAGTGGGGGCTGGGAGGGTGGGCGAGGGGCCCCGGTCCCTGGGGGGGCAGGAGGAGTGGGGGCTGGGGGGGGTGGGCGAGGGGCCCCGGTCCCTGGGGGGCAGGAGGAGTGGGGGCTGGGAGGGTGGGCGAGGGGCCCCGGTCCCTGGGAGGACAGGAGGAGTGGGGGCTGGGGGGGATGGGCGAGGGGCCCCGGTCCCTGGGGGGCGCGTCGTACTCAGGTCGTTGCGGGTGCCCAGAATGATGATGACGGCGTCCTGCCCCTGAATCGCCTTGTCCACGTCCGGCGGGTTCAGCACGTCGCCCACCACGACCCGCGCTGGCCGGTGCTCTGGGGGCAGCCGCGCCGGGTCCCGCACCAGCACCGTCACCTGGTACCCTGCCGGCAGGAGAGACAGCGCATGGGGGGGGAGTCCCAGGGGGGCGCTAGAGGGAGTGGGGTCTGGTGGGGACAGCAGGGCGGGTTGGGAGCCAGGACTCCTGGGTTCTATCCCCAGCGCTGATACTCACTGTGTGCCCTCAGCCGTGCCACGTCCCTGTGCCTCAGTTTCCCCTGGCTATTCACGGGGGCCAAGGCCTTTGACACCAGCGTCTGGGCAGTTTGCAAAGTGCCAGGCGTTCTTGTCAGTCTCTGGCTGGGTAGTGGGACCCGTCTGGCGTGGGAGCTCCGGCCAGAGACCCAGCACCCCCCTGCCCCCACCCCACTGCGTACCTCTCACCTGCAGCACCAGCTCTGAGCCAGTAGAGGGGGAGATGGAGCCCCCTGTGTCTCCCCCAGAGCTGCCAGGCCAATCCTGGGGCGGGGGCGGAACAGCCTGGGGGGCAGGTGTGGGGCCGCCGGCGGGTGGGGGGGAGTGTGACTAGGTTGCACTGTGCTGTGGCTGTTCCTGGCCCCCCAGGGCCATAGGGGGAGGAGTGGGAGTTAGAGCAGCCCAGAGGCTGCTGTACCTGATCCCCGAAGCCAGGCAGGACCCAGGATACGGGGCAGCAAAGGGGCTTTAACCCCCCCCCATCCCTGGCCCCCCACGGAGGAGCAGAGAGCCAGTCCTGGGGCCAGCGGGAGCAGGCAGTGCCCCTCCCCCAGGCTCCCGCCATGGGGCAGTGACTCAGCACCGCTGGGGGGGTAGGGGGGGGACCGTGATTCAGCAGGATCAGCGAGCTCTGGGTTGGGGCCGGCCCCTCCCTCACTGGCCGCCGACACGGCGCTAGAGCCTCTCCGGGTCCGGGGGGAGACGCTGCCCCGTTCGATGCGGGCGAGGGGCCGGACCCCCGGAGGCTCCGTGGCTGGGGTGGGGGAAGGGGCTATTCCCGCCGGAGTGTCGCGCTGCCCCAGGGCCCCTCTAACCGTCCGGCACTGAGCAGAGCCTTGAACCCTGTGCGGCTGCGTTCGGCTTCGTGGCGCAAGGGGGAACCTCTCCGGGGCGGGAGTCTGCGCTAAGCGGGATTCGCCCGGGCGCAGGCGCTGACTGGAGTCCCACCAGGCAGGACACCGACCTATTGCAGACCCCATGGCTGACAGGCAGCATGGCCTAGTGGGCGAGGCCCTACACTAGGACTCAGGAGTCCTGGGGGTCTAGCGGCCAAGGTCTGGGCCAGCGGCCCGGCCCGGCTCGCGGCTGCACGCGGCCGGGGTCTGGGCAGCGCCCGGCCCGACGGGGCCCTGATCTCGGCCGGGGTCTGGGCAGCGCCCGGCCCGACGGGGCCCTGATCTCGGCCGGGGTCTGGGCAGCGCCCGGCCCGACGGGGCCCTGATCTCGGCCGGGGTCTGGGCAGCGCCCGGCCCGACGGGGCCCTGATCTTGGCCGGGGTCTGGGCAGCGCCCGGCCCGACGGGGCCCCGATCTCGGCCGGGGTCTGGGCAGCGCCTGGCCCGACGGGGCCTGGATTTCGGCCGGGGTCTGGGCAGTGCCCGGCCCAACGGGGCCTGGATCTCAGCTGAGTTCTGGGCAGCGCCTGGATCTCGGCTGGAGTCTGGGCAGCGTCCGACGGGGCCTCGGGGAACTCCTTGGCTTTGTTGGGTTCATACTACCCCAGTTCTCACACAGCACTTCCCATTAGCTGACAACTCTACAAACGCTGGGGATGCTCCTCACTGAGGAAGTGAGACTCAAGGCAGCGGAACCTGCCCAAGTCCCAAGCGGGTCCCTGGCAGAGCGGGGAAGAGAACCCAGGCATCCAGCCCGGCCCTCCCCCGCTAGGTGGCATTTCACACACAGTCCTGGGGTGGATCTCAATGCATCCAGGACTACAGGATTTAACCCCGTGGTGTCCGTGGCACAGCACCGCCTGGGGATCGTGGGCAGAAAGGGGGCAAAGCCGGGACAGGGCCGGGACATCCCCTTCGGCCCGGCCCCACGGCCCCACTGATTGGAGGCCTCAGGGAGTTTAGCCCGAGCTGCTGGCCGTGCTGGAGGGGGGCCTGGGCTGGATCCGCAGGTGCCGGCTGCTGGGGGTCCCCCTCCCCCAGGTCGGCTGCTCCAGCGCTTAGGTACCAATCTGCACCTTATTCTGGCCTGGATTTACTGGCTGCGGTGTCCAGCTGCCGTGTCTTGTTTCTCACTCAGCGGGGCAGTGCTGGGGGGCAGGGCCCGTCTGCTGTGGGCTGGTACAGTGCCCGCCCCGCAGAGTCCGGCTCCAGGACTGGGCTCCCGGCGCTGCCGTAAGACACCTAACAGCTCTGCCTTCGTCTCCTGGGTTCTCTGCTCTCCGCCGGCTCAGCGCCACCCTCCCCATCACGCAGCTGGGGAAACTGAGTCGCGCAGTGACGGGCCGTGCCCCGGTTCCGCCCAGAGCTGGGCCTAGCGCCCACAGACAGCCCAGCCCCCACCCTGCGAGTCTTTCAGTGCCTGCAGCCCCAGGACCGTCTACACGAGCCAGCGCGGGCAACAGCGGTTCTTTAGAAACAGGGTGTGGTGCCGCCCCAGCCGTCACGCTGGGTCTGTCCAGCTTTCTGGCCCCTGGCGGCCCCGATACCGACGCCCCCGACTTATCTCTCTGGCTCACATGGGCCTGCCCCACCCACAGCCGGAGAACTCAGTTAGAGCCTCAGGGGCTGGAAGCAGCTACCCAGACCCAGAACGTAGGGGCTGTGGGAGAACTGCCCTTACACATACTGGGGAAGCCCCCGGCCGAGATCAGGGCCCCGTCGGGCCGGGCGCCGCCCAGACCCCGACCGAGATCAGGGCCCCGTCGGGCCGGGCACCACCCAGACCCCGGCCGAGATCAGGGCCCCGTCGCGCCGGGAGCTGCCCAGACCCCGGCCGAGCTCAGGGCCCCGTCGGGCCGGGAGCTGCCCAGACCCCGGCCGAGATCAGGGCCCCGTCGGGCCGGGCGCTGTCCAGACCCCGGCCGAGTTCAGGGCCCCGTCGGGCCGGGCGCTGCCCAGACCCCGACCGAGCTCAGGGCCCCGTCGGGCCGGGCGCTGCCCAGACCCCGGCTGAGATCAGGGCCCCGTCACTGCCCAGACCCCTGCCCCGAAAAGCCCCAGTCTGGGGAGACCAGGGGAGGATCCGTTCCCCCAGTGCCGGGGGGGGGGGGGAAACTGGGTCCCCAGCAGAGACCCGGGCCCTGAGGGGCGGAGGCAGGATTTGAACCGGCGGCAGGTGCCGGCTCCGCTCCCTGGGGTCTGCCCCCCCCGCCGCCGCCATTGTTTGTCCCCCCAGGCATCGGGCCGGCGGGGGGACCCCGCGCCCCCCCCCCCCCTTACCCGCCTGCAGGGCTTGCGCCAGGGTGGCCACGCCGGTCATGCCGGTGGCCCCGAAAATGACGATGTTCCTGCAGGCTGCCATGGCTCCCGGCCGCTCCGTGCGGGCGAATCCCTTCTGCTCGCAGCTCCACCCCCGGGGCCGGGTAGAGCCAGAGCCGGCCCCCATCCCCGCCCCGGGCCTGCCCCCAGCCCGGCCCGGCCCGCCCCGGGCCTGGCCGGCCCCCAGTGCCTGCGGCCCCAGGCTGCGCCGCCCCCCGACTCCCACTTGCCCAGGTGGGGCCCCTGGCTGGGCTGGACGCTCGTCCGCAGGGCGGGGAGCTGGGCCCATGGCGAGCTCCCCCCGCCTGTCTCTGGGCTCCCACCCGCAGAGACCAGCTCTGCCCTTCTGCCCCGGGGCCGTTCGGAGCCGGTGCCGAGCGTCGGCGGCGCAAACGGAACTCGGGACCGGAGCCGTCCTGGGTGATCGAGTCCCGGCCCTTACCACGGTGTCTCGTCACGTTCATGGGAGCACAAGAACAGCCAGACTGGGTCAGATCAATGGCCCGTCCAGCCCAGCGCCCTGCGTCTGACAGCGGCTGGTGCCAGGCGCCCCAGAGGGAATGAACAGAACAGGGCAATTATCAAGTGATCCATCCCCTGGGGTCCAGTCCCAGCTTCTGGCCGTCACAGATCTAGGGACACCTGAAGCATGGGGCGGCGTCCCCCAGCATCCTGGCTAATAGCCAGGGATGGACCGATCCTCCTGGAGCTCATCTCACTCTTTTTTCAACCCAGTTTTGGCCTTCACAACATCCCCTGGCAAGGAGTTCCACAGGTTAATAGTGCATCGTGTGAAGAAATACTTCCTTCTGTTTGCTTTAAACCTGCTGCCTATGAATGTCATTGGGTGACCCCCTAGTTCTTGTGTTACGAGGAATAAATAACACTTCCTTATCTACTGTCTCCACCCCAGTCAAGATTTTATAGACCTCTATCATATCCCCCCTTAGCTGTCTCTTTTCCAAGATGAAAAGTCCCAGTTTTATTAATCTCTCCTCACACGGCAGCCGTTCCATCCCCTAATAGCTTTTGTTGCCCTTTTCTGAACCTTTTCCAATTCCAATCTATCTTTTCTGAGATGGGCCGACCACATCTGCACACAGTAGCCAAGGTGTGGGCGTCCCATGCTCTGCTATAGAGGCCATGCGATATTTTCTGTCTTATTCTCTCTCCCTTCCCTAATGGTTCCTAGCATTGGTGGCTTTTCTGGCTGCTGCTGCCCACTTCTTAGCACACGCGCAACATGCCCCGGGTGGCACGTGACCGGGATTCATCGCATTGGGTCTGCGGGTTGGATCGTTCGCTTCCCCGGCCCGGGCCAGGACGCCGAGCGGCTGTTTTCACAGAACCAGCCTCAGTGAGTCCGAAACTCACCAAACTCCATCCTCAAACCAGCCGGGCTGTTTGCCGCCCTGCTCCTGGGTGGAGGAACCTGCCTGCTCCCGTGACTTGAAACCAGCTCCCCGGCTCCGGGCTCAGCTGCCTCCTGGCCGGGTTCCCCCCATTTCTTCTGGGGCCAACACTGTCCGTTAGCTGCATTCGCTCGGCCGCCCCGGGCAGCCCCCCCCGCTGCCTAGGACAGAGGTCCCTCACCAGGGCGTGCGGTGAGCCCGCAGGGGTGGCCCGGCTGCCCCTCCTGCCAGGCCGTGTGTGTCCAGGCCAAATCACAGTGTCGTTGCCACCTGGCCCCCGGCGGCTCAGGCCTGGCCCGGCTTTGCCTGCAGCTAGAGCGGTTCCCTGGAAGGCATTTCCAGGGAGCAAAGCGATCCCTCCGCCCCGGCTCTGCGCTCCGTTCCCCGCAGCCTCCCAGCGCCGGGTCCAGCTCCAGCTCCTCTCTCCTGACCACGGGGACCAGAGCTGGAGGCCGGGGATTCCCCAGGGGACGTGGGGACTCGGGGCCATTGTCCTTTTCTTTGCCCACGATTCCATCCCCCCTCCCCCTCCCCGAGTCTGGGCTTGCCTGAGTCTGCAGAGAGCCTGGAACAGGAGCTGGAAGGGGGGTGAACTGCCCCGGCTCCCCAACCTCTGCCAGGGGCCGCGGCAGGACTACAGCGTGGGGGAGGCCCAGCAGGACGGACCTTGTGACCCACTGTCCGGCAGGAGTCGTGGGGGGCAGAGCGGAAACAATCCAAACCAGACACAAAGAAAAGGTTTCCTGTCGCTCCGGGGTTCAACTCGGGCAGCGGGGCGCTAATGACAACACCCCCGGCCTCGACAAGGGGCAAACGCCGCCGTCCCGCGGGCCCTTCAGCCCGCTGAGATTCGGCTTGTCACATTCCTGGATTAGAAACAATTGTAAATACAAATTCCGATATTTGGGGCCCCAACAGAGATCGATTCCCCCGCTGGGCCGGGGGCTGCCTAGACCCCCCCCCCCGCGCCGGGCAGTGCCCAGACCCCCCAAGACCCGGGCCGGCTGGGCAGATCTCACACTCCGAACCCCCCCGCGGGTGGGGCGCGGTTGCGCGCGGCGTGAGGCAGGAATAGGACCCAGGCGTCCTGCCGGCTGCAGCCCTGAGCCCATCCCGTCCCCGGCGCGCCCCGGTCCCGGTCCAGCGGCTCGCTCCCCGCACGGGCCGGGCCGGGCCGCGCCGCTGCAGAGGGAGGGAGGCTGCGGCGCCGAGCGGGGATTGGCCGGGCGCGGGGGGCGGCGGTGACGGCGGGGCTGCCGGGCCGGGCCGGGCGCTCTGCGGCGCGCACCGGGCCTGGATGCTGCTGCGCCGCCGGTTCTCCCGCAGCCGGCGCCGGGGTGAGTCCTGCGGGGCGGGGCTGGGCGCGGTTAGGGGGCTGGGGCCGGTGCTGGCAGGTGGCCGGGGGATGGGGAAACCCCCCCCCAGCGCCATGGGGGGGGGGTGCCACCGCCCCAGGGTGCCAGCCGAGCCCTGGCTCTGGGTGCCCGTCGGGGTCACCAGCCGGAGCTGGGGTGTGTGCCAAGGGGGGGGCCGCTTGTGGCCAGCCGGGGGCACGGTGCCCCTGTGCCCAGAGCCAGGAGAGCCCCGAGCCGGCCCGGTGTCTCCCCTTCTCCCCATGGCGCTGGCTCCCGCTCTCCGGGCCCCGCCAGGCGGCTGCCCCGGCCGGACCCAGGCGAAGGCTGGGAGTTAGTTTGGGGTCGTGGCCCCTGGGACAGGAGACCCCGTGATCCCCCTACACCCAGCCGGCCGCTCCCGCCCCTTGGCTGCCGAAGGTGAAGGGCAGAGACGCTCGGTGCCATGCGCTGAATGCGGGGCACCCCCCAGGCTGCTGGGGGACCGGGGCCTGGCCAGGAGCCAGCTGGCTAACACAGCTCCGGCGGGGGGGCAGACGACTTGTCCAGGCTTTAATTTATTCCTGCAGCCCCTTTCGGGGGCTGGTTTCCCGGTCGGGTTGGAGGTTGCGGCTAAAACCAATCCGGTGGCTTAGGGAGAGCGTGGGGCCGGAGGCTTGGTCCCACCCTGGGCGTCTCTGTATCCACCCCGCTGGCCGTCTGGCCGTGTGTCCCCCTCTGTCCATCCATCCCCAGCTGTGTCGGCCCCCAACGCTATTCCACCCCCGCCCTCTCCCCGATTCTCCCCCCGCCCTTCATTGCATTAGCCCAGCGCGCTGGCGCTTTCCAGGCAGACGGGGGCCCGGGCGGGCGAGTGACAGATGCACACAGCTCCCTACCTGACCGCGCCGGGGGCCGGGGTGGGTGCCCGGCCGGACGCGGTTGATTTGCTGTTCCTGGCAGGAGGGCAGACCCCAGTGGGCCCGGCTGGCCGGCTGTTCTTGCCAGGCTGACTCCTGCATTGCTCAGCTCAGAGCATCCGCAGCAGGCTCTGGCTGGCTCGCGTCGTCCCTCGAAGGGAATGCGGGTGCCAGGGCTTTGCCCCAGGACGAGGGGGACCCGTTCGGCTCCGAAACAGTCCCGGGATCCTGCCCTGCGGGGCCGGAGCAGGGGGAGGGTGAGGATTGGCCCATCCACCCCGTTGCTTTGCTGCATCCTGACCCTTGTGAGGGAGACGGAGCGACTCACGATGCGGCTGGCTCCTTGGGCAGGTTCCCGTGCTGCTCTCAGGCCAGCCAGGGTCCTTTCCAGCGCCGGGAACTCGCCCGGGGCCCGGCAGAGCGGGCGCCGTCCCTCCCTCTGCCGCAGACGCGGTGTGACCGGAGCCAGTGGCTAACGCCGTCAGCGGCACGGCCGACTCGCCGGGGCACCGCTCCTCCGGCTCTGGGTACGGGAGCACCTCTGATGGTGAGAGAGCCTCGTTGCTTGGGCCCGGCGCTGAGCCGGTCGGTTCGGGGCAGCGCAGCAGTGTCGGATGTGCAGGGTGCTGGACGACCCACGCAGGGGCCCGTGGCCCAGCCTGGGGACGATCACGATGTGTAACTGGGCAGCGCCCGGCACGACGGGGCCCAAAGCTGCAGATTTAACTGAAAACTGCTCAGCGGCTTACTTGTCTCCAGCACCCGGATGCCCAGCTCCCAACGGGATCCTAACCCCAAATAAATCCCTTTTACTCTGCATAACGCTGAGACAGGGTAACCTCATCAATTGTCCGCCCTCCGTGACACTGATAGAGAGAGATGCACGGCTGTTTGCTCCCCCAGGTGTTAAGTGTCAGAGGGGGAGCCGTGTTAGTCTGGATCCGTAGAAGCGACAAAGAGTCCTGTGGCACCTTATAGACTAACAGACGTATTATATATTATACGTATATATATTATAATATGTCTAATATACGCATTATACGTATAATACGTCTGTTAGTCTATAAGGTTCCACAGGACTCTTTGTCGCTTCTACGGGTATTAATCACTTACTCTGGATTAATTAATAAACAAAAGTGATTTTATTTTATTAAGTATAAAGAGTAGGATTTAAGTAGTTCCAAGTAATAACAGACAGAACAAAGTAAGTTACCAAGCAAAATAAAACGAAACATGCAAGTCTAAGCCTAGTACTTTAAGAAACTGAATACAGGTACATTTTGCCCTCAGAGATGTTCCGATAAGCTTCTTTCACAGACTAGACTCCTTCCTAGTCTGGGCCCGTCCTTTCCCCTGGTACAGCCCTTGTTCCAGCTCAGGTGGTAGCTAGGGGATTTCTCATGACTGCCGCCCACTTTGTTCTGTTCCATCCCCTTATATGGCTTTGGCACAAGGCGGGAATCCCTTGTCTCTCTGGGTCTCCCCCCCCCCTCTTCTAAATGGAAAAGCACAAAGTTTAAGATGGATTCCAGTGCCGGGTTCAAGTATTGGGGGGAGCCGTGTTCGTCTGTATCCACAAAAACAACGAGGAGTCCGGTGGCACCTTAAAGACGAACACATTTATTTGGGCAGAAGCTTTCATGGGTAAAAACCCACTTCTTCGGGTTTTTTACCCCTGAAAGCTTCTGCCCAAATAAATGTGTTCGTCTTTAAGGTGCCACCGTACCAGGTGACATGGTCACATGTCCTGGGAGAGCCCAGCCTCCATTCCTCCTGGCCTGACTCAAAGGAAGGCCTGCAAGCAAACAGAGCCGTTTACAACCAATTGTCCTGGTTGATGGGAGCCATCGAGATTCCAAACCACCATGAATGGCCCACACACTTTGCATAACGACAATAGGCCCTCAGAGTTACTTCACATTTCTAGTTTCAGAGACAAGAGCGAGACGTTTATACAGTTAGGACGACCACACTCAGTAGATTATAAGATTAGTAATGAAACCTTACAAGAGACCTTTTGCTCGTTAAACGCCAGCCAAGTCACTAAGGCATGAGGAGCGCGTGTGCAGCTTGGACCCAGGTCTGCGCGTGGATTGGCCCCCCCCCCCCGCTCGGACCCAGATCCGCGTGTGGATTGGCCCCCCCCCCCCCCCCCGCACGGACCCAGATATGCGCGTGGATTGGCGCACCCCCCCGCTCGGACCCAGATCCGCGTGTGGATTGCCCCCCCCCCCCCCCGCACGGACCCAGATCTGCGCGTGGATTGGCGCACCCCCCCGCTCGGACCCAGATCCGCGTGTGGATTGGCCCCCTCCTCCCCCCCCGCACGGACCCAGATCTGCGCGTGGATTGGCGCACCCCCCCGCTCGGACCCAGATCTGCGCGCGGATTGACACCCCCCCACTCGGACCCAGATCTGCGCGTGGATTGACACCCCCCCGCTCGGACCCAGATCTGCGTGTGGATTGGCGCCCCCCCCCCCCCCCCCGCACGGACCCAGATATGCGTGCGGATTGGCCCCCCCCCCCGCTCGGACCCAGATCTGCATGCGGATTGGCGCACCCCCCCGCTCGGACCCAGATATGCGCGTGGATTGGCGCACCCCCCCGCTCGGACCCAGATCCGCGTGTGGATTGGCCCAACCCCCCGCTCGGAGAACGGGGCCGGGAGGAGGGACGAGCTGGTGGTCCCGGCTGGACGGGGCCGTGCACAGCTCGGAGCCAGCTGGTAATTAGCTCTGTGCAGATTACTCGTGCGTTGGGCCCAGCAAATCTCCACAGCGGCCCATGGAGTCTCCTCTGGGCCTCTGGCCTCTGCGTCCAGCGTTTTGGCTCCGTGCCGGGGAGCGCGTCGGTTCCTCGGGGTGATGCTGATCCGTTAGGGTCGTGGCAGGCCCCAAAGTCCCGGTGAGCTCAGGAATCCCTTGTGCCGGGGGCAGGCCAGGCCCAGTGGACAGACAGTCCCTGCCCCAGAGAATTCACCCTCACACGTGTGCAAACCCACCCCCCCCCCGGGCTCCGTGCGTGTGAACACACGCGCGTGTGCAGCAGCGCTGGCTAACGGGTGAGCGAGGACGCAGCTTTGCCTGTCCAGACGCACGGGATGGCAGGTACGTGGGCAGACGCCAGGCGCATGAAGCTGGGGCGCAGCGGACGCCGCTTCTGTCACTCGTGCCCAGGGGACAGCAGGCACGGACTGCACGTTGGTGGTGAATCGTGCGTGCAGCTTTCCCCTGTGCCGATGCCTCGTGCGCACACGTGCACGATGACCGATCGCATGGCTGTGTGAGTGGGGGGGGGGGGCGGCACCGTGTAGGACCGTTGAGCGTGTAACATTGCACGTGCACCAGTAACTGTCGTGCTCTGGCACGGTGGCTCTGGCAAGCTGGGAAGTGCTTAGAAAAGAGCAGCCCGGCCCCGAGCCAGCGGGGGCTCCGCGGACCCCGGCCCAGAGCCTGTCGCTCGCTGTCGTTCCTGGTAGACGCGGACGCTCCCCGATGGCCAGCGGAGCAGGCGAGCTGGAGAACATGGAGAACAACAACAGCCGCTGGGAGAACACGGACAACCAGGCCTGGGACGACACCACGGCCACCGTCAAGCTGTTTGAGTGCTCCCGCATCAAAGCACTCGCCGGTACGTCTGCAGGGGGCTGGCGGCCAGGACGCCTGGGTTCTATCCTGGCTCTGGGAGGGGAGGGGAGGGGAGGGGAGTGGGGGCTAGTGGTTAGAGCAGGGGGCTGGGAGCCAGGACTCCTGTGTTCTATCCTGGCTCGGGGAGGGGAGTGGGGGCTGGTGGTTAGAGCAGGGGGCTGGGAGCCGGGACTCCTGGGTTCTCTCCCCGGCTCTGGGAGGGGAGTGGGGACTAGTGGTTAGAGCAGGGGGCTGGGAGCCGGGACTCCTGGGTTCTCTCTCCAGCTCTGGGAAGGGAGTGGGGGCTAGTGGTTAGAGCAGGGGGCTGGGAGCCAGGACTCCTGGGTTCTATCCTGGCTCTGGGAGGGGAGTGGGGGCTAGTGGTTAGAGCAGGGGGCTGGGAGCCAGGACTCCTGGGTTCTCCCCCGGCTCTGGGAGGGGAGTGGGGTCTAGTGGTTAGAGCCGGGGGTGGCACCAGGACTCCTGGGTTCTGTTCCCGGCGCTGGCAGGACAGGGACTGTTGGTTAGAGCAGGGGGGGCAGTGGGGGGCCGTCTCCCCAGGCTGGGCGTGGGCAGGGCAGTGACCGCGCTGCGTTCGACCCCGCAGACGAGCGCGAGGCCGTGCAGAAGAAAACCTTCACCAAGTGGGTGAACTCGCACCTGGCCCGGGTGTCCTGCCGCATCGGCGACCTCCACGCCGACCTCCGCGACGGCTACATGCTGACCAAGCTGCTGGAGGTGCTGTCCGGGGAGCAGCTGGTGAGAACGGCCTGGCCGGCGCTTCGGGGACCCCCTTCCCTCCAGCTCCGGGGGCCGGCTCTGCCCGGGGCCAAGGCCCCCCAGCAGCAAAGAGCAGCGAGGCGGGGGACCCCAGGGGTGAACCGTCAGAGGGTGCCGCGGGGGGACGCACACCCTGCCCGGTGCAGGCAGGACGCTGGCGCGGTGCCCCTAGCCGGCGCGGACAGAGAAATGGCCTCCGGGAGTCAGCCGCAGAGGGTGGGGTTGGGGGGGCGCTTCTGTAACGGGGATCGGGGATGGACATGGCTGTTCCCAGTACTCCTGTCTGTCCGTCCGTCCGTCCCCTGGCTGCCTGGCTGTCGGGGCTCCTCCCTGTCCCATTGTCCTGCCCGCTGACCGTGCTATCCCAGAGCCCAGCGGCCCCCTGGGGGGGGGTAGGGCCTGGCTGGGGCGGGGCCCCCCCTGTCTCTTAGGGCGGTTTGCCTGGCCCCGGGCGAGGAGGGGCCATGGGCCCAGAGCTCTCCCTGGCCGGGGGGGGAGCCAGGGGCGCGGCGCTGAGACCCGTCCCCGTGGCCCCCCAGCCCAAGCCGACGCGCGGGCGCATGCGGATCCACTCGCTGGAGAACGTGGACAAGGCGCTGCAGTTCCTGAGGGAGCAGCGCGTGCACCTGGAGAACGTCGGCTCGCACGACATCGTGGACGGGAACCAGCGCCTGACGCTGGGGCTCATCTGGACCATCATCCTGCGGTTCCAGGTGCGAGGGGCCGGCCAGGGGCTCCGGGGACAGCGCTAGGGGGAGCTGAGCCGCAGGGAGCCGGGTGGGGGCGCCGTAGGGGGCCGGTGACAGATCCCTGGGGCCGGCGACTCCCCTCTGCCTCTCTCTGCCTTCCAGTGGGACGCGGGGGGCTCTGCGCCGTTACGCCGCTGCTGCGCTCCACCCCAGAGGTGGCTGCATCCCAACGGCGACCGATCACAAGGCACCGCCCACCCCGGCGGGTGGCATAGGGCCGGACACACCCGCTGACCCCACGCAGGGGTCCCACAGGCCGGGTGCGGGGGCAGGGGAGGTGCAGCTGTCTCTCTTCTCCCAAGGCGCCGTCTTAGGGGGATTCCCCAGCAGGACTTGAGGAGCAGGGGGAGGGGAGCGGCCAGTGGAACCCAGGTATCCGGCGGGGGCGGGCTGAGCGTTTCCATGGCGCGTGTGTCACTCGCCCTCCCCCCTCGCCCAGATCCAGGTGATTAAAATCGAGACGGAAGACAACAGGGAGACCCGCTCGGCCAAGGACGCGCTGCTGCTCTGGTGCCAGACGAAGACGGCAGGGTGAGGGGGGGCCTGGAGCTGCCCGGGTGCCCCCATAGCTCCCAGCTGGCCTTCGCACGGGGCACGCCCAGGGCCGTCACTCCTCACTTCCCTCCTGGCGCGGCCCAGGGAGCCGGGCCTGTGCCGGGCCTCGGGCCTCGCTTTGCTCCCTGGCAGGGCGGGCTCTGCCTGCTGGTCCCTAGATCAGCGCGCGTAGGGACCGGGCGGGCGTAGGGACCGGGCGGGCGTAGGGACCGGGCGTTCTCCGGGCAGGCGTAGGGACCGGGCGTTCTCCAGGCGGGCGTAGGGCCGGGCGTTCTCCGGGCGGGCGTGGGGACCGGGCGGGCGTAGGGACCGGGCGTTCTCCGGGTGGGCGTAGGGACTGGGCGGGCGTAGGGACCAGGCGTTCTCCGGGCAGGTGTAGGGCCCGGCGTTCTCCGGGCGGGCGTGGGGACCGGACGGGCGTAGGGACCGGGCGTTCTCCAGGCGGGCATAGGGCCGGGCGTTCTCCGGGCGGGCGCGGGGACCGGGCGGGCGTAGGGACCGGGCGTTCTCCGGGTAGGCGTAGGGACCGGGCGTTCTCCGGGTGCACAGCTCGGTCGCTTGGACCAAGGCGCGAGTTTAACCCCGGGCGGATGGTCGGATTTCGGGTTTGGCGGCCGGTTCTGGGTCTGGAACAGGGCTCAGCTCGTAAACCCAAATCAGCCTCCACACGGGCTGTAACCGAGCCAGGGCAGGTCGCGTGTGTGGGCAGGGTGCCGGGATCCCCGGACTGTACCCCCGCAGCGCAGCGGGTGCCAGGATCCCGGGCCGTATCCCCCCGACGCAGACCCAGCGGGTGCCAGGATCCCGGGCCGTATCCCCCCGACGCAGACCCAGCGGGTGCCAGGATCCCGGGCCGTATCCCCCCGACGCAGACCCAGCGGGTGCCAGGATCCCGGGCCGTATCCCCCCGGCGCAGACCCAGCAGGTGCCGGGATCCCGGGCCGTATCCCCCTGGTGCAGACCCAGCGGGTGCCGGGAGCCCCGGGCCGTATCCCCCTGGTGCAGACCCAGCAGGTGCCGGGATCCCGGGCCGTATCCCCCTGGTGCAGACCCAGCGGGTGCCGGGAGCCCCGGGCCGTATCCCCCTGGTGCAGACCCAGCGGGTGCCGGGATCCCGGGCCATATCCCCCCGGCGCAGACCCAGCGGGTGCCGGGATCCCGGGCCATATCCCCCCGGCGCAGACCCAGTGGGTGCCGGGATCCCCGGGCCGTATCCCCTCGGCGCAGACCCAGCGGGTGCCAGGATCCCCGGGCCGTACCCCACCAGCGCAGCGGGTACCGGGATCCCCGGGCCGTATCCCCCCGGCGCAGCGGTTGCCGGGATCCGGGCTGGATGGAGGGTGCCTCTGATCTGCCCAGGCTGTCCCGAGGTTGCTGCGAGTCTGATGCCCCGAGCAGAGCCGTGGTGGGCCGGGCGGTCGGTCTGCGCACGGCTATATTGACTGTTTCCCTTTCGGACCCCGCTCAGGTACCCGGAAGTGAATATCCAGAACTTCACCACCAGCTGGAGGGATGGGCTGGCCTTCAACGCCCTGATCCACCGGCACAGGTGTGCGGGCGGCTGCCCCCTGCCGGGCGGTGGGGGCTGGGCTCGGGGCTGCAGCAGGGGCTGGGTGCCCCCCCACGGGGTCCGGATTCCGAGGTCTTTGGGGTTGTTTCTGATGCGCTGGCAGCGTCCCTGCTGGGGGCTGGTTTTCTGGAATACATCAGGGCAACAGAATGGAGAGTTCCCGGCTCGCGGGGCGTGGGTGTCTTGTGGTTAGAGCAGGGGGAGGGGGCTGGGAGCCAGGACTCCTGGGTTCTCCCCCCAGCTCTGGGAGGGGAGTGGGGCTGGTGTGTTAGAGCTGGGAGCCAGGACTCCTGGGTTCCCCCGCCAGCTCTGGGAGGGGAGTGGGGTCTAGTGGTTAGAGCAGGGAGCTGGGAGCCAGGACTCCTGGGTTCTCTCCCCGGCTCTGGGAGGGGAGTGGGGGCTAGTGGTTAGAGCAGGGGGCTGGGAGCCAGGACTCCTGGGTTCTCTCCCCAGCTCTGGGAGGGGAGTGGGGCTGGTGGGTTAGAGGTGGGGTGGGGGTCAGAATAAGTGGCTCTATGCTGGGGGGCCCGTCCCGCTGCCCCGCACGTCGCCCCGAAGGGCCGTCAGGTGTTGTGTTGAATTCCCAGGCCGGAGATCATCGACTTCAGCAAACTCACCAAATCCAACGCTACGTACAACCTGCAACAGGCCTTCACCGTGGCCGAGCAGCAGCTGGGCCTGAGCAAGCTGCTGGACCCGGAAGGTAACTCCTCGTCTCTGGTGCAGGGTCACGCCGCACAGTGCAGCCACCTCTGGGGCGGAGCGGCAGCTGGTGATCAGAGACCCCCCGACCGGCTGAGTGACCGGGGCCAAGTCCCTTCCCCTCCGCCCTGGCTCTGGTCACGCCATGCTGGCCGGGATCGCTGGGCCGTGCCCTGTGCTCCCCCGTCGGCCTGTTGTCACTTACACCCAGACTGGGGGCTCTCTGGGGGAGGGGCTGTGTTTGTACAGCTCCTAGCGCGGTGGGGGTCGGGTGCATGGCTGGAGCGCCTGGGCGCTCCCATAATCCACCTAATAATAATAATACCGTGGCCTCCTGAGGCCTCGATTCCCCACCTGTGACCCAGGGAGACTAGCCTGGCCTGACCACCCTGGGGGCTGGGGGGTACATATGGTCCCGGTGGCGAGGTGCTCGGAGCTGCAGGAAACGGCGCCAGCTAAGTCGCTCACGCTGATTTCGGGCGCTCGGCCGGCGGATCCGACGTCTCTGCTGAGCGGTGCCGTTCTCTCCCCCCCGGCAGACGTGAACATGGAGAGCCCGGACGAGAAGTCCATCATCACCTACGTGGTCTCTTTCTACCACTACTTCTCCAAAATGAAGGCCCTCGCAGTGGAGGGGAAGAGGATTGGGAAGGTGGGTGCCTTGGGGGGTGGCTGCCGGGGGGTGCTGGTCTCGCCGGTTCCCTATGGGTCCCGCTAGGGGACCGCAGGGAGCGCTGACCCGTTTGCAGGGCGACCGCGAGTCCTCGTGGGCTGTTAAACAAGGGCCAGTCCCTACTCTGCAATAACGCCCTCGGTTGGGCACCGGGGTATGGCCGTGTGCGGCTCCTGGCGCGCCGCGGGGTCTGTGTCATGGCAGAGTGTAAAGAGCCCAGCTGAGACTGGGACCCCTGTCGTGTGCCGGGTGCTGCGCAGACCCGAGATCGGGGCCCCGCCGTGTCCCGGAGCAGTGGGGCTGGTCGTTAACAGCACGTTGAGATGTGGGGGGCAGTTTGCACTCCGCAGAGCGACGGGCTCAGGCTCTCAGCAGACTCTGGCAGTGTCGCTGCGTTGCTCACACTCGGGTCACGTTTTGAGCTTCCCTCCCCGACTGTGAGCTCGAAACATGCGGTTTTTTTAGAGAGACGAGGTGGGTGAGATTGTATTTTTTATCAGAGCGACTTCTGGGACAGGGCCCTGATCTTGGCTGGGGTCTGGGCAGCGCCCGGCCCGACGGGGCCCTGATCTCGGCTGGGGTCTGGGCAGCACCCGGCCCGACGGGGCCCTGATCTTGGCTGGGGTCTGGGCAGCGCCCGGCCTGACGGGGCCCTGATCTCGGCCGGGGTCTGGGCAGCGCCCGGCCCGACGGGGCCCTGATCTTGGCCGGGGTCTGGGCAGCGACGGGGCTGGATCTCGGCCGGGGTCTGGGCAGTGCTGATGAGGTTTATAGAAATGCCTTTGCTTTGTTAGAATTCGCGTTGCCGTTGCTCGCCAGCCATAGCCCAGGGTCCCACTGTGCCAGGCGCCGCCCAGACCCAGAACAGGGGGTCCCCACCCGCGTGCAGAGCCGGTGCCAGGGCCCGGCTGCGATGGGGCTGGGAGGACCGGTCTAGACTCGAACACCCCTTGGGCTCTGCTGGCGCAGCGGGACGTGGCTGGGCCCGTAGAAAAGTGGCTAGTTCTTGCCATGTGCTGGTCGAACGCACCGATAGCCCAGGAGAGCCGCCTCCGCGCCGGGATCGCTGCAGTGACGGTCCCGCCCGGCCTGGCCTGGCCGCACCGGGACGCAGTGGGGTTGGGAGCCGAGCAGGGTCCCCGGCAGACGGGGAGCAGCGGGCCAGGCCCGGGCAGCGCCGCGAGCAGCCGTCTGGGCCCGTTTGCGGCTGGGGTCACCTCCCCCGCTCCCCCCACAGGTGCTGGAGCAGGTGCTGGAGACCGAGAAGCTCATGGGACGGTACGAGCTGCTGGCGGCCGAGCTGCTGGCCTGGGTCGAGCGCACCGTCGGCATCGTCAGCAGCCAGAAGTTCGCCAACTCCTTGGCCGGGGTGCAGCAGCAGCTCCAGGCCTTCACCACCTTCTGCACCCTGGAGAAGCCGGTCAAGTGAGGCGCGGGCGGGGTGAGGGGGTGGGGGCTGGGCTGGGCGATGGGGTGGGGGCCATGGCAGGGCGGGGTGAGGGGGTGGGGGCCATGGCAGGGCGGGGCGAGGGGGTGGGGGTCATGGCAGGGCTGGGCGAGGGTGTGGGGCGAGGGGGTGGGGTTGGGGCTTGGCGAGGGGGTGGGGGCCAGGCTGGGCAAGGGGGTGGGGGCCATGGCAGGGCCGGGTGAGGGGGTGGGGCGAGGGGGTGGGGGCCGGGTGGGGCAGTTGGGTGGGGGCGGGGCAGGGCGATGGGGTGGGGGCTGGGCGATGGTGTGGGGCGAGGGGGTGGGGGTTGGGCGGGGCAGTCGGGTGGGGGTCGGGGCTTGGTGAGGGGGTGGGGGCCATGGCGAGGTGATGGGGTGGGGGCCGGGCAGGGGGGCTGCTCAGGCGGGGGCCGAATGGTGGCTGGTTCCCCCCCAGATTGGAACCGGTGCGGCCCCCCCCTGGCTGGAGCCGCGGTGTGGACGCGGGTGTGGAAGTGGAGTCTCTATACCCAGCCGGCTGCAGGAGCCCGTGGGCCGAGCGTTTCCCGGGGTGTCCGGGCATGAGGTGCCCGTGGCCCCCCTCAGGAACCCCCCAGGGCAGACGGGCCCCGGGAAGAGCCCGACCCACTCGGGGTCGTTTGATCCGCGGGAGGAGCGCTGGCTGCGGGGGGGATGGGGCAGCCCTTGGGGGGCCAGCAGGGGGGCACTGATGCCCGGGGGGGGTAACGCTCGGCCCGGCTCCCCGGCAGGTTCCAGGAGAAGGGGAACCTGGAGGTTTTGCTGTTCAGCATCCAGAGCGAGCTGCGTGGCTACGGCCGCAAACTCTACGTGCCCAGCGAGGGCCGGGGCATCGCGGACATCAACAAGGTGCTGCCGCGGGCGGGGAGGGGGAGATGGGGGGGGGGGCAGGGGAGGCGGGGGGGGCAGGGGAGCTGGGGGGGGGGATCTATGGGGGGCTGGGGAGGATAGGGGATCTATGGGGGGATGAGGCCATGCGAGGGAGCTGAGGGAGTGTGGGGGAGCTGTGGGGGCGCTGTGGGGATCTATGGGGGGCTGGGGCCATGCGGGGGAGCTGCAGGGAGGGGAGCCATGGGTGGGCTGTGGATCTATGGGGAGATGGGGCCGTGGGGGGAAGCTGGGGGGGACAGGGGAACTATGGGGGGATGGGGCCGTGGGGGGGAGCCGTGGGGGGTCCTGGGGGCGCTGTGGGGATCTATGGGGGGATGAGGCCATGCCAAGGGGTCGGGGGTTCAAACAGACCCACCCCCCTGCGGCCTCTCCCCGCTCTGCACCAGGCCCTGTCTGTGTCCACTGGGCCTTCGGGGCCTGTGGGTCTGTTGCCGTTGGCGACCGGCCTGTCCCGTGGGATCGGGGCCCCTGGCGAGCTCTGGGCGGGATGGTGCCCACGAGCCGCCCCCCCGGGCCAGCCCAGCCCCCCGGAGCGCTGAGAACCCGGGCCAGGGGCTGCTGGGCTCGAGGGACGGCCCCCGGCCCCCCCAGGGAGCCCCGTCCCCCCCCTGACCCCCCGCGCTGCCCCCAGGCCTGGGCCCGGCTGGAGAAGGTGGAGCACGAGCGGGAGGTGTCGCTGCGGGAGGAGCTGATCCGGCAGGAGAAGCTGGAGCTGCTGGCCCAGCGCTTCGACCACAAGGCCGGCATGCGGGAGGCCTGGCTCGGCGAGAACCAGCGGCTGGTGGCGCAGGTGAGCCCCCCCACGACCCCCCCCATCTCCCTGCCCCCCCCCCCCCCGGCTCCTCTCCAGCCCCCGCCCCCGCACAGTCCCTGCCCGCCCCAGGGCCCACACGTGATGGATCCGGCCGGCTGAACCCAATGGCACCGCAGACGAATGGGACACCAAGCAGCCCTGACCTTACTGCCCCACGGGCGGAGCCACACCTGTGGGGAGCAGGAGTGGGGTCTAGTGGTTAGAGCAGGGGGCTGGGAGCCAGGACTCCTGGGTTCTCTCCCCGGCTCTGGGAGGGGAGTGGGGACTAGCGGTTAGAGCAGGGTGGATTGGGAGCCAGGACTCCTGGGTTCTCTCCCACCTCTGGGAGGGGAGTGGGGACTAGTGGTTAGAGCGGGGGGGCTGGGAGCCAGAACTCCTGGGTTCTCTCCCTGGCTCTGGGAGGGGAGTGGGGTCTAGTGGTTAGAGCAGTGGGAATGGGAGCCAGGACTCCTGGGTTCTCTCCCTGGCTCTGGGAAGGAATTGGGGACTAATAGTTAGAGCAGGGGGGATGGGAGCCCCGCTCTCATGCCCCTGCCGGCCCCTCGTGGGATAAGAGGGAAGGTTCTCTCATGGATTGATAACTGGTTAAAAGATGGGAACCAAAGGGGAGGAATAAATGGTCAGTTTTCAGAATGGAGAGAGGTAAATAGTGGTGTCCCCCAGGGGTCTGTACTGGGCCCAGTCTGTCTCGGAGTGTGGGGGAGTCAGGGTCCCGCACCCCCACTTCCCGCGATTCCCCGTGACTCTCAGCCAGCCAGTAACACAGAAGGTTTATTAGACGACAGGACCATGGTCTAAACCAGAGCTTGTAGGTACAGAGAACAGGACCCCTCAGTCAGGTCCAACTTGGGGGGCAGGGAGCCCAGCGCCTCACCTGGGCTGGGCTGGGCCTCCCTGCATATCCCCAGCCAGCTCCAAACTGAGCCTCTCTCTAGCCCCTCCCCTGCCTTTGTCTCCTTCCCGGGCCTGGAGGTCACCTGATCCCTTTGTTCTAACACCTTCAGCTCGCACCTTTGCAGGGAAGGGGCCCAGGCCATCCGTTGCCAGGAGACAGAGTGTCGGCCATTCTCTGTCATCAACCTGGCCCTAGGGCTCTGCAATCCCACAGCTTTATCCCCCCACCTAGAGACTTAAGAAATGCACAGGGGAAACTGAGGCACCCACGCAGTATTCAGAGAGAACATTAAGAACAGTCCCACTTGCTCACAGCCCATTCAATATATTCATAAATGATCTGGAAAAAGGGGTGAACAGCGAGGTGGTCAAATTTGCAGATGATACAAAACTACTCAAGACAGTTAAATCCCAGGCAGACTGCGAAGAGCTACGAATGGGTAACTGGGCAACAAAATGGCAGATAAAGTTTGCTATGTTGATAAATGCAAAGTAATGCACATTGGAAAACATCATCCCAACTATACATATAAAACGATGGGGTCTAAATGAGCTGTTCCCACTCAAGAAAGATCTTGGAGCCATTGTGGATAGTTCTCTGAAAACAGCCACTCAATGTGCAGCGGCCGTCAGAAAAGCGAACAGAGTGTTGGGCATCATTAAGAAAGGGAGAGATAATATAAGACAGAAAATATTGTATTGCCCCTATATAAATCCATGGGACGCCCACACCTTGAATACTGTGTGCAGATGTGGTCGCCCCGTCTCAAAAACGATAGATTGGAATTGGAAAAGGGCAACCGAAATGATTTGGGGGTATGGAACGGCTTCCGTATGAGATTAACAAGACTGGGACTGTTCAGCTTGGAAAAGAGATGGACTAAGGAGGGATATGATGGAGGTCTATAAAATCATGACCGGTGTGGAGAAAGTCAATAAGGAAGTGTTGTTTATTCCTCATAACACAAAGATTAGGAGTCATCAAATGAAATGAATAGGCAGCAGGTTTAAAACAAACAAAAGGGAGTATTTCTTCACACAACACATAGTCAACCTGTGGAACTCCTTGCCAGAGGATGTTGTGAAGTCCAAGACTATAACAGGGTTCAAAAAAGAACTAGGTCAGTTCATGGAGGACAGGTCCATCAACGGCTATTGGACAGGATGGGCAGGGATGTGTCCCTAGCCTCTGTTTGCCCGAAGCTGGGACTGGGCAACGGGATGGGTCACTTGGTGATCTGTTCATTCCCTCTGGGGCGCCCGGCACTGGCCGCTGCCGGAGGGCAGGACACGGCTGGACGGACCTTGGGTCTGACCCGCTCTGGCCGCTCCTGTCTTCTCTCTCCCGGCCCCGCCACCCCAGGACAACTTTGGCTACGACCTGCCGGCGGTGGAGGCGGCCATGAAGAAGCACGAGGCCATCGAGGCGGACGTCTCGTCCTACGAGGAGCGCATCCAGGGGGTGGCGGAGCTGGCGCTGGCCCTGGAGGCCGAGGGCTACTACGACGTGCGGCGCATCAGCGCCCAGAAGGGCAGCATCCTGCCGCCAGTGGGGGCTGCTGACCGAGCTGGTGGGCGCCCGGCGGGCCCGCCTGGAGCAGAGCCTGGCCCTGCAGACCATCTTCCAGGAGATGGTCTACATGATCGACTGGATGGAGGAGATGCAGGTGGGCGGGGAGCGGGCTCTGGGTGGGTCAGGAAGTTGGTTGTGGGGGCGTTGCAGGGGGAGGGAATTTAGGTGCGGGAGGGGTCTCCGGGCTGGGGTTGGGGAAGGGGGTTCCGGGTCCCTGCCGCCCCTTGGCACATGGGCTGCTTCCGCCCGCCGGAGCCCTGAGCCCCCCGTGGCCAGAGGAGCCCAGGCTGAACCATCCTGAGCCCCGGCCCCTAGTCCCAGCCCACTGGCTGCCCTGGCCCCCCGGCCCAAAGCCCTGGCCACCAGCCCGAGCACCGGCCTGGCCGCCGGCCGGCCCGAGTCACCTCATCAGAATCGTGCCAGGCCGTAACTTGCGGCGGGCGTTCCGATAGGGCCTCGGGGCCCCGCGGTGCCAGGCGCTGTACGTACCAGACAGGCTGCCCCTGCCCGGGGTCGCCCGCGGTGACGGCTCCGCCCACCCCCTGTCCCGCCAGGCCCCGCTGCTGTCCAGGGAGGTGGGGAAGCACCTGCTGGAGGTGGAGGACCTGCTGCAGAAACACACCCTGCTGGAGGCCGACGTGGCTGCCCAGAGCGAGCGGGTCCAGGCGCTCAACCAGGCCGCCCTGAAGTTCTGCGAGCTGGAGGGTAGGTGTGGGCCGGGGCCGGGTCCCAACGACAGCAGGTGCCCGGACCTCACCCCGGAGCCGAGTGCGGCTCCTGGAGCCGGCTGAGACATCTCACACCCTCTGCAGAGAACGTGCAGGCCCAGGTGGGCTGTGATGGGGGTGGGGGAGCCAGGACTCCTGGGTTCTCCGGGTCTGGAGTCAACAGGCCAGGCCGGGGACTGAGTACACAAGGCACCCTGGGAGAGATTCCCGTGCACAGCCATGGGCACCCGGTTCCCGAACAAGGTCTGGGGGCGGGCAGACTGGGGAGAGGAGCAGGGCTAGTGGCTTAGAGCAGGGGGGCTGGGAGCCAGGACGCCTGGGTTCTATCCCAGCTCTGGGAGGGAGGTAGTGGTTAGAGCAGGGGGCTGGGAGCCAGGACGCCTGGGTTCTCTCCCCAGCTCTGGGAGGGGGGGTAGTGGTTAGAGCAGGGGACTGGGAGCCAGGACTCCTGGGTTCTTCTCCCCAGCTCGGGGAGGGGAGTGGGGTCTAGTGTTAGAGCTGGGGGCTGGGAGCCAGGACGCCTGGGTTCTCTCCCCAGCTCTGGGAGGGGGGTAGTGGTTAGAGCAGGGGGCTGGGAGCCAGGACTCCTGGGTTCTCTCCCAGCTCGGAGAGGGGAGTGGGGGCTGGTGGTTAGAGCAGGGGGCTGGGGAGCCAGGACTCCTGGGTTCTATCCCAGCCCGGGGAGGGGAGTGGGGGCTGGTGGTCAGAGCCAGGACCCTGGTGGTGCAGCTCTGGTCCCTCAGCAGCGGCTAGGAGCAGGGCCCAGCGTCTCTCCTGCTCCCCCGCCCCAGGTTACCAGCCCTGCGACCCCCAGATCATCCGCAACCGCGTGAGCCACGTGCAGACGTGCCTGGAGGAGCTGCGGCAGCGGGCGGCCCAGCGGCGCGTGGAGCTGGAGGCCTCCCGCCGCCTGTGGAGCCTGTTCCAGGAGCTGGAGGAGGCGGAGGCCTGGGTGCGGGAGCAGGAGCAGATCCTGGCCTCCAAGGCGTGCGGCAAGGACCTGCGCAGCGTGCTGCAGCTGAGCGGGCAGCACCGGCGCATGTTGGCTGAGCTGGGCGGGCGCCGGGCCCTGCTGCACCAGGCCGTGGAGACGGGGGAGGAGCTGCTGGCCGCCCAGCACCCCGGCGCGGCCCGGCTGCGGGAGAAGCTGCAGCAGTGCGGCGCCGCTGGAAGAAGCTGGAGGAGGTGACGGGGACGCACCAGCAGAACCTGCAGGAGGCCTGGGCTTCTACCAGTTCCGGGCGGAGACGGACGAGCTGCTGGCCTGGCTGCAGGACGCCTACCGCCTGGCCTCCAGCGACGACTTCGGGCACGACGAGGACTCCAGCCAGGCCCTGCTGCGCAAGCACGCGGCCGCGGCGCGGGAGCTGGAGCGGCAGCGGGCGCCCGTGCTGCCCTGCGCGCCCAGCTGGCCCGGCTGGCCCCCCGGCAGCCCCAGCTGGTGGAGGTGCAGATCCGCATCGTGGAGGCGGAGCAGCTGTACGGGGAGGTGGCCGAGGTGGCCGTGCTGCGGCGCCAGTGGCTGCAGGATGCCCTGGCCGTGTACCGCATGTTCGGCGAGGTCCGCGCCTGCGAGGGGTGGCTGGACGAGGAAGGAGCAGTGGCTCAGCCGCATGCACGTGCCCCAGGAGCTCGAGGATGTGCACGTGGTGCAGCACAGGTCGGGCGCCCGGCTTCTGTGCCCCGCTGGGGCCGGGGGGCTGGGGGCCAGGACGCCTGGGTTCCATTCCCAGCTCTGGGGGAAGGGCTGGGGGCCAGGACGCCTGGGTTCCATTCCCAGCTCTGGGGGAAGGGCTGGGGGCCAGGACGCCTGGGTTCCATTCCCAGCTCTGGGGGAAGGGCTGGGGGCCAGGACGCCTGGGTTCCATTCCCAGCTCTGGGGGAAGGGCTGGGGGCCAGGACGCCTGGGTTCCATTCCCAGCTCTGGGGGAAGGGCTGGGGGCCAGGACGCCTGGTTCCATTCCCAGCTCTGGGGGAAGGGCTGGGGGCCAGGACGCCTGGGTTCCATTCCCAGCTCTGGGGGAAGGGCTGGGGGCCAGGACGCTGGTTCCATTCCCAGCTCTGGGGAAGGGCTGGGCCAGGACGCCTGGTTCCATTCCCAGCTCTGGGGAAGGGCTGGGGGCCAGGACGCCTGGGTTCCATTCCCAGCTCTGGGGGAAGGGCTGGGGGCCAGGACGCCTGGGTTCCATTCCCAGCTCTGGGGGAAGGGCTGGGGGCCAGGACGCCTGGGTTCCATTCCCAGCTCTGGGGAAGGGCTGGGGGCCAGGACGCCTGGGTTCCATTCCCAGCTCTGGGAGGAGGGGGAAGGGTGGGGAGCCAGGACGCCTGGGTTCCATTCCCAGCTCTGGGGGAAGGGCTGGGGGCCAGGACGCCTGGGTTCCATTCCCAGCTCTCGGGGGAAGGGCTGGGGCCAGGACGCCTGGGTTCCATTCCCAGCTCTGGGGAAGGGCTGGGGGCCAGGACGCCTGGGTTCCATTCCCAGCTCTGGGGGGAAGGGCTGGGGGCCAGGACGCCTGGGTTCCATTCCCAGCTCTAGGAGGAGGGGGGAAGGGTGGGGAGCCCAGGACGCCTGGGTTCCATTCCCAGCTCTAGGAGGAGGGGGAAGGGTGGGGAGCCGGGACGCCTGGGTTCCATTCCCAGCTCTGGGAGGAGGGGGGAAGGGCGGGGAGCCCGGACGCCTGGGTTCCATTCCAGCTCTGGGAGGAGGGGGGAAGGGTGGGGAGCCGGGACGCCTGGGTTCCATTCCCAGCTCTGGGAGGAGGGGGAAGGGCGGGGAGCCCGGACGCCTGGGTTCCATTCCCAGCTCTGGGAGGAGGGGGAAGGGTGGGGAGCCGGGACGCCTGGGTTCCATTCCCAGCTCTGGGAGGAGGGGGGATGGGCTGGGGGCCAGGACGCCTGGGTTCCATTCCCAGCTCTGGGGGAAGGGCTGGGGGCCAGGACGCCTGGGGTTCCATTCCCAGCTCTCGGGGAAGGGCTGGGGGCCAGGATGCCTGGGTTCCATTCCCAGCTCTGGGAGGAGGGGGGAAGGGTGGGGAGCCAGGACGCCTGGGTTCCATTCCCAGCTCTGGGAGGAGGGGGGAAGGGCGGGGAGCCCGGACGCCTGGGTTCTGAAAGCCCCGTACGATGCTGTTCTACCCACGAGCCCCTGTGCACCCTGGGCAGGTTGAGAGCCTGGAGCAGGAGATGAACAGCGTGATGGGGCGCATCCTGGACGTGAACGAGACCGTGCAGCAGCTGGTGGAGGGCGACCACCCCAGCGCCTCCGAGGTGCAGTCCTGTCGGGACCACTTGAACGGCAGGTACCTCCCCCGCGGGGCCGGGGGGGGGCTCGGGATCAGAGGCCGGGCTGGGTTCAGGTCCCGGCTCTCCGGGTCCCTGCGGGTGTCGGAACACACAGATAATGGCCCTGCCTGGGCCTGGAGATCTGGGGGGCTCGGCGCTCGTCCGCTCTGCTAGCCGGGCAACCCGCCGCCCAGTTCCCGGGCCCAGAGATCACGGGGTCGGTGGGTGGGCACCAGGAGCATGCCAAGGGCCCGGGTGCAGCAGGCAGAGACATGGGCATGAGGCCGCAGGGGAGTGGGCTAGACCCGGGAGCCCCACGTCCACTGCAGAGCCCAGGCTGCTTCCAGCCGCCCTCCCGCCCACCCGCTGGCTCCGGCCGGCCCGCTCCTCCTCCATGGGACTCAACGGGGCCGTGCGGCTGGGTCCCAGCAGCGTGGGGAACCGGCTTTTCATGGCCCCCCCAAAGTGGGTCTGCTTTGGGGTCCCCGAGGGCGGGGGGTGGGAGAGGAAATGCTGGCAGAACAGCTGTGATCACGGGGCCGTTCAGTGCTTCACCGCCCTCCTAGTGAAATTGTGATTCCTAATATCCAGCGAGACCCCCTACTGCAACGTGAGACCGTTGCTCCCCGGTGGTTTGGGGCTCCATCGGGAGGCTCCTCCTGCGGGGGCTGATTGCAGAATCTGCCGAGCCCTGAGACTGGTGCCCTGGGCACCCACAATCCCTGGCACGTCGGCCCGCGGCCCTAGTGCCGGGCACCCGGACGCTGCAGAAGTCGAGTGGCCGGGAAAACGCAGAGCGACATGTCACGGTGCCCACAGCCCCTGGCTGCCGTGGGGGGGTTCAGCTCTGGGGCCCCAACGCCGGAGCCCCTTGGTCTGGGCTAACGGCCCTGCGCTGGTATCTCAGTGACTCGTGATCCTCGCACGGGACACAGCCACTCGGGGGAGACAGAGCCACGCCGTGGCATGGACATATACCCCCCCCCCCCCCCACACACACACACACGCCCCCGTCCAGGGAACCGACGTCCAGATCTGAAGCGCGGCGAGATCAAGCCACGGAGCAGAGCTGGGCAAACATTCCTCGGTCCCAACCCGGGTTTTACATGAAAATTGGCCTTTTTAAAAAAAAACCCACCAAAAAAGGTCGTTTTGTCCAAGAGTGTCTGTTTCAATGAAAAATGTTCTTGGAAAATTACCGAATCAGCCGATTTCGGCCCATGGTTGTCAGCGGCTGTTAACTGTCTCCGTACTGCTGACCGTCGCTTGGCATTGGACAATGACGCTGCTCGCTGACCGGCTTTCTGTCCACGGCCCCGCCCCAGCGGTGCCCGGCCACCTGCCCGTCGTCCTGGGCACCCCTGGGAGGCTGGCAGGGCTCTTACCCTGGCACAGCGCGACGGGCCAGGGCGGCACCGCACACTGACGTCGGCGTGACGACCTCACTCGGGGTGTATCCGCCCCCCGAGCCAGGCGGTGACGCCGACTGATGCCCTGGGCTGGCCAGCACCATGTAGCCGGGAGGGCTTCTCCCGCGGCACGACTGCCCAGCTCCTCACACCAATGGGAGCAAAACGCCAAAACACTCTGAGCATCTGGGCGCCAGGAGCCGAGCAGGGAATTGCCCCGGGGTCTCCCAGGTCACAGGCGAGAGCCCTCACCACCGGGGCCTCCTCCTTCCCCAGCCGGCTGTGCCTCCTCCAAGGGCTTTGCTCACGCCCGCCCGGCTGCCTGTCTGCCAGGGGCTGGGAAAAGTCCGCGGTGGCTTGCGGATCGTGGGATGTCTTGTGTTTAGATCACTTCCCGGTGGGTTTCGTTTGCCGCCTGCTGTTTTGAGCCTTTCCCAGGGTCTCCCCCCAGCCGCCGGGGTCGGAAGGGCCCTGGCTCCGGGGGGGTTGGCTCGGAAGGCCAGCCGAGCGTGTGGCTTTCGGGGCAGGGCCCGGGCCGCTGATGGGCTTCTCTCTCTGTGTGTCTGGCGAGCCCAGGTGGAACCGGGTGGTGGAGCTGGTGGAGCAGAGGAAGGAGCATCTCAGCTCCGTGCTGAGGATCCAGAGCTACCTGCTGGAGTGCGCCGAGCTCACGGGGCAGATCCGGGAGAAGCGCCGCGCTGTGGAGGCCAGCCAGGGCAGCACCGGCGACCTGGGCGGCGTCCTGGCCTTGCAGCGCAAGCTCTCCGCTGTGGAGGCTGCCCTGGTGGTGCTGGAGCCCAAGCTCCGGGAGCTACAGCAGGAGGGGGAGGCCTTGGCCACCTCCCACCCGGCCCAGGCGCTGGCCGTGCTGCTGCACTTCGAGGAGATCGGCGAGGAGTGGGAGGCTCTCAAGGGGACCCTGCAGGGCTGCGAGGACTCGCTCTCCGTGGCCAGCCGGCTGCAGCAGTTCATCCAGGACCTCGACAGCTTCCTCACCTGGCTGGTGAAGACGCAGGCGGCCGTGGCCTCGGAGGAGCTGCCCGGCGACCTGGCGGCGGCCGAGCGCTGCTGAGCGGCACGCGGCCCTCAAGGAGGAGATCGACCGCTCCGAGGAGGACTACACCACGATCCAGGCGGCCAGCCGAACCTGCTGGCCCGGAGAGGCCGACGTGCCCTGCCTCTCGCTCCAGCAGTGGCTGCAGAAGCTGGGACGTGGGCTGGAACAAGCTGCTGCAGATGTGGGAGAGCCGGCGGGAGGCGCTGGTCCAGGCGGCGATCTTCCACCTCTTCCTGAGGGACGTGCAGCAGGGCCGAGGCGTGTCTGTACAGCCAGGTAACCGGGCGGGGCGGGGCCGGCCCCGGGGGGCGTCGCAGGATGATGGCTCGTGGCCGACGGCGAATGCATTGGTAGTGCCAAGGGAGAATGGCTGGTCTCTCTCCAGCCATTCATGGTATTTGTTAGGTATCAGCGGCTTGTTATTCATTGAGATGATCGGCCAATTACTGCGACACTGTCACGGAGTGTGGGGGAGTCCGGCCCTGTACCCCTCTTCCCCGGAGTCACTGGGAGTCTCAGCAGCCAGTAGAACAGAAGGTTTATTAGAGATGCCAGGAACACAGTCCCCACCAGAGCTTGTCAGTACATCCAGGACCCCGCAGTCGGGTCCTTCCGGGGGGCAGGGAGCTTAGACCCCAGCTCGGGGCTCCCTGCATTTCACCCCACAGCTCCAAACGGGGCAGGGAGGCCAGACCCTGTCTGCCCCCCTCCCCTCCTCTCCGGCCAGCTCCAAACTGAAACTGTCCAGCCCCCCTCCCCCTTTGTCTGCTTCCCGGGCCAGGAGGTCACCTGATCCCTTTGTTCCAACACCTTCAGCTCGCACCTTTGCAGGGGAGGGGCCAGGGGCCATCTGTTGCCAGGAGACAGGGCCATTCTCTGTGTCCAGGCCTCTGCCCACACCTGCCTTCTAGGGCTTTGTAACAATCATGCACCCTTGTCCCACCACCTAGATACTCAAGCACTGCATAGGGGAAACCGAGGCACCCACACAGTACTCAGGGAAACCTTAACAGTCCTAGTTTGTCACAGACATCCTGCTAGGTGATCAAGATTTGGTCATTATTTGCAACGTATTAATTGCCAGTGGCTAAGAATCATTTGCAGTTATTGCTGTTAAGCTAAGTTGCTGATTGAGGTTTACTATTCACCAGTATTAAAGTATTTTCTAATTAGTAATTGATCTCCGATTGGCTACGTATTACTACATATCCGCAAAAAGGACGAGGAGTCCGTGTGGCACCTTAGAGACTTATCCCAGCGAAGTGTGTTCGTCTCTAAGGCGCACCGGACTCCTCGTGTTTTTGCGGATACAGACGAACGCGGCTCCCCTCTGAAACCTACTACAGATCAGTTCATGAATTGTCTTTGCTAACTGTAGTATCTGTTAAGAATTATTGCTAATGATTGATTTTGGGTAATTGGCTATTTCTAAATATTATTTGTTAATTTATTGATCTTTGCTAACTATTTGGTATCTAATTATGCATTGCTACTAATCAAATGGTATTTGATAATTATTGGATTTGCCATTATTAACTGCTAATAATTTTTGCCATTTGATAATTATTAATTGGTGCATGCTAGATATGCTCACTGTTCATTAGCATTTGGTAATTAGCAATAAATGTATTAAGAAATTATCAAATACCAATGAGTAATTAATACTTAACAAATACCACTAGCTAGCAAATGGCATTACCTAGAACACAATACTTATCTCGCTGCTAATTGCTAATTCATTGCTCTACACTCATCATTAATTGGTCTTTGGCATCTGCTGCGGATTGTTTGTTCCCAGGTGGGTTCTAAAGCCCAGTTCCGCGCACCCCGGCTCTGGGAGGGGAGTGGGGGCTAGTGGTTAGAGCAGGGAGGCTGGGAGCCAGGACTCCTGGGTTCTCTCCCCAGCTCTGGGAAGGGAGAGGGGGATGCTGGGAGCCAGGACTCTTGTATTCTCTTCCCAGCTTTATCCCATGACCTATTGTGTGACCCCAGGCACATGGCTTCCCCCTCTGTGCCTCAGTTTCCCCCCACACAGGGGGCCAGGCAGGGGGGAGGTTTGCAGGCTGCCCGAGGGCTGAGTGTTAACCCCTGCCCTCCCGCTCCCCCCCAGGAGTGCACCCTGGCCCACACGGAGCTGCCCAACACGGTGGAGGCGGCGGAGAAGGCCATCAAGAAGCACAAGGATTTCGTAACCAGCATGGAGCTGAGCGTGCCGAAGACGACGCTGGCCCTGCGGGCAGGGGAGAGCCTGGTGCGCCAGGGCAGCCCCTACGGCGAGCGCGCCCAGGAGGAGATGGCGGCGCTCCGAGCCAAGTAGGCCCCGCACGGCACGTTCCCCTCCAGCTGGGCCACAGCTTCCCCGGGGGCGGCTTCCGGGTCGAGTGCTGCTTAGCCCCCCCGTGACCCCGCCAGACGGGCCCCAATCTCGGCTGGGGTCTGGTCAGCGCCCGGCCCGACGGGCCCCAATATCGGCTGGGGTCTGGGCGGCGCCCGGCCCGACGGGGCCCTGATCTCGGCCGGGGTGTGGGCGGCGCCCGGCCCGACAGGCCCCAATCTCGGCTGGGGTCTGGGCGGTGCCCGGCCCGACGGGGCCCTGATCTCGGCCGGGGTGTGGGTCTCTCGATGCTCCTGAAATGCAATGGTAGCTGGGTGCGTTGGGAGACAGGAGCCGTGTGACGGGCAGGTCTCTGCTCCGGGGTCTCCCCGGCAAGGGGCTGAGCAGCGTGAGCCGCGGGGAACTGAGCCGGCCCCTGTCGTTTCTGCAGACGCGACCGGATCTCCCAGCAGGCCCAGGAGTGGACGGAGCGGCTGAACGACCACTTGGATCTGCAGCGTTTCTTGCAGAACTGTCACGAGGTAACGGCCCCGGCCCCGTGCGGCGGTGACGTGACGTCCTGCCGCCGGCAGGCCCCTCGCGCACGGTCCCCCACCCGCTGCACGGGGGAGCGTGACTCCCGGTCTCCAAACCTCTCCTCCCGAGCAGGACGCTTGCCCTGAGCGCACTCGGCCAGCCGGCTTTGGGCCCCCACGTCCGGCCTGGAGACGAGGCGAACGCTCCAGCCGTGCCCAGGCTGGCGGGAACGTCCGGGTGCGGATCCGGGGCAGGGGGCTGGGGAACCCCGTCGGGCAATAGAGTCCGGCCAAGTCTCCCCCCGGCCCTGGCGGTGCCCACAAGCGCCGGCCTCGGGGGCATGGACAGAGCCTTCGCTGGGCTGGTTCCGTCTGTCTCCTCGTGGGCGGTGGGCCGGCCGGCCCCAGGCGCTGCGGTGAGGGGGGCCGAGGGGCAGGGTCGCTGAGGGGCTGGGTGCAGACCTGGCGAGGGGCAGCCAGCGGGGCTACGTGGGGACGGAGGACGGTGCCGTCAGGCAGACGGGGAGCTCCGTGCGGCCGAGCGCCGAATGCAGCCCCCGCCGCTGATGATTTCGGCAGCTAAATGTATGCGGGCTCCTGCCTCCTTGGCGGCGCTCGCCCTGCCCCCACCCAGCGCCTGCCTCTAACGAGGGCAGCTGGCGCGTGTTTCCAGGCAGCGCGGGCGCGCTGGGAACGAATCGTGCTGGGGGGAGAGCGACAGGCCCAGCCAATGGCGCTCCGCAAGCTGCCCCCTTTCTCCGAGCTGCCTGCGGGGCTCGCGGGCGGGTTCGGGGCCTGAGCCAGCCCTGGGCACTGACGAGCGAGCAGCCACGGTGCCCCCGACCTTCCTGCCGCGCGAGGCTGCCCCCAGAGCACGTGAGAGTGGGCTGGGGATGAGGGGGCACTGGCAGAGCTGGGGGGGGGGGCAGGGCCAGGCTAGCAGGGCAGGTCGGGAGTGAGGGGCACCGGCAGAGCTGGGGGGGGGGGGCCAGGGCTGGGGCTAGCAGGGGCTGCGGGTCGGGAGTGAGGGGCACCGGCAGAGCGGGGGGGGGGGCCAGGGCTGGGGCTAGCAGGGGCTGTGGGTCGGGAGTGAGGGGCACTGGAGTGGGGGAGGCGGAGGGGGGGAGGGCTGGAATAACAATGGGGCTGTGGAGTCAATGGGCCAGGTCCCCAGCTGGTGTAAACCGGCGTAGCTGCATTGATGTAAATAGAATTGGGCCAATTTACACCAGCTGAGGATCTGGCCCATGCTTGGCTCCAGGGCAGGGTCTCGGGACACACACACAGGGCGGGGGGGGGTGGCCGGGCCAGGTGCGAGCGACCTCGTGTGCCAGGATTCGGGCTGGGCTGCGGGCTCTGGGATAGGCGGGTGGATTGAAATACGGGAGGGGGCAGTGGGGGGGGGGATTCCCCAGCCCTGCCCCCCTGGAAATGCTCTGGGCCCAGCGATGCCGGCGAGTGGGGCCCGTCTGGGCTGGGAAGCCAAGACTCGGCGGGGCTGGGGGTGCCCCGACCCGGGTTCCAGTTCACCCGGCGCCCGTTGGAGGGGGGCGCAGCACAGGCTGCTGGGAGATTGGGTCCCGGGGAGCGTGTGGGGGGGGTGGGGGCGTCGCTGGTACGTGGGCCCCTGCTGGGGGGGGCGCTGGGAGCCAGGACTCCGGGAAGGGGAGGGAGTGGGGTCTAGTGGTTAGAGCAGGAGGCTGGGAGCCAGGACTCCTGGGTTCTCTCCCTGGCTCTGCCCCAGCCTCCCAGTGTGGCTGGATCTCTCGGGCTCGGCGGGGGGGGGATGTTTCGGGTCCGTTGGTTGGAATACTGGGGGGAGCCAGGCAGGGCCCAGAGAAGGCCAGGGGCCGTCCCGCCCCGGGGGGGTCAGTGCTGGGTCGTACCTGGGGGCCTGACCCCCACCACAGCTCCTTGGGGCACCGAAGAGAGGTGAATCCAGATCCTGGGGGGTCCAGAATTGTCCCCACACCCGCCCCTCTGCCTGTCCTCCCTCCACAGACCTACCCCTCCGTCCATCCTCATAGCTACCCCTCTGTCTGTCCCTCCCTCCGTCCCCACACCGATCCCTCTGTCCATCCCCATAGCTACCCTGACTGTCCGTCCATCCATCCATCCGTCCCTTCATCCCCACACCAACCCCTCTGCCTGTCCTCCCTCCACAGACCTACCCCGTCCAGCCCCATAGCGACCCCTCTGCCTGTCCTCCCTCCACAGACCTACCCCGTCCAGCCCCATAGCGACCCCTCTGCCTGTCCTCCCTCCACAGACCTACCCCCTGTCCAGCCCCATAGCGACCCCTCTGCCTGTCCTCCCTCCACAGACCTACCCCCTGTCCAGCCCCATAGCGACCCCTCTGCCTGTCCTCCCTCCCCACACCGCCCCCCGTGCTGCCTGTCTGGCTGCTCACGTGGCCCCGGACCGCCCCCGGCTGATGCGAAGCGCCGCGCGGGGCCGGCCCGGCTCCCCATGACGCGCGGCGCGGACTCGCTGCGGCAGCGGGGGCTGAGCGGTGCGGGGCCGGGCTGAGCCGGGGGCCGGGGAGGGCGGGTTGCGGGGCCGGGCGGGGGCTGAGCCGGCCGGGTGGGGTGGGGGTGCGGGGCCGGGGGGTGCGGGGCGGGGGCTGAGCCGGCCGGGTTGCGGGGGCCGGGCTGAGCCGGGGGCCGAGCGGAGCGGTGCGGGGGGGGGCGGGGTGCGGGGCCGGGCGGGGGCTGAGCCGGCCGGGTGGGGTGGGGGTGCGGGGCTGGGTTGCGGGGCGGGGGCTGAGCCGGGGCCGGGTTGCGGGGTGGGGGGGTGCGGGGCCGGGCTGAGCCGGGGCCGGGGTGCGGGGCCGGGTTGCGGGGGGGCCGGGCTGAGCCGGGTGCCGAGCGGCGGGGTGCGGGGCCGGGGTGCGGGGCGGGGTGGGGGGGTGCGGGGCCGGGCTGAGCCGGGGCCGGGTTGCGGGGTGGGGGGGTGCGGGGCCGGGCTGAGCCGGGGCCGGGTTGCGGGGCCGGCCTCAGCCCCGCTCTCTGCCCGCAGCTGCTCGGCTGGATGCGGGAGAAGCGGCCCATGGCCGGGGAGCCGCCGGCCAAGCCCCGCCCGCGCTGGCTCCGGACCCGGGCGCTGCTGGCGGAGCTGGCGCAGAACCGCGAGTGGCTGCAGCAGATCGAGCAGGTGAGACGGGCCGGGGGGGGGGCTTAACTCTTCCCTCCCCGGGCGGGACCCATCCGCCCCCCATTTCCCCCAGGGGTCCCCCAACCCGCCCGTCCCCCCCCAGGGATCCCCCATTTCCCCCAAGGGTCCCCCAACTCGCGCGTCCCCCCCCGGGCTCGCCCCCCCATTGTCCCCCCAGGGATCCCCCATTTCCCCCAGGGATCCCCCATTTCCCCCAGGGATCCCCCAACTCGCCCGTCCCCCCCGGGCTTGCCCCCCATCTCCCCCCGACTCCCCCATCTCCCCCCCAGGGATCCCCCAACTCACCTGTCCCCCCCCAGGGCTCGCCCCCCCCAAGTCCCTCACCCCCCTGACTCCCCCACAACTCCCCCATCTCCCCCTCAGGGTTCAGCTCGTTACCTGCCCCCAAGGGAACACCCCCCCCCCCCCGCTCCTGTCCATCACTGGGGCAGGCTCTGCCCATGGCCTGGCCTTGCCCCCGCTGGGGTGGAAGGGGGGGGCGGGTCCCTGTATGAACAGGCCCCGGCCCTGCAGCTCGCAGCCTTGGCGCCCGTCTCGCCTGGCCGGGGGCACCTGTCCCCGTCCTCGGCAGCTGGGCCCGGCCTGGGCGTCCGGGCTGGCGTCTGCCAGCGGCTGTCAGGCGTCCGCGTGGTCCCTTCTGTGTGCCCCTCACCCCCCCAGCCACCTGCTCTCGGGGGGCTGGAGCCCGGCCTGCAGGCCCTGAGCCCCCCGGGTGCCGCCATGGCTCACCGGGCCTAGAGCTGGAGCCATGCCAGGGAGCTGCACCAACGGGGCCAGACTTGGGGCCTGCGTCTTTGGAGCAGGGGGGACCCCCCCATAAAACCCCTGATGTTAAATTGTCCTTCAAGCCCCCGGGGGCCCCGGCGGGGGGACGTGTCGCCTGCCCCGTGGACCAGCCCCTCAGCGGGGGGAGCAGCTGTCGGTGCCCTGACGCCGGAGCAGCGGGACGGACGCTGGGCGAGGGACGGACCCCAGGGCGGCACCGGCGAGCCCACGGCCCCCCCCCCCCGGCTCCCGTGCCGCCGGCCCACGCCCCCCCCCCACCCCCCCCGGCTCCTGCGCCGCCGGCCCACGCGCTTCCTCCCCCCCCAGAAGGGTTGGTTCCAATGGGGGACCCGCTCCCCTCCGTCCCGGCTGAGCGCGGGGGCTGCAGGGCTGGGCCCCAGGGGGTTCCCCGCACACGCACAGGAGCAGCGCGGCAAAGTGACCCTGCCGGGCGGCCGGCCTGTGTCCTCCAGCGACCTCCCTCGGAGCGTGGGAGCCCTGCCCGGTGGGGCACAGAGACCACGTCTTCTTCCCAGCTCCTCAGGCTGCTTTTAAAATGCCTGGGCTGGAGCGGGGGGGGAGCCGTGTCCCCCCCCAGCTCTGTGTGTAGCCGTGTCCCCCCCCCAGCTCTGTGTGTAGCCGTGTCCCCCCCCCAGCTCTGTGTGTAGCCGTGTCCCCCCCCCAGCTCTGTGTGTAGCCGTGTCCCCCCCCCAGCTCTGTGTGTAGCCGTGTCCCCCCCAGCTCTCTGTGTGTGTGTGTGTGTAGCCATGTCCCCCCCCAGCTGTGTGTGCGTATAGAGCCGTGTCCCCCACCAGCTGTGTGTGTGTGTAGAGCCATGTCCCCCCCCCCAGCTGTGTGTGTGTGTGTAGCCGTGTCCCCCCCCCCCCCCCAGCTGTGTGTGCGTGTGGAGCCGTGTCTCCTCCCCACCCGCCAGGCGCGACAGGGCCCTGATCTCGGCCGGGGTCTGGGCAGCGCCCGGCCCGACGGGGCCCTGATCTCGGCCGGGGTCTGGGCGGCGCCCAGCCCGACGGGGCCCTGATCTCGGTTGGGGTCTGGGCAGCGCCCGGCCCGACGGGGCCCTGATCTCGGTTGGGGTCTGGGCAGCGCCCGGCCCGACGGGGCCCTGAGCTCGGTTGGGGTCTGGGCAGCGCCCGGCCCGACGGGGCCCTGATCTCGGCCGGGGTCTGGGCAGCGCCCGGCCCGACGGGGCCCTGATCTCGGCCGGGGTCTGGGCAGCGCCCGGCCCGACGGGGCCCTGATCTCGGCCGGGGTCTGGGCAGCGCCCGGCCCGACGGGGCCCTGATCTCGGCCGGGGTCTGGGCAGCGCCCGGCCCGACGGGGCCCTGATCTCGGCCGGGGTCTGGGCAGCGCCCGGCCCGACGGGGCCCTGATCTCAGTTGGGGTCTGGGCAGCGCCCGGCCCGACGGGGCCCTGGTCCCAGCTGGTGTCTCTGGGCAGCGCCCAGCCCGACGGGGCCCTGGTCCCAGCTGGTGTCTCTGGGCACTGCTGTGAAACACGGACACACTGATGGGGACTAAGATTACATGGTGCAGGGGCCGGGCTGGGCTCTGGCTGGGGGGACACAGGTTGGCACCTGCATTGCCAAGCCTAGGCCGCGTCCCCGCAGCTCTGCCAGCCCCACGGGCGGGGTCTGGGCCAAGGGGGGGAATCCGGCCCCGCTCCCGGCTTTGCGGCACGGGGTGGGTCTCTGTCGGCCGGGCAGGCGGCCCCCGGCGCTGACCCTGCCCGCTGCCCGCACAGGAAGGCCAGCAGCTGCTGGAGGAGAAGCCGGAGCTGGCCGGCGCGGTGAGGACGCAGCTGGAGGGGATCCGGCAGTGCTGGGCGGAGCTGCAGGGCGCCTCGCAGGCCGGGGCCCGGCAGCTCTTCGAGGCCAGCCAGGCCGAGCAGCTGGTGCAGAGCTACGCGGACCTGGACCGGCGGCTGGTGAACATGGAGGGGCAGCTGCAGGCCCTGGAGGCTGGCGCCAGCCTGGCCACTGTCAACACCCAGCTGAAGAAACTCCAGGTAGGGCTGGGCTGGGGCTGGGCGGCGCCGTGGGGGGGCCAGCAGGGAGGGGGCTGGACGTGTGACACCAGGCCCCACGCGTGGGTGTGCGGCATAGAGGCAGTGTGAAGGGGGGCGGGCTAGGAGCCAGGACTCCTGGGTTCTATCCCAGCTCTGGGAGGGCAGTGGGGGCTGGTGGTTAGAGCAGGGGGGGCTGGGAGCCAGGACTCCTGGGTTCTCTCCTGGCTCTGGGAGAGGAGTGGGGTCTAGTGGTTAGAGCAGGGGGGCTGGGAGCCAGGACTCCTGGGTTCTATCCCAGCTCTGGGAGGGCAGTGGGGTCTGGTGGTTAGAGCAGGGGGGGCTGGGAGCCAGGACTCCTGGGTTCTCTCCTGGCTCTGGGAGAGGAGTGGGGTCTAGTGGTTAGAGCAGGGGGCTGGGAGCCAGGACTCCTGGGTTCTATCCCAGCTCTGGGAGGGCAGTGGGGTCTGGTGGTTAGAGCAGGGGGGGCTGGGAGCCAGGACTCCTGGGTTCTCTCCTGGCTCTGGGAGAGGAGTGGGGGCTGGTGGTTAGAGCCGGGGGGTCGTGAGCCAGGACTCCTGGGTTCTATCCCAGCTCTGGGAGGGCAGTGGGGTCTAGTGGTTAGAGCAGGGGGGGCTGGGAGCCAGGACTCCTGGGTTCTCTCCCCAGCTACGGGAGGGGAGTGGGGTCTGGTGGTTAGAGCAGGGGGGGCTGGGAGCCAGGACTCCTGAGTTTGCCGTTTCTGCAGCCGCGGTGCTGGCCCCGATTCCCAGTCACGGTCACACCCCAGTGAGGCCCGGTCTGGCTGCTGGTGTCATTTAGGCCGGGCTACGCTCCGCGCTGCTGGCGGATAACCCCAGCGAGGGGGACGGCTTGGCCCCCTTGTGCTGGGAAGCCAGGCTGGGGCCCAGCCCCAGGGAGCAGAGCTCGGCCCAGGGCAGCCGCTGTGACTCCGCCCCGTCCCAGGGGCTTCTGAAGGTGAAGCACGTGCTTACACCTCTGCTGAATTGGGGCCTTGGGACCCCCAGAAGCTAGGCCCGGCCGTGGTCGGTCGCCGGGGCCTGTGATCCCGGGGTTGAGACCCGCTCCTGGCGCGGTTCAGCCAGCCGGGCCGGAGTCAGCTGCGGCCGCCCAGGTGTAAGGAACTCAGAAGCGCCGGGCTGGGTCCCGGCCCCGAGTGCTCAGGCGGACGTCAGGGGGTCGGGCTGTGGGGGCCAGGGGGGGCCAGTATTTGGAAAGGGGATGCGGCGTTTGTAACTTTCAAACCTTCGCTGGGCCCTGCCAGTGCTCCTGGTAGTGTGTGGGGTTCTTTGGGGGTCGGAGCATTTTTCTGTTTTGTTTCGCTGGAGGGGTGGGTTTCGACGGAGGCCCTGGGGGGTGGCGAGGGGACCTTTGCAGGCCCAGCGATTCGCAGGCCAGGGAGACCGTCTGCTCCTCCATTGCCACAGAGATGCTGGCAATGAATCCCAGGCGGCTTCTCTCCACCGCGGCCCAGGGGCGTCCCGCCGCCCCCGGCCAGATCGGGGCTCCTTCGTCTCTGGGGCGGAAAGGGGCTGCTCGGGGAGTGGGAACAGCTCGGCTGAGAGCCCCGGGCCTCATCCCTTCCTGCTGCCCCCTTGCCACCATTTCACGGGGGCTGGCCGGAGTTGAGGGGCCGGATCCCGAGCGGGTGCCTTTAGCCCAGCTCCATGGGTCTCACCCGCCCCCTTTGCGGTCACGCCAGCGCAGGGCGGGTGGAAAACGCCACCAGAGCGGAAGGGGAGCGTTACAGGCCCACCCCGAACGACCTCGCGGGGGGACGAGCCGCTGGGAGTCGGCCCCCTGGAGCTACTCGCTGGGGATCCGGGACAGTGACAGCACCTGCTACGCCGGCCGTGGGTCAGAGCGCCCCTCGCAGGGGCTCCTGTCTCCAGGTAGTGTCCCGGGCAGGCCCGGGGGCGGGTGGGAGTCGAGTCCCATTCTCCAGCAAGAGCGAGGCTCGGGCCCCGGGTGATCATTGCGCCCTCGGCCCCCGCAGGGGGACAGGACGCCCCCGGCCCTCACCCCTCCGCTGTCTCTCTCGCGCGCTCGCAGACGATGGAGTCGCAGATGGAGGAGTGGTACAAAGAGGCCGGGCAGCTCCAGGCGCAGCTGGCCTCCCTGCCCCTGGAGCCGGCCAGCAAGGAGGCGGTGGACGAGAAGCAGAACGCGGTGGGGACGCGGATTGTCCGCCTCATCGAGCCCCTGAAGGAGAGGAGGAGGATCCTGCTGGCTTCCAAGGAGGTGCATCAGGTCTGCCACGACCTGGAGGACGAGATCGTAAGTTGGGGACGGGGCGGGGGGCAGCTTCAGTTCCCGGAGCTGGATCCGGCTCGAGCCCCAGTCACTGGGGAGGCCAGGGACAGAGCGGGCTGTCTAGGTGGAGTCGTCCTACATCAGTGCATTGAATACACGCTGCATTATCATCTTCTTCATCGTCCTTCCCTCTACATTATACAAACTACAAACACTAAACCCTACTACTGCAATCTGGCCCCAGTGACCCCAGTGGAGTGACACCGATGTGCCCGGGGGGGATCTGGCCCCAGTGACCCCGGTGGAGTGACACCGATGTGCCCGGGGGGGATCTGGCCCCAGTGACCCCAGTGGAGTGACACCGATGTGCCCGGGCGGGATCTGGCCCCGGTGGAGTGACACCGACGTGCCCGGGGGGGATCTGGCCCGAGTGACACCGACGTGCCCGGGGGGGATATGGCCCCAGTGACCCCGGTGGAGTGACACCGATGTGCCCGGGCGGGATCTGGCCCCAGTGACCCCGGTGGAGTGACACCGATTTGCCCGGGGGGGATCTGGCCTGAGTGACACCGATTTGCCCGGGGGGGATCTGGCCCGAGTGACACCGATTTGCCCGGGGGGGATCTGGCCCGAGTGACACCGATGTGCCCGGGGGGGATCTGGCCCCAGTGACACCGATGTGCCCGGGGGGGATCTGGCCCCAGTGACCCCGGTGGAGTGACACCGATGTGCCCGGGGGGGATCTGGCCCCAGTGACCCCGGTGGAGTGACACCGATGTGCCCAGGGGGGATCTGGCCCCAGTGATCCCGGTGGAGTGACACCGATGTGCCCGGGGGGGATCTGGCCCCAGTGACCCCGGTGGAGTGACACCAATTTGCCCGGGGGGGATCTGGCCCGAGTGACACCGATGTGCCCGGGGGGGATCTGGCCCCAGTGACCCCGGTGGAGTGACACCAATGTGCCCGGGGGGGATCTGGCCCCAGTGACCCCGGTGGAGTGACACCGATTTGCCCGGGGGGGATCTGGCCCCAGTGACCCCGGTGGAGTGACACCGATGTGCCCGGGGGGGATCTGGCCCCAGTGACCCCGGTGGAGTGACACCAATTTGCCTGGGGGGGATCTGGCCCGAGTGACACCGATGTGCCCGGGGGGGATCTGGCCCCAGTGACCCCGGTGGAGTGACACCAATGTGCCCGGGGGGGATCTGGCCCCAGTGACCCCGGTGGAGTGACACCGATTTGCCCGGGGGGGATCTGGCCCCAGTGACCCCGGTGGAGTGACACCGACGTGCCCTGGGGGGATCTGGCCCCAGTGATCCCGGTGGAGTGACACCGATGTGCCCGGGGGGGATCTGGCCCGAGTGACACCGATGTGCCCGGGGGTGGGGTTCTGGTGCCCAGGGTCTGATACAGGCGCTGCCGTTCCCTGGTGTTTGCTTTATTCACACTGTGCCCCCGGCCTGGGCCCGGCTCTCGGTTTTCATGCGGCTCCTCTGCTCCGTCCCGTCTCCCTGCAGAGCTGGGTCCAGGACCGGCTGCCGCTCGCCACCTTGAGAGATCACGGGCGCAGCCTGCAGGCGGTGCAGCAGTTCATCAAGAAGAACCAGGTGGGTGCTTGGTCCTCGCCCAGTGCTGGGATCCTGCAGCATGGCAGGCTGGGTGCCCGGACGCCTGGGTTCTCTCCCTGGCTCTGGGAGGGGGGTGGGGTCTAGTGGTTAGAGCAGGGGGCTGGGTGCCCAGACGCCTGGGTTCTCTGCCCTGCACTGGGAGGGGAGTGGAGTCTAGTGGTTAGAGCAGGGGGCTGGGAGCCAGGACGCCTGGGTTCTCTCCCTGGCTCTGGGAGGGGGGTGGGGTCTAGTGGTTAGAGCAGGGGGCTGGGAGCCAGGATGCCTGGGTTCTGTGCCTGGCTCTGGGAGGGGGGTGGGGTCTAGTGGTTAGAGGGGGGCAGGCTGGGTGCCCGGACGCCTGGGTTCTGTGCCTGGCTCTGGGAGGGGGGTGGGGTCTAGTGGTTAGAGGGGGGCAGGCTGGGTGCCCGGACGCCTGGGTTCTGCGCCTGGCTCTGTGTGACACTGGGGGGTCCAACCCCTGCCCTTCCCTTACTGGGGGTGGTTACGGGGCCCAGTCCCGGTCTGCAGTGTGCTGGGGGCCCCGGCTGCCGAGACATCCCCCCTCCCCCCGCAGCTAACCCCGCCCCCCACGCCCCCCAGAGCCTGCGGCGCGAGCTGCAGACGCACCAGCCCCGGGTGGACGAGGTGCTGGAGCGGGCGGGCGCCCTCGCCTCCCTGCGGAGCCCCGAGGCGGACGGGGTGCGGCGGCTGCAGGAGAAGCTGCGGGAGCTGTGGGGGGCGCTGCGGGAGCAGGCGGAGCAGCGCCAGCACCTGCTGGACGCCACCTACCAGGTGGAGCAGTTCTACTTCGACGCGGGCGAGGTGCTGGCCTGGCTCGGCCAGCAGGAGCTGCTGCTCATGGACGAGGAGAAGGGCAAGGTGAGGGGGGGCCGGGGGGCTGGGGTGGGGGCAGCAGGGGGCCCTATGGGGCGCTGTGTGGTGGGGGGCTCAGCAGTGGGCAGGCTGGCCCCATGGGGCACTAGGGGGCGCTGTACGGTGGGGGGCTCAGCAGGGGGCAGGCTGGCCCCATGGGGCACTAGGGGGCGCTGTACGGTGGGGGGCTCAGCAGGGGGCAGGCTGGCCCCATGGGGCACTAGGGGGCGCTGTACGGTGGGGGGCTCAGCAGGGGGCAGGCTGGTCCCATGGGGCACTAGGGGGCGCTGTACGGTGGGGGGCTCAGCAGGGGGCAGGCTGGCCCCATGGGGCACTAGTGGGCGCTGTGTGGTGGGGGGCTCAGCAGGGGGCAGGCTGGCCCCATGGGGCACTAGGGGGCGCTGTGTGGTGGGGGGCTCAGCAGGGGGCAGGCTGGCCCCATGGGGCCCTATGGGGCGCTGTACGGTGGGGGGCTCAGCAGGGGGCAGGGCTGGCCCCATGGGGCCCTATGGGGTGCTGTACGGTGGGGGGCTCAGCAGGGGGCAGGCTGGCCCCATGGGGCACTAGGGGGCGCTGTGTGGTGGGGGGCTCAACAGGGGGCAGGCTGGCCCCATGGGGCACTAGGGGGCGCTGTACGGTGGGGGGCTCAGCAGGGGGCAGGCTGGCCCCATGGGGCACTAGGGGGCACTGTGTGGTGGGGGGCTCAGCAGGGGGCAGGCTGGCCCCATGGGGCACTAGGGGGCGCTGTGTGGTGGGGGGCTCAGCAGTGGGCACTCTCCCCTGGGCCGTTCGGAGCCCCTGGAGCGGGAGCCGCTGGCTGGGAGCGCCCTGGCCAGGTGGGCAGGTCACCCCGTCACCTCCCCGTAAGCGGCCAGGCCCCGGGCTGGGATCCCACCGCTGCCACCAGCTGCCTTTCCCCCCCCAGGACGAGCAGAGCACCCTGCAGCTGCTGAAGAAGCACCTGCTGCTGGAGCAGACGATTGAGAACTACGAGGAGACCGTCGCCCAGCTGTCCCGCCAGTGCCGCGCCCTGCTGGAGCTGGGCCACCCCGACAGGTAGGTGGGAGCCGCCCCCCCACCCCCGCCCCGCCCCCGCCCACCCCGTCCCACCCCGCCCGTCCGGGCCCGGTTCTCTGCACTGACCAGGGTGTGTCCTTGCCCAGCGAACAGATAAGTAGGCGGCAGTCTCAGGCTGACCGGCTCTACGTGTCTCTGAAGGACCTGGTGGAGCAGCGCAAGGCCCGGCTGGAGCAGCAGTACTGGCTGTACCAGCTCAGCCGCGAGGTGGACGACCTGGAGCACTGGATCGCCGAGAAGGAGGTGGTGGCCGGGTCGCCGGAGCTGGGCCAGGACTTCGAGCACGTCACGGTGAGCCGGGCGCCCCGCGGCCGGGCTCGGTCGGATCCGCGTGTCCCGCGCCCCTGCCCCGCGTCCCCAGGGCACAGAGCCCCACAGACCCCCCAGGGCACAGAGCCCCACAGACCCCCCAAGGCACAGAGCCCCCCCCCATGCCCCCAGGGCAGAGCCCCCCCCGCGCCCCCAGGGTACCACGCCCCCCCCCCCGCACCCCTAGGGCACTCGCCCCCCGGGCATTCACCCGTCTGCCCCCCCAGGGCACAGACCCCCCCCACGCCCCCAGGGCACAGAGACCCCCCTGAGCCCCCAGGGTACCACGCCCCCCCCGCACCCCTAGGGCACTCGCCCCCCGGGCATTCACCCCTCTGCCCCCCAGGGCACAGAGACCCCCCCAGGGCACTCTCCCCCCTGAGCCCCCAGGGCACACGCCCCCCTGCGCCGCCAGGGCTGACGCCCCCCCGACTGGGCTGACTGTGCCACATGCCCCCTGGCCCCCGGTCTCCGTGCTGGGCCCCCAGTGCTGGGCCCTAGGCCGGGAGCTGCTCTCCGGGCCGTGGGCTCCGGGCCGTGGGCTCCGGGCCGTGGGCTCCGGGCCGTGGCCTGTGACCCGTCGCTCGCCCCCAGCTGCTGCAGGACAAGTTCACGGCGTTCGCCAGCGAGACGGGCAGCGTGGGGAGCGAGCGGCTCGCGGCCGTGAACCAGATGGTGGACGAGCTGATCGACGTCGGGCACGTGGACGCGGCCACCATGGCGGAGTGGAAGGACGGGGTGAACGAGGCCTGGGCCGAGTTGCTGGAGCTCATGGGGACGCGGGCCCAGATGCTGGCGGCCTCCCACGAGCTGCACAAGTTCTTCAGCGACTGCCAGGACCTGCTGACCCAGATCCAGGAGAAGCAGCAGCGGCTGCCCGAGGTGGCGGCCGGCGAGTCCCAGAGCTCGGCCGGGGCCCTGCAGCGGGTGCTGAGCGCCTTCGAGCACGACGTGCAGGAGCTGGTGAGCCAGGTAAGGGGGCGAGGGACGGGGAGGGGGCTCTGGGGGGACAACCAGCCCCGGCACCCCACCCCAGAGGGGACGCATCTCGGCACCCAGCCCTGTATAACCAGCCCCCGCGCCCCACCCCAGAGGGGACGCATCTCGGCACCCGGCCCTGTATAACCAGCCCCCGTGCCCCACCCCAGAGGGGACGCATCTTGGCACCCGGCCCTGTATAACCAGCCCCGGCACCCCACCCCAGAGGGGATGCATCTCGGCACCCGGCCCTGTATAACCAGCCCCCGTGCCCCACCCCAGAGGGGATGCATCGCAGCACCCGGCCCTGTATAACCAGCCCCCGTGCCCCACCCCAGAGGGGACGCATCGCAGCACCTGGCCCTGTATAACCAGCTCCCATGCCCCACCACAGAGGGGATGCATCGCAGCACCCGGCCCTGTATAACCAGCCCCCGTGCCCCACCCCAGAGGGGATGCATCGCAGCACCCGGCCCTGTATAACCAGCCCCCGCGCCCCACCCCAGAGGGGATGCATCGCAGCACCCGGCCCTGTATAACCAGCCCCCGCGCCCCACCCCAGAGGGGACGCGTCTCGGCACCCGGCCCTGTATAACCAGCTCCCGCGCCCCACCCCAGAGGGGATGCATCGCGGCACCCGGCCCTGTATAACCAGCCCCCGCGCCCCACCCCAGAGGGGACGCATCGCGGCACCCGGCCCTGTATAACCAGCCCCCGCGCCCCACCCCAGAGGGGATGCATCGCGGCACCCGGCCCTGTATAACCAGCCCCCGCGCCCCACCCCAGAGGGGACGCATCGCGGCACCCAGCCCTGTATAACCAGCCCCCGCGCCCCATCCCAGAGGGGACGCATCGCGGCACCCGGCCCTGTATAGCCAGCCCCCGCGCCCCACCCCAGAGGGGACGCATCGCGGCACCCGGCCCTGTATAACCAGCCCCCGTGCCCCACCCCAGAAGCAGCTGCATTGCAGTGCCAGGTGCAGTGATCCTGGTGCCCTGTGCCCAGCCCCCGGGCAGCTCCGCTCAGCCCCCGTGTCCCAGCAGGTGCGGCAGCTGCAGGAGGGGGCGGCCCAGCTGCGGACGGTGTACGCCGGGGAGAACGCGGATGCCATCGCCACCAAGGAGCAGGACGTGCTGCGGGCGTGGAAGGAGCTGCTGAGCGCGTGCGAGGCGTGCCGGCTGCACATCACCACCACCACCGACAAGATGCGTTTCACCAGCATGGTGCGCGACCTCGTCTCCTGGATGGACGGCGTCATCGGCCAGATCGGCGCCAGCGAGAAGCCCAGGTACCGGGACCGCCAGGGCTTGGCCTTGGGAGCCTCAGACGGCTCCGTGCAGCCCAGCCCGTGGCCTGCGGTAGCCAGGCAGCCGGCCTTCGTCAGCATCTCTGGCTCCGTCCCTCGCTCCCTCCATCCCTTTTGATGAGCGGCCGCCCTGTGAGGGACCCACGCCGGAGCCGCGGCAGGAAGGGGGCAGGGAACCCGGGGGCTGGGCTCCCCGCTCTGGGTGCCTGAGGGAGTGAGGAGGTTTGTCCAGGCCTGGGCACTCTGGGGAGGACCCAGTGGGGATGGGGCTGCTGGGGGGTCCCCCTGGCACGGATCTGAGGGCAGGGTTGGGGCCCTGGAGTCCACGCGGTCGCTCTGGGGGCCCCTCTGCCTGGCCTCGCTCCTCCCCCGTAGCCAGGCCTGCCCCGTCTCCCCCCAGGGACGTGTCTTCGGTGGAGGTGCTGATGAACTATCACCAGGGCCTGAAGAGCGAGATCGAAGCCCGGAGCCAGAGCATCGCGGCCTGCGTGGAGCTGGGCAAGACGCTGGTGCTCAACAGAAGCCCCGCGGCCGAGGAGGTAACGCCGGCGCTGGTCTGCCCAGGGCTGGGGCTGGGGCAGGGGGGCAGGCGACGCCCTGGAGCTGCTCCCCACGAAGCCAGTCATGACTCTGGGGAGCCTCCTCTCTCGGAGCCGACTGTCCCCAGGGCAAGAAGCTTCCCCAGCTTCCCCCTTCCTGGGGCTGACCCCGGAGCATCCAGCATCCCCTGCCCCACCGGGCGCGTCCCACAGCGAGTCCGCCCGGGCGGGGTCCTGGGGGGGCCGGTGGGCCCTGCCCCCCGACTCCGCAGACAGACGTGACTCTCAGCCAGCCGGCAAAACAGGAGGTTCGTCAGTCGACAGGAACACGGCCTAGGGCAGAGCTTGTTAGCAGAGAAATCAGGGACTTTCAGCCAAGTCCGCCCCGAGGGGAGGGGAGCCCAGAGCCAGGGCCCTGCCTCCCCCTGCGCCCCCCGAGACTGACTCGCTTCCAGCTGCCTGGCCCCTGCCCTGTCCAGCTCGGCATCTCTCTGACGGCCTCCCTGGAGCCGAGCTCGTTTGCACCAGCTGGGGTCTGGCCCGGCGGCTGCCTGCCCCAGACCCTCGGCCTGCTCCGCGTGAGCTGCTGGGCGGGACTGAGCGCCCTGAGAGCGGGCACTGACGGGCCCCAGGTTGGCATGGGGAGAACGGAGCGAGTAAAGACCCGGAGGGAGAGACAGACAGAGGGTGACGGCCGAGACGCAGCGCAGATCCGCCCCGTGTCCCATGCTCCCGGGCGCCCGCGGGGCTGCGAGTACGAATCCCGGTGCCCACCTCAGAAAGGCCCCTCCCTGGCGTCGCCCCCCGTCGGTCGGTCTGGCGTCACGGTGGGGGGACAGACACAGACGGGTGTACGGCTGGGGGACGGACGGACAGCCAGGACTATCCAGCCATTCCCCCCCCCTCCTTTCATCTGTCCTCCCTCGTGTCCCCATCCAGACCCCCTGCCCTCTGTGTTCGGATCCGTCTCCGTCCATCCGTCCGTCCTCTTCCCCCTACGTACAGCGGGTGAGAGGTCGGGGGCTGGAGGGTTGTGCCCGGATCTGCCCAGCCAGTCCGTGCGGGTGCCCGATATCCGTCACGCCGTCCCCATCTGGGCCTGTCTGCGGCTCCGTCTGGCCCCCATGCACCACTTACTGCCGCCCCTCCTGCAGCCTCGTGGCACAGGGCGAGGGGCCAGCGCCGCCGGGGGCCGGGGCATGGGGGGGCGCAGGCCCCTGGCCCACACACGCGTCTCTCTGCAGATCAAGGAGCACCTGGAGAGGCTGACGGCCAAGAAGAAGGAGCTGACTGAGAAGTGGGACAAGCACTGGGAGTGGCTGCAGCAGAGTGAGTGCAGAGCCCCCGCCCCGGGCTGGGAACGACCCGCTAATGAACCGGGGGGAGGGGGGAGCTGGGAGCCAGGACCGGGAGGGGAGTGGGGGCTACTGGTTAGAGCAGGAGGGGCTGGGAGCCAGGACGCCTGGGTTCTATCCCGGCTCTGGGAGGGGAGTGGGGGTTAGAGCGGGAGGGGCTGGGAGCCAGGACGCCTGGGTTCTATCCCGGCTCTGGGAGGGGAGTGGGGGTTAGAGCGGGAGGGGCTGGGAGCCAGGACGCCTGGGTTCTATCCCGGCTCTGGGAGGGGAGTGGGGGTTAGAGCGGGAGGGGCTGGGAGCCAGGACGCCTGGGTTCTATCCCAGCTCTTAGTTGCCATGTGTTCAGTGGCCCGTCTGTGGCTGGGCACATGGAGACTGGCAGCCCCCGGACGGAGCCCCCCCGAGGGGGGGGCCCACGCGCTCACCCCCCCCCGCTCCCCGCAGTGCTGGAGGTGCACCAGTTCGCGCAGGAGGCGGTGGTGGCCGACGCCTGGCTCACGGCCCAGGAGCCCCTGCTGAAGAGCCGCAACATGGGCAGCAGCGTGGACGAGGTGGAGCAGCTGATCCGGCGCCACGAGGCCTTTCGCAAGGCGGCCTCCAGCTGGGAGGAGAGATTCAGCTCCCTGCGGCGCCTCACCACGGTACGGGGGGGCCAGGCCACGGGGCCAGGCCACGCCCCCGATCCGCCCCCCTGGGGTAGGGAACAGCCATGGGACCCAGCTGCGCCCCTGATCCAACCCCTGGCCATGCCCCGATCCGCCCCTGGCCACGCCCCGGCCACACCCCCGATACACTCCGGCCACGCCCCCGCTCCGCCCCCTGGGGGCAGGCACCGGCGACGGCCCACTCTGCCACCGGCCATGCGCCTGATCCAACTCCGGTCAGGCCCCCGGCCACACCCCCGATCTGCCCCCCCCGGCCACGCCCCCGATCCGCCCCGTGGGGCAGGGAACAGCCACTGCCCCCAGCCACGCCCCTGATCTGCCCCCCCCGGCCACGCCCCTGGTCTGCCCCCTGGGGCAGGGAACAGCCACTGGGCCCGGCCACGCCCCCGATCTGCCACCGGCCATGCGCCTGATCCAACTCCGGTCAGGCCCCCGGCCACACCCCCGATCTGCCCCCCTCCGGCCACGCCCCCGATTCGCCCCCTGGGGCAGGGAACAGCCACTGCCCCCTGGCCATGCCCCCGATCCGCCCCCTGGCCATGCCCCCGATCCGCCCCCGGTCACGCCCCCGATCTGCCACCGGCCATGCGCCTGATCCAACTCCGATCTGCCCCCCCCGGCCACGCCCCCGATCCGCCCCCTGGGGCAGGGAACAGCCACGCCCCCGATCTGCCCCCGGCCACGCCCCCGATCTGCCCCCTGGGGGCAGGGAACAGCCACTGGGCCCCGGCCACGCCCCCAATCCACCCCATATGGGGCAGGGAATTTCACCATCTCGCTGGCTGGAAGTGGAACCCAGGAGTCCTAGCTCTCATCCCCCCTGCTCTAACCCACCAGCCCCCCCTCCCCTCCCAGAGCCGGGAGAGAACCCAGGAGTCCTGGCTCCCAGCCCCTGGGCGTTAACCAGGGCCCGTCTTCCCTGCAGCTGGAGAAGCTGAAGGCCGAGCAGAGCAAGCAGCCGGCCACGCCGCTCCTGGGCCGCAAGTTCCTGGGGGAGCCTAGCGAGCCGGGCCCCAAGGGCCCCTCGCTGCTGCGGGGCCGGCCCCAGGCTCCCGCCCTCCCCAGCGCGGGCCCGGGCGAGCCCGCCGAGGCGCTGGAGCTCCGGGTGGCCTACGTGCGGCAGGAGATGAAGCCGGAGCGGCTGCAGCCCCGGCTCGACCGCGTGCAGGAGGGCCTGGCCGCCGGCGCCGAGCGGCTGAGGGAGGCCAAGGCGGCGGCTGAGGAGAGGCTGGAGGCCAAGCCGAGCCAGCACCTGCAAGTGCCCGTGGCGGAGCCGGCCCAGGTCAGCCGGGCCGAGACGCAGCCGGAGCAGCCGCGGGAGCGGCGCCCGGAGCCCAGCGAGCAGGAGACGCCCCGGCACGAGCAGCCGGAGAGGCACCGGGAGCGGCGCCTGGAGCGGCAGGAGTCCAGCGAGCAGGAGACGCCCCGGCACGAGCAGCCAGAGAGGCGCCGGGAGCGCCGGGAGCGGCACCTGGAGCGGCAGGAGTCCAGCGAGCAGGAGACGCCCCGGCACGAGCCCAAGGGGGGCGGGTGAGTGCCACGCCGCACACCCGGGGAGGCCTCCGTGGCCGTCTCCGGGCCCTGGCACCCCAGAGAGTGACTTCCCGGGGGGGTGTTAGCTCACCGCTGACCCGTGGGCCTGGCCGACACCCTGTAGTCCCGGGGTTCAATCACAGTTTGTTTTGAAATGTGCCCATGAAACACGTCAGTCTCCTGGGGCCTGGGAGAGTGCGAACCGGTGCCGGACTAACCCCGGCATGGCTGGGGATCCCCGCGGCTCGGTGCTAATAACCCCGGGTTAGGCGCCTGGCCAGCGGCCAGAACCGGCGAGAGATTCAAACGTAACCTGGTTTTCTAGACACCTAACCAAAAAGCAAACTAGTTTCTCAGTCCAACCCTGCGCTGCTTTCGCTTCTCGCCTTGTCGTAGTGCCGGTGCAAACACGCTGCGTTTCCAGCAAACGGAGATAATCCGATCCCGAAACAAAGCAACAAATTAAATGTAAATACTTAATCAGATCCACCAAACCATGCAGCAAACGGATGTCCCAATAAAGTAATTCAGTTGGCTAGAATTGAATTCATCTGAAGCGAACAGACCAGGGATAAAGGACTGAGTCCAGATTCCCGTCAATATCGAATGTGGTTTCACATTTTGTGCCTGGGCTTTGTGTCGCCCTGCGGCCCCCTGGGCTGTTCTCGTAACTTCTCCTGGTGGCTCTGACTTGAACCGTGGCTCCGGATTTGCCAGCGTCCCTTGGCCAAGCGAGGCCAGCGCCCCCCTAGTCTGCAGCGTCCCTCCTGTTCTGCCCGGGGGTGTGATCTGTGACCGGCTGATTTCTGCCTCGGCTGCCAGTCAGCAAACTCCTTGTGCAGCTTCTCTGTCTCTGGTGGGGAGGGATGAAACCCAGGCTGGGCTCTGCCAGCCAAGTGCTCCCACGGTGCCGTGTCCCGGGTCCCCGGGGTCCCAGCCGCCGCCCTCTGTAAGTTGGGTCATTCCCAGGGGGCGCCTGGCGGGCAGACCTGGCCGCGCTGGCATCCAACCCTCCACCTGCACAAGAGCGTCTGGTCAGCAGCAGAACCGATACCCCCTCCCCGCGCGCCCCGTCTGCGCCCAGACCTACGCAGCCCGGCGCCGGAGTGAAACCAGGTTCGGTCTGTACCGTTTACTCAAGAGGAGGGAGATGCAGGCAGCGCAGGGATGGACGAGGAGGGGGATAGGGTGCTAGGGAGTGAGTCTCACACCCAGCATGGGACCCCCGTCTGCACGGCCCCCCCATGCAGTGCGGACCGAGACCCCCCCAGCTGCTCCCACACCCTGCTTCCGGCGTGGCTAGGGGGCCTTCGACCCGCAGGGCCGAGGAGGGAGATCGGCCGCGCCTGAGGCTGCTCGGCCCCTGGCTGCCGGACCTTGGCTAGAAAGCGGCTTCCCCCCCGGATCCGGCTGATTTTCTGTTCACCCAAACGAAGAACCCCGTTGAGTTTTCCTGTGTCAGATCCCAGACGTCCCCCCGCAGCACCCGGAAATCAGGGCGGGGGATGCTGAGCGCTCGCCACCCGACCCGGCTCTGTCTTGGCCCCCTCCCTGCGCCCGCGCGACCCCAGCGGCGCTGCCCCTTTCCCAGAGCCCCACACCCGTCTCACCCTCTCTCTCTCGGCTGGCAGCAAGACCACGCTGGCGGATATCGTGGAGCAGCTGCAGGAGAAGGAGTCGACCGCGCAGGCGCCGGCCCCGGTAAGTGCGTCCCGCGGTGTCCGGTGGGACGAGTCGGCGGAGCGATGGCCCGTTTACGCCAGCCCGGGATCTGGCCCCGTGGCTGCAGCGCTGTGTTAACCCCTTCGTGCCTGCTCCCCCGTCTGCTCCCGACCCCCGCGGCTGGTTTCCGAAGGAAGCAGGGGTCCCCGGCACCCCGTCGCGGGAGAGCGGCCAGCGCCCTGGCCCCAGGCGTCGCTCAGCGCCGTGGGGCCCAGATGGAAGCTAAAACTGCCCCAGAGGAGCGTGAAGGGGGCCCACAGTGCCAGGGGGCCCGGGATCAGGGCTGGAGCCTGTTTCCTGGGGAGCAGGGTTGGGGGGTGGTGCCAGGGGGCCTGGGATCAGGGCCGGAGCCTGTCTCCTGGGGGGCGGGTGGGGGGTAGTGCCAGGGGGCCCGGGATCAGGGCCGGAGCCTGTCTCCTGGGGGGCTGGTGGGGGGCGGTGCCAGGGGACCCGGGATCAGGGCCGGAGCCTGTCTCCTGGGGAGCAGGGTTGGGGGGCGGTGCCAGGGGGCCCGGGATCAGGGCCGGAGCCTGTCTCCTGGGGGGCGGTGGCTCTGCCCATCCAGGGTCCAGCCCCCTGCCTGACGCTCGGTCTTTGCCCCGCCAGCCCCGCGACTCTCCCGCCCGCCTGCCCAACGGCCTCGACCTGCTGCCCGAGAGGACGCCGCGCCCGGAGCGGCCGCGGGCCCGCGACCGGCCCAAGCCCAGGAGGAGGCCGCGGCCCAGGGACCCCAGCCAGCCCCCGGGGGAGAGCCGCAGGTCCCGCTCAGCGCCGGCCCAGAGCAGCGCCCCGCCCCCCCCGCCCCCCACCCACACCGTCCAGCTGGAGGGCTTCCTCTTCCGCAAGCACGAGCTGGAGGGCCCCAACAAGAAGGCCTCCAACAGGTGAGGGGCCGGGGCCGCGAGTGGGGGGCCCTGCCAGCGGGGGCTGTGGGGTAAGATCGGGGGAGGGGAGCCGGTCCCCTCCCCTGGCCACCACTGAGCAGCCCCCCCACAGTGGGGCAGGCACTGGGCTAGGACTCAGGAGTCCGGGGTTCAGCTCCCAGCTCTGTCACTGACTCCCTGGGGTCTGGGCAGCGGGGCCCTGATCTCGGCCGGGGTCTGGGCAGCGCCCGGCCCGATGGGGCCCTGATCTCGGCCGGGGTCTGGGCAGCGCCCGGCCCGACGGGGCCCTGATCTCGGCCGGGGTCTGGGCAGCGCCCGGCCCGACGGGGCCCTGATCTCGGCCGGGGTCTGGGCAGCGCCCGGCCCGACGGGGCCCTGATCTCGGCCGGGGTCTGGGCAGCGCCCGGCCCGACGGGTCCGGATCTCGGCCGGGGTCTGGGCAGCGCCCGGCCCGACGGGTCCGGATCTCGGCCGGGGTCTGGGCAGCGCCCGGCCCGACGGAGCCCTGAGCTCGGCCGGGGTCTGGGCAGCGCCCGGCCCGACGGGGCCCTGATCTCAGTTGGGGTCTGTGCGGCGCCCGGCCCGACGGGGCCCTGATCTCGGCCGGGGTCTGGGCAGCGCCCGGCACGACAGGGCCTGATCTTGGTGGGGTCTGGGCAGCGCCCGGCCTGACGGGGCCCTGATCTCGGTCGGGGTCTGGGCAGCGGGGCCCTGATCTCGGCCGGGGTCTGGCCGGCGCCCGGCACGACAGGGCCCAGATATCGGTTGGGGTCTGGGCGGCGCCCGGCACGACGGGGCCCTGAGCTCGGCCGGAGTCTGAGCAGTGCCCGGCCCGACGGGGCCCTGAGCTCGGCCGGGGTCTGGGCAGTATCTGAGAGGATCAATTCAGGACAAATCGCTCAGAACAGGGCAATTACAGCCCAAGGCTGGGTTCCTTTGCACACCAAGGCAAACCCAACCAGCCAGCCAGAGGAGACTTTGGTTTTACCCCACTGGCTAACCACAAGTCACAAGCAATTCCCTTAGACACTCCAGTTTCCCAGTATCCCCACCAGTGCCACTCGTCATGGGGACAAATGGTTATGAAAACCAAGACCCCAGTAAAAGAAAAAGGGTTCTCCTGATCCCAAAGGGCCAAGCCCCAGACCCCAGTCAAATGATAACTTAGAACTTACCCCAAATACACGCTTCTAGCCAATTCTTATTAACTAAACACATTTATTAAAAAAGAAAAAGAGAGAGTTGGTTAATAGATCAATATACAGACAGACTTGAATTCAGTTCTTGAGGTTCAGGTACATCGCAGAGATGAGCTTGTAGTTGCCAAAAGTCTTTTAGAAACAGTCCACAGGTTATAGTCCAATGTCCACACTCAGGGTGACGCCAGTCAGTGACTGGGGATCTCAATCCTTATGGCTCAGGGTTTCCCCTTCTGGAAACCCAAAGCAGATCTGAGATGAAGAAGGATCCTGTCCCAGGGTTTTTATACATTTCCAGCAGCCTCTTGGCCTGAGAAAACAATAGGCTGAACTTTCCTTCTCCCAAACATCAGGGCAATCAGCACAGGGTAATGTATCCATTAAGAGTTCAGACACAGGTTACCACAGCCTTCCAAGAGACACACAGACAATAACACTATTTCACACAAGTGTCCTCCGGTTAATTCTCCTTTTCTGATCTTTGAATCCAAGCCAGACGTGTTTGCTGGCGTCCAAGCCCTGAGCAAACTGCTCCCCTTCTCTCTAACCATGCCGGCTGCATTTCCCAGCTCTGCTCATTTCCACGCTTCCCAACCAGTCTGTAAAGTTGGGCCCTGGGTCGGGTCATTGACCCTGGCCCTGGCCCCTTTCAGTGCGACATTATCTCACACTCAGAACGTGTATGGCGGGATCCTGCCCTGGCCGGCTGAGCCGGGCCCCTGCAGGGGGTCTCCTCCCGGGGGTCCCAGGAGCGCACACGGCGGTGCTGTGGGGCCATGACTGGACGGGCAGGGGGGTCCCAGTCTGCCCTGCTCCATCGGGGTCGCTCTGTTTCGGTAGGTCCTGGGTAAACCTGTACTGCGTCCTGAGCAGAGGGGACCTGGGCTTCTATAAGGACGCCAAGGGGCAGGCGTCGGGCAGCACCCACGGCGGGGAGCCGCTGGTCCCCCTCCACATGGCCGCCAGCCAGGTGGCCAGCGACTACAAGAAGAAGAAGAACGTCTTCAAGCTCAAGTGAGTCCAGCTGCCCCCCCCCCCCCCCGGGCCAGAGACACCGGGCACCTGCCCCCGCCACCCGGAGACACAGGGCACCTCTTCCCCCCCCCCCCCCCCCGCGAGACACCGGGCACCTGCCCCCCCCATCCCGAGACATCAGAAACCTGCCACCCCCTCCCCCAGGTCAGATGTTGGGAATCCCCCCCCCCCGAGACACGGGACACCTGCCCCCCCTCCCCCAGGTCAGAGACACTGGGCACCTGCCTCCCCCTCCCCCAGGTCAGAGACACCGGGCACCTCCCCCCCCACCCCACCCCGAGACACCGGGCACCTGCCTCCCCCCCCCCCAGGTCAGAGACACTGGGCACCCGCCCCCCCCCCCTTCCCCCAGGTCAGAGACACCGGGCACCCGCCCCCCCCCGCCCCCCGGAGACACCGGGCACCTGCCCCCCCCCCAGGTGAGAGATACCAGGTTACCGCCCCCCCCCCCCCCCCGCAAGACACCGGGTACCTGCCCCCCCCCCCCCCCAGGTGAGAGACGCCAGGCCCTGCGGGGGCAGCGGCTGTCTGGGCGGGTGCTGCCCCAGGGGCTCTGTGCTGGGGGGCGGGTTGGGGTTGTGAGGCTGGAGCAGGGCAGCATCCATCGTCCCTCTGTCACCCGCCATCCGGGGCCTTTCCTGGAGCCCAGCCCTGGGCACCCCCCTGCATGCTGCCCCCTGGGCTTCCATGGGGCGTCCTGCTCCACCGGGGAGCCCAGACCTCGGCCGACTGGGGGAATCCTCTTCCATCAGTCCCCCTGTAGCCCAGCGTCCCCCCTCGCACGTCCCCCCCTCACACGTCCCCCCCTCACATATCACCCCCTTGCACGTCCCCCCTCGCACATTCTCCCCTCACATATCACCCCCTCGCACGTCCCCCCTCGCACGTCACCCCCCCGATCCCACACGACACTAATGTGCTGCCTGCTTCCCCCAGGACCGGCGACGGGAACGAGTTCTTGCTGCAGGCCAAGGACGAGGTAGGACACGGCTGGGGTCTCGCTCCTTGGGGCCGGCCGGGAGCTTGGGCCGCAGGCTGCTGTGGCTGAGGGGGGCTGGGGGGGTTCAGACGGCACAAGGGGGACCTGACCCCTGCCGGAGCTGGGGCGAGCCGCCAATGCTCACGTCTTCCGCGGCTCCTGAGTCCCGTTTCCAGGACCGCCCGGCGGCGGGGCCAGGCCCCGGAGCGTTCCAACCCCTTCCCCTCGCACTCGGGGCCCAGAGCCCGGCCGGGCCGGTCACTCGGGAGCCGGCGGCGGGGCAGGGTGTGACCAGGGCTCCGGGCGCCGCGGATCAGAGGACGGGCAGTGCCGGTTCTCCGGGCCCTGACGCCGGGTGAAGTTCCACTCGGCCTCCCTTGCGCCCCCAGGGCCCTGGCTGGGACACCGCGGATGTTCCCACCGGGAGCCGGGCCCCCGGGAAGGCTGGGTCCTGAGCCACTCAGCAGGCCGAGCTATGACGCTTTCCCGCGCTGGGGGCCAGCAGCCAGCCGGTGTATTGGAGGGGAGGGCGGGTTCAGACAGCCTGATTCTCTGCCCCCCCCCCCCCCCCATCCACAGCAGCGTGACGCTGCCCAGAGCCTGCGTGGGGGGGAGCCCGGCCGGGTGGCAGCCGCTGTGGGCTCACGCGGCTCTGGCGTCTGTCCCGCAGGAGGAGATGAAGAACTGGCTCCAGGCACTGGCCGCGTCGGCCGAGGAGCACGCCGAGATCGCCCGCTGGAGCCAGGCGCTGCTCACCACCTCCTCCACCGACGAGGGGAACCCCCGGCGGGAGAGCGACCGGCGGGCCAGCACCTCCGGCAGGAAGAAGTGAGGCAGCCAGGGCCAGAGCCCGGGGGCTGAGAGCGAAGCCGCCGGCCGAGCCAGCCCCGGACAGCCCCTGGACCTGGGGTGCCCCCCGCTGCGGCAGGGCACGGGGGAGAGGGGTGCCCTGAAACACACCCGTGAAGGGGTGCGAGGACGCGGGCGGCACTGCCCGGGCGCTGGAGGGACCCGGCATGACTGTTCACCGCTGGGTGCCCGGAGGAGTCCAGCCCGTCAGCGGGAGCCGCCGGCCGGCAGATGGAAATTCACGGGACGCAGAGACTCTGTGCAGTGGGGAAGGGCCTGGGGGCGGGGGGGTCACTAGGCCTGGCCCACTTCATTCCCCCCCCCCCCCCCCCAGAGTCATCGCCCCCCTCCCTGCGTGGTGCGGCGGCCGGAGAGGGGCAGGCCGTTCTTTCCCAGGTCTGTCCCTCCCCAGGCTGGGCAGCCGCTTGGTGTTTCCGGGGTGGGGGCGGGGGGGGGGTGCTTCCCAGGGGGTTTCAGCATTTTGGGTAATTCACACAAGGGAACCGTCGCGCAGGGGGTGGGTTCTGAGCACACGAAGCACTGCGTTTCCACGGCTCTCGGGCCCGTCGCACGGGGGCCGGGTTCTCAGAACACGCAGCGCTGCGTTTCCACGGCTCTCGGGCCCGTCGCACGGGGGCCGGGCTCTGAGAACACACAGCGCTGCGTTTCCACGGCTCTCGGGCCTGTCGCACGGGGGCCGGGCTCTGAGAACACACAGCGCTGCGTTTCCACGGCTCTCGGGCCCGTCGCACGGGGGCCGGGCTCTGAGAACACACAGCGCTGCGTTTCCACGGCTCTCGGGCCTGTCGCACGGGGGCCGGGCTCTGAGAACACACAGCGCTGCGTTTCCACGGCTCTCGGGCCTGTCGCACGGGGGCCGGGCTCTGAGAACACACAGCGCTGCGTTTCCACGGCTCTCGGGCCTGTCGCACGGGGGCCGGGCTCTGAGAACACACAGCGCTGTGTTTCCACGGCTCTCAGGCCCGTCGCACGGGGGCCGGGTTCTGAGCACACGCAGCGCTGCGTTTCCACAGCTCTCGGGCCCGTCGCACAGGGGCCGGGCTCTGAGAACACGCAGCGCTGCGTTTCCACGGCTCTCGGGCCCGTCGCACGGGGCCGGGTTCTGAGCACACACAGCGCTGCATTTCCACGGCTCTCGGGCCTGTCGCACGGGGGCCGGGCTCTGAGAACACACAGCGCTGCGTTTCCACGGCTCTCGGGCCCGTCGCACGGGGGCCGGGTTCTGAGCACACACAGCGCTGTGTTTCCACGGCTCTCAGGCCCGTCGCACGGGGGCCGGGTTCTGAGCACACGCAGCGCTGCGTTTCCACGGCTCTCAGGCCCGTTGCACGGGGGCCGGGCTCTGAGAACACGCAGCGCTGCGTTTCCACGGCTCTCGGGCCCGTCGCACGGGGGCCGGGCTCTGAGAACACGCAGCGCTGCGTTTCCACGGCTCTCGGGCCCGTCGCACGGGGGCCAGGCTCTGAGCACACACAGCGCTGCGTTTCCACAGCTCTCGGGCCTGTCGCACGGGGGCCGGGTTCTGAGAACACACAGCGCTGTGTTTCCACGGCTCTCGGGCCTGTCGCACGGGGGCCGGGTTCTGAGCACACACAGCGCTGTGTTTCCACGGCTCTCAGGCCCGTCGCACGGGGGCCGGGTTCTGAGCACACGCAGCGCTGCGTTTCCACAGCTCTCGGGCCTGTCGCACGGGGGCCGGGCTCTGAGAACACGCAGCGCTGCGTTTCCACGGCTCTCGGGCCCGTCGCACGGGGGCCGGGTTCTGAGCACACGCAGCGCTGCGTTTCCACAGCTCTCGGGCCTGTCGCACGGGGGCCGGGCTCTGAGAACACACAGCGCTGCGTTTCCACAGCTCTCGGGCCTGTCGCACGGGGGCCGGGCTCTGAGCACACACAGCGCTGTGTTTCCACGGCTCTCGGGCCCGTCGCACGGGGCCGGGTTCTGAGCACACACAGCGCTGTGTTTCCACGGCTCTCAGGCCCGTCGCACGGGGGCCGGGCTCTGAGAACACGCAGCGCTGCGTTTCCACGGCTCTCGGGCCCGTCGCACGGGGGCCGGGCTCTGAGAACACACAGCGCTGCGTTTCCACAGCTCTCGGGCCTGTCGCACGGGGGCCGGGCTCTGAGCACACACAGCGCTGCGTTTCCACGGCTCTCGGGCCCGTCGCACGGGGCCGGGTTCTGAGCACACACAGCGCTGCATTTCCACGGCTCTCGGGCCCGTCGCACGGGGGCCGGGCTCTGAGCACACAAAGCACTGTGTTTCCACGGCTCTCGGGCCTGTTGCACGGGGGTCGGGTTCTGAGCACACACAGCGCTGCGTTTCCACGGCTCTCAGGCAAGGGAGGGAGCGGGGCAGGGCCGGGGTCTGCCTTCAGGTCCATATAATGGTGCGCTGGCCCCTTAAGGCCCGGCATAGGCCCCTACGGTCCTCAGTCCAGGCTGGGACAGCCAGGGGTGGTGGGGAAGGGGCCTGGGTTCGAGGTGTGGGGCCTTCCCAGCGTTCCTGGCTGTCCCAGCCTGGGCCAGACCGGCGCGCCCTGCCCCGCTCACTCCCTGGCCTGGCCTGCCGCTGGCAGGCAGCTCTGCGTTCTGCCACCTCCGTCTCCTTGGCAGCGTCCGCGGCTCCGGGTGGGGCAGGCGTTTGGAGAGGGAGTCCTGCCTCCCTGGCCTGGTCTGTCTCCCTGCAGCCCCGCCCTTGGCATCTCGTCCCCTGGGGGAGCAGGCTCTCCTGACGCCCGCCCTGCCAGCGCAGCCACCGAGCCCCTGGCCCTGACGCCCCCCGAGGGGATCAGACTTGCCCCTGGTTCCACCTCCCATTCGTGCATGCCCTTGCACGCCAGCTCTCGTGAACACACGTCCATGCACGCTCACGTTTCAGCATCCTGGGCCTGCTGTTCCCACCTCTGCCGTTTTGGGTCAGTACGGCAGCCGACTTCTCCTGCAGAGCCAGGGGCCCCAGGGTGGCGGCTGGAGCGTTTGCTCCGGGACAGGGCCCAGCGCAGGGGGAGCTGCGCTGGGCCTGGGGCCTCTCTGTGCCCCCCAGGGGCTGCCCAGCCCACCCCGCCTGTGGCGTGTTTATGCCCCTGCCCATGCAAGGCCCCTGGGCGCAGGGGGAAGGGCTCATGGTGGAGCAGCCCCCGGGGAGCCGCGGTTTTGTTGCATCCTCCCTGGTCCCTCTCCACGTCCCCCCCACCCAGGAGCCCTCGGAAATCCTGCCCATCGGGCTCGGGGGCATCACGGCTCTGCTGTTCCCCAGCCGAATCCCGTCCCCTGGGGCTGGCACCGTGGGAGGCTGGGCAGCAGCCCCTCGGCCCCTGGGCTCCCGGCCAACTTCTCCTCCCTCTCCAGTGCCACTAACAAGCCATAGTGCCGGCTCTGCACGCGTGTGACCGGCCCAGCCTGCGCCCGCCGGGCAGAGCCGGGGGGTGAGGGGCTCCTCCCAGGTCATGTCTTTATGCAATAAACAGGCAGGCGGGAGTGGGGGGGGGGAGGCTCTGGGGCAGGGGGCAGCTGGTTCTTGGCCAAAACAGCCCCTGCCTGGCCCTGCCGCGGTCCTTGGCAGCAGTGCAGAGCCAGCCTGGGGCCCTGGTAGTGACCGGTCGGGGGATCAGGCCCATGGGCCGATCGCTTCAGGAATCCAGCCGCTGGCTCGGGCCAGGATCCAGGGCCCTGGGAACCAAAGCGCCAGGAAGCTTCTTGCCCGGGGTGGATCCAAGGAGCTGCCCCTGCAGGTTGCTGGGCTGGGGCTAGAACCCCCCATTGCAGCCCCGTCTCCATGGGAGCCCCGATGGGCACTGGACAGAGGCTCCCTTGGGAATGGCCCCAGCTGTAGCCAACCCTGCCTGGCCGGGTTCCCGCCTTTGGAACGTAGCCTGGGGCCGGGGCCAAGGCCGGGCGTGCGGGGGGAGAACCTGGCCTCTTCCAAAAGAAATACAGACCCCAGCTGGCGTCGATCCAAGGGGTGCTGGCCATGAGGAGGGTGCGGAACCAGCGTTTCCTCTCTGGGGTGGTGCCTGCGACCATCTCTGGGGCTGGTTCTTCGGACGGAGCCGAGCTGGGGTCACTCTTGCCTCCAGGGGTCCAGTTCTGCGGTTCAGGAGCGTTTCCCGCTGGCGCTGACGGCCCTCAAGGGGCAGCGAGCTAACGAGTCCGGGCCACTGGCTCCCAGAGCGTTCCCAAGCCTGCTGGGACAACGTCCAGCCACCCTGCAAACGGCCCTCGGTTTTGTGTTACCCCCCCTGTTTTATACCCATTCCCACCCGCCTCCTTGTAACAAAATGGGAGAGAATCCAGACAAGCCACTTCCCTGCACCGGGGCCGTTCCCACCTTTGGTCTCCCCACCCGGCCGCAGCCCCAGCTTTCCCCTTGGGTTGCGGGCGCTTGTACCATAGTGTAATTGCTCGAAATGTCGTTTCCCCTCCTGTATAAAGAAAACCTTCCCGAGCCTCGGTGCGTTTGGGGGCTGGGGGCGAGTGGATTTCGTCCTTGCTGTAAATCTCTGGGCAGGTTTGTGTTTTGGAACCAGCGATCTATTTGTAAAGATTTCACAGGCGCCTGCATGAGAGTAGGAGGCGACTCGGCCGTGTGCCTGCCCACCCCGCGGCCCCGATCCAGCGTCCCGATCCGGAGCCCCGCCGGGCTGGGGAGGGGCAGGGGCTGGGACTCGACTCAATGTGAATCTGTAGCAATTTAACAAACCCCGCATCGAGCTGTACGGTATCGATCCTGTAGCCCCTCTCGCCACACCTGTGCCCTGCCCTTGCCCCGGGAAACGCGCTTTTCACTTTGTAGCCAATAAAGGGGACGGGAACGGCCGTAGATTCGGGTTGAGAGTGACCTGCCCGGTGCTGTTTGGTCTCAGAGGGCGCGGCCAGGGCCGGAGGGCTCGCGGGTGTCTCTAGCTGCCTGCCCGGGGAGGGGGCCTGAGGGCCAAGGACTCCGTCGCCCGGGGGCTGAAGCCGGACAGGAGCCTGGGAACGGGGGGGGGGGGTGTCTCCCGGGGGGGGGGGCCCTCTGGGCAGGGGACACCTGGAGGGGGCTGCCCTTAGCCTGAGATGTCTGCACCCCCCCAACCCCGTGGGCTGCAATCCTCCATGTGGGTCCCGTGGCAGCCTGCGGCCCTGAGCCCCCCTGGCCCATGGGGCCCCCCTGACCGCCGTCCGGCCTGGCGCAGCCTGAGCATCACTAACCCCCCCCCCCCCCCAGCCTGTAAGTGTGGGGGCCCCGCGCCCCCCCCCCCCCCAGCCTGCGGACTCTGCCCAGTGGGGCGGGGGGGGTCGCGGTGACCCACGTGCTGCCCAGCCCTCGAGGGGTCAAAGCTGGGTCAGGGGTCAAGAGGGCGGTCCCGGGGGGGTCCAGTTCCACCTCTCAGGGGCCTGCCCCTTTAAGAGGTGGGACGGGGCGGAGCCCGCTCGGAGTGGGCGGGCTCAGGACGAGGCGGGAGCCAATCGGTGGGCGGGCCCGCGGCGATCGGAGGCCAATCAGCGTGCGGGATGGGCGGGCCGGCGGCGAGGGGGGACCATTCTGCGCGCGGGGTGGGCGGGCCCCGGTGAGGGGGGACCAATCAGCGCGCGGGGTGGGCGGGCCCCCGGCCGGGCGGTGGCGGAAGCGGGGCGCGGGCGCGGACATGGCGGCGCCAGGGGGGAGCGCGCGGCCGGGCGCGGAGCTGATTCAGCTCAACGTGGGGGGCAAAAGGCGAGCGGGGGGAGGGGCCGGGACCGCCCGGAAGGGACCCCCCCGCGGGTACTGCCCCCCCGGCCCCGCCCCCCATGAGGCCCCCCGGGACCCCCCGCGGGTACTGCCCCCCCCGGCCCCGCCCCCCATGAGGCCCCCGCGGGTATTGCCCGCCCCCGGGACCCGCCCGGAACCGGCCTCATGAGGCTCCCCCGGGACCCCCCAGTTCTGCATCATCCGGCCTGGCCCCAGGACGTCTGGTGACCTCGCCCCGAGACTGTCACCGCCGGGCCCCCCCCCCCCCCCCCGCTCGGGGCACCGGGCCCTGCCCCCCCCGCGCTCGGGGCACCGGGCGCTGCCCCCCCCCCGCGCTCGGGGCCCCCCCCCGCGCTCGGGGCACCGGCCCCCCCCCCCCGCTCGGGGCACCGGGCACCGGCCCCCCCCCCCCCCGCTCGGGGCACCGGGCCCTGCCCCCCCCCCCCGCGCTCGGGGCACCGCCCCCCCCCCGCGCTCGGGGCACCGGGCACCGGCCCCCCCCCCCCCCCCGCGCTCGGGGCACCGGGCCCTGCCCCCCCCCCCCGCGCTCGGGGCACCGCCCCCCCCCCGCGCTCGGGGCACCGGGCGCTGCCCCCCCCCCCCGCGCTCGGGGCACCGGCCCCCCCCCCCCCCGCTCGGGGCACCGGGCCCTGGCAGGGTCCGTGTCCCCAGCCGCTCGCTCAGCCGCCCTTTGCCGTTGCAGGTTCAGCACGTCCCGGCAGACGCTGACCTGGATCTCGGACTCGTTCTTTTCAAGGTGACGGGCAGCCCGGCCCGGCGCGTGGGAGCGAAAGGCCCGGGCAAGCGGGGGGCCCGGCGGCTGGGGGGCAGCCGGCCCTCGGCCCACCCCGGCCCTGGGCTGCTCTTGCTCTGGGTTGGGCATGAAGCACCCGCTGGGGCCAGGTGCCTGGCTGCCCTGCCTCTCGTGTCGCCCCAGGGCCAGGCAGCCGCGATCTGGCGCCTGGCTGGGTGGCAGGGCTGGGCAGGACTCATGGGAACTCCCCTGTCGGGTGCCCCAGGACTGAGCTGGGTCCTGGGCCCCACTCCTGGCACCGCAGGGCTAGCGTGGCGCAGGGTCCCGGCAGGGGGGCCCCTCGCCAGGGCCCCTGGCTGCTCCGGTCCTGCCCAGTGTGTTCCCCAGGGATCAGTCTGCTCTGACCTGATACAAGTGAAGGGTGCAGGGGGGCAGCAAAACCTCTGCACCGACCTCCTGCAGACAAACCCCTGGGGTCTGAATGGGCTGTTACCCCGCTCGAGAGATCTGGGAGCCCGAAAACGCCCGCTCGGTGCGCAGCAGCCGAGAGAATAAAACTGAAAATATCCTATAGCCTCGCTATAAATCCATGGTCCACCCCCGTCTCGGACACTGCGCGCAGATCCGGGCGCCCCGTCTCACGAGAGATCTATTGCAAGTGGGAAAGTGCAGAGAAGGGCAACGAAAATGATCAGGGGCATGGACCGGCGTCCGTATGAGGAGAGATTAATGAGACTGGGACTGTTCAGGCTGGAAAAGAGAGGCCTCAGGGGGGATATGATAGAGGTCTATAAAATCATGACTAGGGTGGAGAAAGTAATTAAGTGGTTTTTTACTCCTTATAACACAAGAACCAGAACACAATGAAATTAGCATTAAAACCAATTAAAATTAAAACAAACAAAAGGAAGTATTTCTGCACACAGTCAACCTGTGGAACTCCTTGCCTGAGGATGCTGTGAAGGCCAAGACTATAACAGGGTTCCAAACAGAACGAGATCGGTTCCTGGAGGATCGGTCCATCAGTGGCTATTAGCCAGGCTAGGCAGGGATGGTGTCCCTAGCCTCTGTTTGCCAGGAGCTGGGAATGGGCGACGGGATGGGTCACTTGGTGGTTCCCTGGTCTGTTCATTCGCTCTGGGGCACCCGGCACTGGCACTGCCGGAGGGCAGGACACTGGGCTGGATGAACCCTTGGTCTGGCCGCTCTGATGTTCTCTGCCCAAGAGGGAGCTGGTGACGTGGCGTCCCAGCCCCGGGGTTGTTGAGTTGTAGCTGTTGCGGTTCTGTAATTGCTTTTCCGCTCGGTTGGGGCCTGCGCGGCCCCCCAGCCCGCGGGGGCCCGATGCAGAGCGGGGCCCAGGGGTGCTGGGGGTAGCAGCAGTCACCTCTGTCTCGGTTTAAATTCCAGCCTCCTGAGTGGCCGGATCTCCACCCTGAAGGATGAAACGGGAGCGGTGAGTCACCCCCCTGGCTGCGGCGTGGGGGGCCGGGCTGCGGGTCGCGGGCGTGTTACGGATGCACACGTGTGTCAGATCGGCCGCACGCCCAGCGTTAAGGGGCCCTCAGTGGCATGGGGCGTCTGGCCACCCAGAGGTCACCTTGTCCGGGCAGAGCTCTCGAGTGGGTCTGTGCTTCCAAAGACCAGCCCTGCCTGCCGGGGGAGTGTGGCCCCTGTCCCGCTCCCTGCCCCCCAGTGCCCCCCTGGGGCCAGCCCTGACTGCCAGGGGAGAGTGCCCCCTGCCCCCCAGTGCCCCCCTGGGGCCAGCCCTGCCTGCCAGGGGGAGAGCACCCCATGCTGAGCCCCCGCCCCGCTCCCTGCCCCACACCACCCCCTGGGGCCAGCCCTGCCTGCCAAGGGAGAGCGCCCCCCGCTGAGCCCCTGCCCCACAGCACCCCCTGGGGCCAGCCCTGCCTGCCAAGGGAGAGCACCCCCCGCTGAGCCCCTGCCCCACAGCACCCCCTGGGGCCAGCCCTGCCTGCCAAGGGAGAGCACCCCCCGCTGAGCCCCTGCCCCACAGCACCCCCTGGGGCCAGCCCTGCCTGCCAGGGGGAGAGCACCCCATGCTGAGCCCCCGCCCCGCTCCCTGCCCCACAGCACTCCCTGGGGCCAGCCCTGCCTGCCAAGGGAGAGCGCCCCCCGCTGAGCCCCTGCCCCACAGCACCACCTGTGGCCAGCCCTGCCTGTGAGGGGGAGCCCCACCCGCCCCTTGCCACCGAGCACTGGGGCACTGGTTCGTACTGAGTGGCCCGCCGCGCTTTGGAGACCTGCCCGAGTGGCACTGCCCAGGCGGGTTTGGGCTCCTAGGCACGGGGCCGTGGGCCGAGTGGCGCGGAGTCCAGCTCGTGGGGCGCAGTGTGTGCTGCTGCTGAGGGGATGGGCTGTGTGCCCTGTGGGAGAGACGCCCCCTGACCCGCTCTCTGCCCCCAGATCTTCATCGACCGAGACCCCACCGTCTTCGCACCCATTCTCAACTTCCTGCGCACCAAGGAGTTCGACCCCAGGTATGGGCAGGGTGCAAGGGATGGGACTGACCCGCTGTGCCAGGGGTCTCCAGGAGCCCTGGGGCGTTCCTGGCTCCTCCTCCTCCCCGGGGGCCCAGAAATGGGGATGGGGGATCTGCCCAGCCTGTCGGGACTGTGCCTGGCCCTGTGGGTCGTGGCTGGTGCCCCTGGGGCAGCTCCCACACATCCGGGGGGCGCCCCGAGCCCGGGCAGATCTGGCCTTGCCTTGTGCTGCTCCACGCCCGGCCACTGTCCTGACCTAGCCCCGTTGCTGTGTCTTTCCAGGGGCGTCAACATCTCCCTGCTGCTGCATGAAGCTGAGTTCTATGGGATCACCCCGCTGGGTAGGGGCCAGGGGGGATGGGATCACCCCGCTGGGTAGGGGGCCAGGGGGGATGGGATCACCCCGCTGGGTAGGAGGCACAGGGGGATGGGATCACCCCGCTGGGTAGGAGGCACGGGGGCTGGGATCACCCCGCTGGGTAGGGGGCGGGGGTGGATGGGATCACCCCGCTGGGTAGGGGGCAGGGGGGCTGGGATCACCCCGCTGGGTAGGGGGCAGGAGCGGATGGGATCACCCCGCTGGGTAGGGGGCACGGGGGATGGGATCACCCCGCTGGGTAGGGGGCAGGGGCGGATGGGATCACCCCGCTGGGTAGGCGGCAGGGGCGAGGGATGGGATCACCCCGCTGGGTAGGGGGCGGGGACGGATGGGATCACTCCGCTGGGTAGGGGGCGGGGGGGATGGGATCACTCCGCTGGGTAGGGGGCCCGGGGGGATGGGATCACTCCGCTGGGTAGGGGGCAGGGGTGAGGGATGGGATCACTCTGCTGGGTAGGGGGCACGGGGGGATGGGATCACCCGCTGGGTAGGGGGCACGGAGGGATGGGATCACCCCGCTGGGTAGGGGGCATGGGGGGATGGGATCACCCCGCTGGGTAGGGGGCACGGGGGGATGGGATCACCCCGCTGGGTAGGGGGCACGGGGGGATGGGATCACCCCGCTGGGTAGGGGGCAGGGGTGAGGGATGGGATCACTCCGCTGGGTAGGGGGCACGGGGGGATGGGATCACCCCGCTGGGTAGGGGGCACGGGGGATGCGATCACCCCGCTGGGTACGGGGGGGGGAGGGGATCACCCCGCTGGTACGGCGCGGGGGGGGTGGTGGGACGGGATCTCCCCACTGGGTACGGCGCGGGGGGCTCCCTGCTCCAGAGCAGGGGGGGCACATGTCCGGGGGGGGTTCTCCAGCTCACCCCTCACCCTCCTGCCCAGTGCGTCGCCTGCAGCTACGCGAAGAGCTCGACCGTTCGGCCTGCGGGAGCGTCCTCTTCAACGGCTACCTGCCCCCGCCAGGTGGGTGCTGCGCCCCGGGCCGAGCCGTGGGGGTGGGGGGCCGGGCGGGGGAGGGGTGGCTCGTCTCCGGCCCCCGCGAGATAATCCCATGCCCCCCCTTGCAGTGTTCCCCGCCAAGCGGCGTAACCGGCACAGCGTGGCAGGGCCGCAGGTGGCCGCCCGGCTGCACAGCGCCGCCGAGAGGGCCCCAGTGCGCCGCAGCAACACCCTGCCCCCCACCCTGGGCCAGGCCGGGCTGCTGGGCCGCCTGCTGGAGGAGCGGGCCCTCGGGGCAGGTACGCGGGGCCGGGGGGCTCCTTCTCCGGCTCGAGGAGCGGGGTGGGGGCTGGTGGCTAGAGCGGGGGAGGGATGGGAGTCAGGACTCCTGGGTTCTCTCCCGGCTCTGGGAGGGGAGTGGGGGCTGGGAGTCAGGACGCCTGGGTTCTATCCCGGCTCTGGGAGGGGAGTGGGGGCTGGGAGTCAGGACTCCTGGGTTCTATCCCGGCTCTGGGTGGGGAGTGGGGGCTGGGAGTCAGGACGCCTGGGTTCTATCCCGGCTCTGGGAGGGGAGTGGGGGCTGGGAGTCAGGACTCCTGGGTTCTATCCTGGCTCTGGGTGGGGAGTGGGGGCTGGGAGTCAAGACGCCTGGGTTCTATCCCGGCTCTGGGAGGGGAGTGGGGTCCAGTGGTAACAGTTGAGGGGCGGGGGAGCAGGGAGCCAGGACGCCTGGGTTCTCTCCTGGCTCTCTCACTGATGTGCTGTGAGCCGTCGGAGCCGTTCTCAGTTCCTTTGTGCTGGTCTCTGCCCTCCCGCCCCAGGGCCGGCCAGCGACCCCGGCATGGTCCGAATCGTCTGTGGGCACCATAACTGGATCGCCGTGGCCTACGCCCAGTTCCTGGTCTGCTACAGGTACCAGCACGAGTCTCCTGCCTCCCTGGCCACGGGGTCCCTCTGAGAGCGGACCCCCGAGCCCCCCCCTGCCCCCCGGCACGGCTGGGCCCAGCCCTGGCTCCGAGCCCCCGTCTGATGCCTGCTCCGGCCCCCAGGATGAAGGAGAGCTCGGGCTGGCAGCAGGTGTTCTGCAGCCCGCGGCTGGACTGGCTCATCGAGCGGGTGGCGCTGAACGCCAAGGTGCTCGGCGGGTCGCTGGGCGAGCAGGACAAGATGGTGGCCGTGGCGTCCTGCAGCGAGATCATCCTCTGGGCCCTGCCGGCCGAGGGCAACGGCAGCGAGATCGGTGAGGGGGGTGGGGGGAGCTCGGGGGGAGGGGCCTGGGCAAGGAGGGGGGAGGAGCTTGTTGAGGGGGCTGGGCGAGAGGTGGGGGGCAGGGGCTGGGGGGGATAGGGGGAGCTCGGGGTGGGGCTGGGTGAGGAGGGGGGAGGAGCTCGGAGGGGGAGCTCGGCGAGAGGTGGGGGGCAGGGGCTGGGGGGGGATAGGGGGAGCTCTGCGGGGGGGCTCCCCTCAGGCCCGGCCCCCTCACGGCTCCTCTCCCCGGCAGGCGTCTTCCACCTGGGCGTCCCGGTGGAGGCGCTTTTCTTCGTGGGCAGCCAGCTCATCGCCACCAGCCACACGGGCAAGATCGGCGTCTGGAACGCCGTCACCAAGCACTGGCAGGTGAGGGGCCGGTCGGGGGGGGCGTGAGGCGGGGAGATGTGGGGGCACAGGGCGAGCAGGGGGCAGCAGAGGGTGTGGCTGGGTGGGGAGGCGGAGAGCTGGGGGGCAGCGCAGGGCGAGTGGGGGGGAGAGCTGGGGGGCAGCGCAGGGCGAGTGGGGGGGAGAGCGGGGGGGCAGCGCAGGGTATGGGGCGGGAGAGCTGGGGGGCAGCGCAGGGCGAGTGGGGGGGGAGAGCTGGGGGGGGTGCAGGACAAGCGGGGGGAGCTGGGGCGGGGCGCGGGGGGAGCTGGGGGGGGTGCGGGGCGAGCGGGGGGGAGCTGGGGCAGCGCAGGGCGAACGGGGGCGGCGCTGAGCCGGGCCCCGCCCTGAGCAGGTTCCGTCTCGGCTCTGGCAGATCCAGGACGTGGTTCCCATCAGCAGCTACGACGCGGCCGGCACCTTCCTGCTGCTAGGCTGTCACAACGGCTCCATCTACTACGTGGGTGAGTGGGGCGGGGGGGCAAGCGCAGCCGGGGCGGGGCAGGGGCAGCCTGGGGGGGCAGGGGCAGCCGCTCGCCCCCCAGCCCCAGGGCCCGGCTTTGCCGGCTGCGGAGGGGCTGGCGGGGGCCCGGGAATGAGGCCAACGCCGTGGCAGGGGCAGAGCTGGGGACTGACCCCCAGGCTGCACGGTGATGGGGGGGGACCGCCCCGGCGCTGGCCTGGCTGAGCCCCGTGGCCGCCTTCTGCCATGGGGCCAACTGTGGGCGTTCAGACGGGCGCGGCTCCGGGAGGGGTCGGCCCTGTGGGCGGCGTGGGGATAGCTCTGGCCCGGCCGGGCTGACGAGGGTGGGGGGGTGCTGGGGCTGCGCTGACCCCCCCCCCCCCCATCCCCAGATGTGCAGAAATTCCCCCTGCGCATGAAGGACAACGACCTGCTGGTGACGGAGCTGTACCGCGACCCCTCGGAGGACGCTGTCACCGCCCTCAGCGTCTACCTCACCCCCAAGACAAGTAAGGGACCCGCCCCACCCTGGGGTCTGCCCCGGGCTCTGCCCCGCCACGCAGCCCCATGCTCCACAAGGAAAAGGACTTGACCCCGGTCATCCAGGGAGTCAGTAACGGAACCCAGGAGTCCTGGCGCCCAGCCCCCTGCTCTAACCACTAGACCCCATTCCTCTCCCAGAGCTGGGGAGAGAACCCAGGAGTCCTGGCGCCCAGCCCCCCCCCATTCTAACCCACTAGACCCCACTCCTCTCCCAGAGCCAGGAGAGAACCCAGGACTCCTGGCTCCCAGCCCCCTGCTCTAATCACTAGACCCCACTCCCCTCCCAGAGCCGGGGAGAGAACCCAGGAGTCCTGGCTCCCAGCCCCCCCTGCTCTAACCCACCAGCCCCCACTCCCCTCCCAGAGCTGGGGAGAGAACCCAGGTGCCCCCACCCCGCTCTGGTTCCTATAGTGCCTTTGCTGATCCAGCTCCCCTCCCCATGGCCCCCCACTGAACCGGGGGCGGGGGTGGGGAGAAGCTCTCCCCGGCTGACCTGGGGCCCCGCAGGCGACAGCGGGAACTGGATTGAGATCGCCTATGGCACCAGCTCGGGGACGGTGCGGGTGATCGTGCAGCACCCGGAGACCGTGGGCTCGGGGCCCCAGCTCTTCCAGACCTTCACCGTGCACCGCAGCCCCGTCACCACGGTCATGCTGTCCGAGAAGCACCTCATCTCGGGTAGGTGCCGCCAGGCAATGGGGGCGAGGGGGCTGCGGGTCGGGAGTGAGGGGCACCGGCTGGGCTGGGGGAAGGGGACCCAGGACTGGGGTAGCAGGGTGTGACGAACTAGGATTGTTGTTAAGGTTTCCCTGAGTACTGTGTGGGTGCCTCGGTTTCCCCTATGCGGTGCTTGAGTAGCTAGGTGGTGGGACAACGGTGCATGATTGTTACAAAGCCCTAGAAGGCAGAGGCCTGGACACAGAGAATGGCTCTGTCTCCTGGCAAGAGATGGCCCGGCCCCTCCCCCGGCAAAGGTGAGAGCTGAAGGTGTTGGAACAAAGGGATCAGGTGACCTCCTGGCCTGGGAGGCAGACAAAGGGGGAGGAGGGGCTGGATAGTTTCAGTTTGGAGCTGGCCGGGGAGGAGGGGAGAGAGGCAGACAGGGTCTGGCCTCCCTGCCCCGTTTGGAGCTGTGGGGTGAAATGCAGGGAGCCCCCAGGCTGGGGTCTAAGCTCCCTGCCCCCCGGAAGGGCCCGACTGAGGGGTCCCTGGATGTACTGACAAGCTCTGGTTGGACTGTGTTCCCGGCATCTCTAATAAACCTTCTGTTCTACTGGCTGGCTGAGACTCCCAGTGACTCCGGGGAAGAGGGGTGCAGGGCCGGACTCCCCTATACTCCGTGACACAGGGGGCTGCGGGTCGAGAGTGAGGGGCATCAGCTGGGCCGGGGGGATGGGGACCCAGGACTGGGACAGCAGGGGGCTGCGGGTCGGGACTGAGGGGCACTGGGCCTTTTTCCAACTGTGGCCCTTTGCGTGGCCGGGGGAAGGGAGGCCCTCAGGCAGTGGGGTGCAGGGAGCCGTCGGTGGAATTAATCCGTTCCCCTTTGCCTCCAGTCTGTGCCGATAACAACCACGTCCGCACCTGGACGGTGACGCGCTTCCGCGGCATGATCTCCACGCAGCCGGGCTCCACCCCGCTGGCCTCCTTCAAGATCCTGTCCCTGGAAGACATCGACGGGCACGCGGGCTGCAGCGCCGGCACCAACATCGGTGGGGGACGGCGCTGGGGGGCAGGAGGGGGTTGGAGTGATGGTGCTGGGGGGATGGGGCCTGGTGACAGTGCTCGGGAACGGGGTGGTGGCACTGGGGGCCTGGTGACAGTGCTCGGGAACGGGGTGGTGGCACTGGGGGGCAGAAGGGGGTTGGAGTGATGGTGCTCGGGGGCAGGGGGCCTGGTGACAGTGCTCGGGAACGGGGTGGTGGCACTGGGGGCCTGGTGACAGTGCTCGGAACAGGGTGGTGGCACTGGGGAGACGGGATGGCACTGCCCACGGGCCGGAGGCCAGGGGCACTGACCGGCGGCTCTCGGCAGGGCCCTTCGGGGAGCGGGACGACCAGCAGGTTTTCATCCAGAAGGTGGTTCCAGACGCCAGCCAGGTCTTCGTGCGTCTCTCCTCCACCGGCAAGAGGTACCTGGGGGTCCCCGAGCCTGGGTCAAGGGGACACACGGCCAGGGCGGGGGGGGTGTCATGTGACTCATGGGTGCCCCCATGGCTGGCACCGCATCTGGTGGGGGAGGCTCTGTGGAGCAGGGCCCCCGAGGGATGGGGGGTGACGGGGCCTCGCAGTTCTCCCCACTGTACAAAGAGGGAGACGGGCACCGGGAGGGCGGGCTTTGCCCGAGGTCCCATGGGCCTGTGGCTGAGCGGGGGGGATCGAACCCAGGCGTCCTGGCCCCCAGCTCCTGCTCTGCCCCAGGATTTGCGAGGTGCGCTCCGTGGACAGCACGGCCATCACCTCCTTCACCGTGCACGAATGCGAAGGCTCCAGCCGCATCGGCTCCCGGCCGCGCCGCTACCTCTTCACGGGCCACGCCAACGGCAGCCTGCAGATGTGGGACCTGACCACGGCCATGGAGATGCTGGGCAAGCCACCAGGTACCCGTCGCCCGGGGCCCAGCCCGGTCCGTCGCCAGGGGAGCCCGGGGCCCGGCCCGTCGCCAGGGGGAGCCCGGGGCCCGGCCCGTCGCCAGGGGGAGCCCGGGGCCCGGCCCGTCGCCAGGGGGAGCCCGGGGCCCGGCCCGTCGCCAGGGGGAGCCCGGGGCCCGGCCCGTCGCCAGGGGGAGCCCGGGGCCCGTCGCCAGGGGAACCCGGGGCCCGTCGCCAGGGGAGCCCGGGGCCCGGCCCAGCCCGTCGCCAGGGGGAACCCGGGGCCCGGCCCGTCGCCAGGGGGAGCCCGGGACCCGGCCTGTAACCCGCGGAACCTGGGGCCTGACCCTGCTGATCCCGCCTGTCACTGTGGGAACCTAGGGATTGACCCCTCCCATCACCATGGGAACCAGGGACTGCCCCTTCCCACTCCCCATGGCCCCTGGCCTGGCAGTGTGTGGGACCCCCCCGAGGTGCATGGCTGGCCTGACCTGTGCTCTGCCCCCTCTCTTTCAGAAGTGGGGGGCCTGTCGGAGGAGGAGCTGCTGCAGCAGCTGGAGCAGTGTGACCTGGCCCTGACGCGCACGCCGGACATGAGCCCGGCCGGCTCCATCGCTCACCCCGGCTCGCCCCGGGCCTCCAGCACCAGGTACGGGGGTGGGGCACCTGCAGGCCGTGCGACGCCGGGGCAGGGGCGCACCCGGGTACACGTGACCCCACGCTGGCGCCGGGCCGGCAGAGTCCCCCGGCGCTCGGGTCAGCGCCGGGCCATTGCTGGCTACCCCAGGGGGAGAGAGACGCTCGGTTCTGCCTGAGCTCTGCCCGCCTGGCTGGCTAACGCCCGGCCCCGCTCCTCTCCCCACAGCCTCCAGTCCCAGGGCAGCGACGGCGCCCGAGACAGAGCCGCCAAGGGGGCTGCCGGCGCCGGGCTCCTGCTGAGCCCCGCCCGCGGGAGCCTGCTGCTGCCCAGGCCCCGCGAGGGCCCCTTCCCGGCGCTGACGGCCAGCCAGAGCTCCCTGAACCGCGGCGACAGCCCCGCGCCGGACTCGGGCCCCCGGCGGCCGGCGGAGGGACCAGACGGCGACCCCCGGGCTCCCCACGGGCTGCGTGGCGGGGGCAGCTTCGTCGAGCGGTGCCACGAACTGGCCCGCTCCTCCGGGCTCGAGGGCAGGCGGCCCAGCCCGGCCGGGAGCCCGACGGGGGCCGCCTTGGAGCAAAGGGCAAGGTCCTGCTACGTGCCCCCGGCATGCCGGCCCGCAGGCCCCCCGGAGCAAGCCCCACCCCCTCGGTCCGGACCCTGCCCCCTGCCCTGCCGGGGTCCAGCTCCTCCTCCCCCACGGCGGCCAGCGAGGCCCTGCCCATCGTCCCGCTGGCGGCGCCCAAAGCCCGGCTCAACGAGACCTCGTTTTAGCCTCCGGGACTCCGGCCCGGCCGGGACGGACTCACCACGGAGACCTTACGCCCGCTGCCCGGCTCAGGCTCTGCTCGGCGTGTCCGGCCAGCCAGCGCCCCGGACTCTTCCACCCGTGGGACCTGCAGAAAGCCGCGTCCCGCAGGGGCTGGCCTGGGACCCTCCTCAAGCAAGGGATTCGCTGGCTTTCCTCCTCCCGGGGGCTCCCTCCGCCCCCTTCGCCTGCCCCTGTGGATGCCCACACACCCTGCGTGGTGCTGGGCCCTTCAGGGGCCGGCTCGCTGGCCCGGGGCAGCTGCGCCCACGGGGGGCAAATCCGAACCCAGGTGTGAAAAGGTCACGGCTGGTGGGCGGGGCCTAAGCCTGGTGACTCCTCCCACCCCTTAGCAAGCCAAAGCCCATTGGTAGCAATAAGGGGCGCTGTGCTGGGGGTGGGGCACAGGTGCCTGTTTCAATAGGGGGCTTCCACGGCAAATACACCCCATTCCCCGTGCTCCGCCTGCGTGTCTGTGTCCGGGGGCGGCAGGCTGGGCTGGGCCGGGCCGGGCCCCCCGCTCAGCGTCCGTGGGTTATCCAGCCCCCTCTCCTAGCCACTAAGGGCCAGGCCATGGCGCCGAGCGGGGTGGGGCCCGATCCCTGCGCGGGGCCCCAGGCGTTTGGCTCCGTCCCTGTTCTGGGCCAGCAGCCGGCCCCGTGGGAGCGGGGAAGGGGGAGAGCTGGGGGATGAGCGGCTGGGAGAGCCCCAAGGCCTAAGTCCCACTCAGCCCTCTGGGGGCCTAGGCCCTGTGCTGGGGGCCCCGGAACAACAGCAGCCCCCCTGACCCACGCGCCTGGGGCTCCTCAGCGGCTGGGCCCCATTGGGCATCGTCACACGCCCGGGCGCAGGGGGACCCGCCTGCCCCCTGCGTGTGATGGGTCCGAGTGCCGGGAAACGGAGCGTGGATGTCAGAGTGGGATTTTATACAGCGCGGGCACGCCCCGTGCACAGACACGGGGGGACACGGACACACGCCCCATGCGCAGATACGAGGGGGACACGCCCCATGCGCAGACACACGCCCCATGCGCAGACACGGACACATAGACGCTCTTCACACTTATGAGCCCGATTTGAAGTCCAGTGAAACTGGCCTGTGCTCGGCCCTCGCAGCCCCGTCCCTGCGCCCTCCTCCATCCGCCCCCGCACACCCGCTTTGGCCCCGGGAGCAGTGCCCGCCCCACGGGGCCCCCACCTGCTCTCCCGGGGCCTGCAGTGTTTCCTCGCCTGCTGCTGGGTGGGGCTTGCTGGACGCCCGCGGGCCAAGGGGAGCCTCGGGTGTGGGGCCCTGGCTCAGCCGAAGGCTGGCAGCAGGGGGCTGGGGCTGCCCAGGAAGGGGGACCCCCACCTCCCCAGGGACCTTCCTGGGTGTTCATAGAACAGCCTGAGTCAGCGGGAGCGGAGCCTGTGCAGGGTTATGTAACCAGGGCTAGTGCAACGCTGTGGGGGCTGGGAGCCAGGACGCCTGGGTCCCGTCCCCAGCTCTGGGAGGGGAGCGGGGGCTGGGAGCCAGGACACCTGAGTTCTGTTCCTATCTCTGCGACTCCCTGCAGGACTTTGGGCAAATCCCTCCCCCTAACCCCGCTTTGTACGTCTGTTTCCCATTTCTAAAACAGAAATAATGGTACTGACCAACTGCTGTAGGGCACTTGCGTTAGGATCGGGCCGGGCGTTGCCCAGACCCCGGCCGAGATCGGGGCCCCGTTGGGCCGGGCGCCGCCCAGACCCCGAGTACAAGATGGCCCCTGCCCCACAGAGCTGGTGGGTTGTTCTCCCCATGGCAGAGAAGGACTGAGGGGCAGTGAGGATGGGCCCTATGTTGTACCCCAGCCCAAGGGGGCCGTGGCTCCCCCCGGTGCTTGGCCCCTCTCTCTGCTTCACCCAGTCCGACTGCAGGAGACGGGGCTCTGGGTCGTGCCTCCTGCCAGCCTCCGACCCCCACCCCTGGGTGCCCAGCTCCCCACACAGCCCAGAACATCTCATGCCCCAGCCTGTGGGGTTGGAGAGCAAAAGGGGGGCAGCAGCGGAGGCAGGGTTCCCATCCAAGTGGGGAGGGAGCAGCAGATGCCCGGGGCAGAGAGGGGCATGGGTCACATTCGAGGTAGCAGTAGAGCCGGGCATAGAACCCAGGAGTCCTGGCTTCCAGCCCCCCACTCTGACCCATCAGCCCCCCACCCCCCTCCCAGAGCTGGGGATAGAACCCAGGAGTCCTGGCTCCCAGCCCCCGCTGCTCTAACCACCAGCCCCCGCTCCCCTCCCAGAGCCGGGGAGAGAACCCAGGAGTCCTGGCTCCCAGCCCCCCGCTCTGACCACCAGCCCCCACTCCCCTCCCAGAGCCGGGGAGAGAACCCAGGAGTCCTGGCTCCCAGCCCTGCTGCTCTGACCACCAGCCCCCACTCCCCTCCCAGAGCTGGGGGGAGAACCCAGGAGTCCTGGCTCCCAGCCCCCTGCTCTGACCACTAGACCCCACTCCCCTCCCAGAGCTGGGGGGAGAACCCAGGAGTCCTGGCTCCCAGCCCCCCCTGCTCTGACCACCAGCCCCCACTGCCCTCCCAGAGCCGGGGAGAGAACCCAGGAGTCCTGGCTCCCAGCCCCTGCTGCTCTGACCACCAGCCCCCACTCCCCTCCCAGAGCTGGGGGGAGAACCCAGGAGTCCTGGCTCCCAGCCCCCCGCTCTGACCACTAGACCCCACTCCCCTCCCAGAGCTGGGGGGAGAACCCAGGAGTCCTGGCTCCCAGCCCCCCCTGCTCTGACCACCAGCCCCCACTGCCCTCCCAGAGCCGGGGAGAGAACCCAGGAGTCCTGGCTCCCAGCCCCCCGCTCTGACCACCAGCCCCCACCCCCCTCCCAGAGCTGGGGAGAGAACCCAGGAGTCCTGGCTCCCAGCCCCCCCTGCTCTGACCACCAGCCCCCACTGCCCTCCCAGAGCCGGGGAGAGAACCCAGGAGTCCTGGCTCCCAGCCCCTGCTGCTCTGACCACCAGCCCCCACTCCCCTCCCAGAGCTGGGGGGAGAACCCAGGAGTCCTGGCTCCCAGCCCCCCGCTCTGACCACTAGACCCCACTCCCCTCCCAGAGCTGGGGGGAGAACCCAGGAGTCCTGGCTCCCAGCCCCCCCTGCTCTGACCACCAGCCCCCACTGCCCTCCAGAGCCGGGGAGAGAACCCAGGAGTCCTGGCTCCCAGCCCCCCGCTCTGACCACCAGCCCCCACCCCCCTCCCAGAGCTGGGGAGAGAACCCAGGAGTCCTGGCTCCCAGCCCCCCCTGCTCTGACCCACCAGCCCCCACTCCCCTCCCAGAGCCGGGGAGAGAACCCAGGAGTCCTGAAACCCAGCCCCCCGCTCTGACCCACCAGCCCCCACTCCCCTCCAGAGCTGGGGAGAGAACCCAGGAGTCCTGGCTCCCAGCCCCCCGCTGCTCTGACCACCAGCCCCCACTCCCCTCCCAGAGCCAGGGGGAGAACCCAGGAGTCCTGGCTCCCAGCCCCCCCTGCTCTGACCCACCAGCCCCCACTCCATTTCCACAAGGTGCCTCCTCCCTTCCCGACCCCAGAGGCTCAGCCCCCCCCCCCCCCAGGTGTGGGGAGCCCGGGGCCACCTGCCCAGGCTGGGGTGGGGCAGGGGCAGCCTCTGCATCCCTGGAGGGCTGGACGCCTGGGTCCTCAGCAGGGAGGACTCTGCTGTCTGTGGGGCAGCCCCAGCCCCCCCCGTTGTGATGCGGGATGTTGCTCCCGGAGGCGGTTGCTTAGCAACCAGCTCGGGCGGCTGCAGATGGAGGGGGGGGGCGAGCCCCCAGGTTCGCCTGGAGCCCCCCCGGCCGGGCAGCGCGGGGCGGTTCTAGGCGCTTCCAGGCGGCGGGCTGGGCTCGGAGCCCGCCCCTCCCCGTGGCCTCAGGGGCCGAGCCAGGGAGCCCCATTGCACGCTCGTTCCTTGCACACCCATCACCCTCCCGTTGCACACATGGCCCCAATCACGATCGCACACTCACCCCTAGCCCCCTTGCACACTCATCCCCCCAGCAGGCGGCCCGACACTCTCGCGTCCCTCGCACGTTCACCCCCCCCCCCATACTCGTCCCTTGCACGCGCCCCCTTTGCACACTCACCCGCGCCGGGTTCGGCCGCGGCCCAGGCCCGCTCGCGCCCTCCCGCGGCTGGAGCCCATGGGGGGGGGGGGGGCGGGGGGGGCCTTGGAGCCCCCCTCCCCGGCTAACGCGCGGCTCCGTCTCCCCAGCCCGCTGCAGCCGGCCGGGAAGGAGCCGTGACGCGCCGGCCGCTCCCGATGCAGTGCGTGGTAGGTGCCCCCCTGCGGGGGCGGGGATGGGGCCGCGAACCCAGGCGTCCGGGGGGACTCGCGGGGGGGGGGGACTGTGCGTAGAGCCCCGCCCCGCTCCGGAGACAGCGGGTCCCTCTGCACCCCCAGACCCCCCCCCCCATGGGGCAGAGCCCCGCTGCGCGGCACCGGCCCTCCAACGAGCCCCCTCCCCCCGATTATTGTTAAGGGGGTGGGGGCAGGACTCCTGGGTTCTCTCCCTGGCCTCGGTGGGAGCTGAGAACCCGGACTCCTGGGTTCTCTCTCTGGCCGCGGTGGGAGCTGAGAACCCGGACTCCTGGGTTCTCTCCCTGGCCTCGGTGGGGAGCTGAGAACCCGGACTCCTGGGTTCTCTCTCTGGCCGCGGTGGGAGCTGAGAACCCGGACTCCTGGGTTCTCTCCCTGGCCTCGGTGGGAGCTGAGAACCCGGACTCCTGGGTTCTCTCTCTGGCCGCGGTGGGAGCTGAGAACCCGGACTCCTGGGTTCTTCCCTGACCCTTCTGCTCTCTGGGCCTCAGTTTCTCTGTCGGTAAAATGGGGACATTGACTTTCACCTGCCCTCAGGATTTGGGGGGACCCTGAATAACCCTCGTCACCTTCTCCCCCAGGAGCTGCCCCTGCCCACAGGCTCCCCCCTGGGCCGTGCGGCCGCGCAATTGGGCCCCCCAGGGGAGGGGGGGTTCAGGCTCTTGTGCCTCCGAGGGGGGCACTTCCCCCTCTCATTAATATCAGCGGGGGGGGGGGGGAGCTCTGCCCCAGGGATCCGACCCCTCCCCCCTTGTGGGATTCGAGCCCCTCCTGCTGGGGAAGTGTGGGGCCGTACCAGGGTCACCAGCCCCCCATGACACTCACCCCATGGCCTCCCTGAGAGCCCAGTCCCGGGGAGCCCCCGACCCCATCCCATCCCCCCCACGCCTGGGGACGAGGTTTTCCGAGGGTCCCGCCTCGTGTGAAAAATGCGTGTTAGTAGAACTGTGGGACCCCAGGGCTGGGGCTGCGGGTCGGGAGTGAGGGGCACCGGCATAGCCTGGGGGGGGGAACAGGGGGCTGCGGGGTCGCGAGTGAGGAGCACCGGCATAGCCTGGGGGGGGGAACAGGGGGCTGCGGGTCGGGAGTGAGGGGCACCGGCATAGCCTGGGGGGGGGAACAGGGGGCTGCGGGTCGGGAGTGAGGGGCACCGGCATAGCCTGGGGGGGGGAACAGGGGGCTGCGGGTCGGGAGTGAGGGGCACCGGCAGAGCTGGGGGGAGCCCCGCTGACGCACTGCTCATGTCACTGGGGGCTGCTGACGGCAGCGGGGGGGGGGGGGGAGCCCAGGCGTTTTTTCGTTGGTTTGTCTCAGGCTGAGCAGCGCATCCATTGGCTATGTGTGTGTGTCCCCCCCCCGCTCCGGGGAAGTTCCCTGCCCCCCCCACCGGCCCCGGGCTGTTTGCGCCTGGGGGGGGGATCACGTCTGTTCCTGCCTGGGCTGGGGTGGGAAGGGGGGGGTCTGGGCTCCTGCTCCACAGCTGGAATGGGCCCTTCCCCCAGTGGGGGGGGGGGCGGGGGAGCAGGTCACAAATCTGGGGTCCCCTTTGGGTGCTGCGGGCCAGTTGGAGCATCCCCCGCCCTTCTACGAGGCAGGCCAGGGCCCAGGATCGCGGGGGCTGCGGGTCGGGAGTGAGGGGCACCCGCTGGGGGCGGGGGAGCCCAGGGCCGGGGAATGTGTCTGGGGGGGGGTTGTTCTCTCCTGGTGTCAGCCCCCCCGTTTCCATGCAGGGAGGGGCTGGAAACCCCCTCAGAGCCCAGACTCCTCCAGCCACAGCACTGGACCAGGCCGGGCATGGTTCTGCTGGTGCCAGGCTGCGGGGGATCCTGGCCGAGGGGCGCAGGGGGCAGCTCCACCCAGCCCTGGCTGGCCTGTTGCTCCCCATTCTTCCCAGGGCTGCCCCCTTCCTAGGGCCAGGATAGCAGGGGCTGCGGGTCGGGAGTGAGGGGCACCGGCAGAGCTGGGGGGGAGCCCAGGAGTCGCTGCCAACCCACCTGACCTGGGGCAGCAGCTCTGGGCAAAGTGGGGACCTGATCCCCTCCCACGTCTGTCCGGAGGGGCGTGGAACCAGCCCCATGGGAACTGGGGATCCCCATGCGGAGAGACGGGGGGAGGGACTGGAAGGGGACAGTGAGTGGGGGGGGGCTCTGTCCCTGTAGTTGGGGGAGGGGGAGAGGTGGGGGGAGGGGCTCTACCTGCGGGGGTGGGAGGAATCGGGGAGTCCCGCGCCTCACCCTGTCCCGACCCCCCAGCAGGTGGACCTGAAGCTGCGGGTGGAGAAGCTGGATGTGAAGATGGTGCCCGGGGGCGCTGGCAGCGAGGGGCTGGGGCCCGGGCCCAGGCCAGGAGTCCCAGGAGGACCGTGAGGAGCGAGTCTTGGCCATGCTGGGCATCGTGGGCACCGTTCTCAACCTGCTGGTCATCATCTTCGTCTACATCTACACCACGGTCTAGACGCCGGTGACAGGACCGTGCCAGGGCCGTGCCCGGCTCCCGCCAGCCAGCGACGCCCACGCCAGGGCCGTGCCGAGTTCCCGCCGGCCAGCGACACCTGCGCCAGGGTCCTTCCGGCCAGAGACGCCAACACCCGGGCCGTGCCGGGCTTCTTCCGGCCAGCGACACCCCGCGCCAGGGCCGTGCCGGGCTCCCTCCAGCCAGCGACGCCCGCGCCAGGGCCGTGCCAGGCTCCCTCCAGCCAGCGACGCCCGCGCCAGGGCCGTGCCAGGCTCCCTCCAGCCAGCGACGCCCGCGCCAGGGCCGTGCCAGGCTCCTTCCAGCCAGCGACGCCCGCGCCAGGGCCGTGCCGGGCTCCTTCCGGCCAGCGACGCCGACGCCAGGGCCGTGCCGGGCTCCCGACGGCCAGCGACGCCCACGCCAGGGCCGTGCCGGGCTCCTTCCGGCCAGTGACGCCGACGCCAGGGCCGTGCCGAGCTCCCAACGGCCAGCGACGCCGACGCCAGGGCCGTGCCGAGCTCCCGCCGGCCAGCGACACCCGTGCCAGGGCCGTGCAGGGCTCCCACCGGCCTGCAACACCCGTGCCAGGGCCGTGCCGGGCTCCCGACGGCCAGCGACGCCCACGCCAGGGCCGTGCCGAGCTCCTTCCAGCCAGCGACGCCCGCGCCAGGGCCGTGCCGAGCTCCCGCCAGCCAGCGACGCCAGCGCCGTGCCGAGCTCCCGCCGGCCAGTGACACCCGTGCCAGGGCCGTGCTGGGCTCCCGCCGGCCAGTGACACCCGCGCCAGGACCGTGCCGGGCTCCCGCCGGCCAGAGACACCCGCACCAGCGCCGTGCCGGGAGACTGATGGGGCCTGGAGGGTGCCCACGGGGCAGTGAGACGCTCTCCCGCCTTCCCTGCCTGTGCCCCGGACCCTGCCCCTGGGCACGCGGAGATCTGCCCCAGCCAGGCACCCAGCGACCTGCCGCCCCCACGCAGCAGCCAGCACAAGGGACTGCCCCCCAGGGCAGCGAGGGGGCGCTGGGGCCCCAGACTGCGCCTGCGGCCCGGCCCCCAACGCCCGGAGCCAGCGGAGATGCCGCCAGCGCGAGCCGGGGCAGGGACTCCGCTGTGGGTGGGGCTCCGGACAGGGGCCTGGGAGGTGCATGGGGAGCCCGGGGGCATTTGGGGTGATTTTGCCCTGGCGGAAATGCCAGGGACGGGGAATTCGGACCCGGTGGAGCCCAGCCCGGCCTGGCCCTCACCATTCCCCATCCCGACCCCCCCAGAGCCCCCCAGCAATTGAATCTGTGCAAGGCAGGGGGGCTGCCGGCAAGCCAGGGACACTGGTCCCGCTAGGGGTGGGGCTGAGACCCCCACATTTCACCCCCCGGAGCCTGAGCAAACCCCAGGCCCATGGCCTATAAGTGCAGCCTCTGGAACAGCTTGTGGGGCTGGGTGGGAGCCAGCACCCCACAGAGGAGACAGGCCCCGTGCCCCATTCCCCGCCCCCCTGAGCCAGCCAGTCCCTGCCCTGGGGCCGGGTGGGAGCCGGCGCCCCCTAGAGGGGACAGGCCCTGCGCCATTCCCTGCCCCCCTGAGCCAGCCAGTCCCTGCCCTGGGGCCGGGTGGGAGCCGGCACCCCCTAGAGGGGACAGGCCCCTGCCCCATTCCCCGCCCCCCTGAGCCAGCCAGTCCCCGCCCTGGGGCCGGGTGGGAGCCGGCGCCCCCTAGAGGGGACAGGCCCCTGCCCCATTCCCTGCCCCCCTGAGCCAGCCAGTCCCTGCCCTGGGGCCGGGTGGGAGCCGGCGCCCCCTAGAGGGGACAGGCCCCGCGCCCCCTTCCAGTCACATCCCCCCCCAGGGGTCGGTTGTCCAGATGTTCTGGTTTTATGGGCTCTCAGCTCTTTCCTGGTTCATCAGAGGGAGTTGCCCTGGGTCCCCAGCCTTAACCCCCGGCCGCCCCACAGGACGGGGCATCTGCCCCACAGGGGTCCAACAGGGCTCTTCTCATCCAAGTGCTTTATGGGGTGTCAGCCACCTGGCACAGCAGGGCTCTGTGCATCCTCCGGGGGGTATCCCTGCCCCCCCCACGCTGTGCAGAGCCCGGGGGACAGTCCCACTCCTCCCTGGGGAGGAGAATCGCTCCCCACTTCCTGGGCGGCACCGTTACCGGGCCGAACACTCCTTGCAAGGGGGCTGCCAAGTCCTGCCGGCGTCTGGGCCCCTTTCCAGCTGCAGCTGGCAGGGCACGTCCGGGGGGCATCAAGCGAATCACCCGGCCAGCCAGTCTGGAGAGTCCCCGAGGCCCCTGCCCAGGGGGGGCCTTAGCTCTCAACCCCCCGCCCCCGCCCCAACGGCCTGAGCTGGGAAGAGTTCCAGACTTTTCTCCCCATGCCCCCGGGTCTACCACGCCTGGCGTTTGCTCTGGTGAGGGAATTGTGCCAAACACCGGGGGAGGGGGGCCTTTGTTCTCCTGCCCGGGGGGGGGGGCAGCTTTTGTACCAGTCTTGTGGTAATTGGGTGGTTTTATATGCAAGGGGTGTGTGAAACAATCACAATGAAATATTGATGGACTTCAGCGCCTGGGCGTTGGAATTGCTGCTGGCTGGGGGGTGCATGGGGCAGGGAGCCCTGGGTCGCCCTGCGAGGGAGTCTGGCTGGGGGTCCGCGTGCCACGGATCCGCCGTCCTCAGGAGGAACCGCTTCAGGGCCCCAGGGCTGGCTGGAGCCTCCTGCTTCGGCCTGGGACTGGGAGCTCTGCCCAGCGAGGCCAGTGGGGCCTGGCTCCAGGCTGGGGGCTCGTCCTCCCCCCACGGGTGCCCGGCAGCCTGGCCAAAGGCAGGTTCCTTCGGCCCCAGCAGCGGGAGCCTGGAGACCCCGAGGTTGGGACGTCGTCCGTCCCGGTGCGTCTCCTCCGGCCGGCCGGCTGTCCCGGGTCACAGCCGCTCTGTCCGTCCCCGTCCCCACCCCCACCCCCACCCAGCTCCGCGGAGCCCTGCTGAGCTCCAGGCGCCAGGGATTCCCGGGGTCAGCGGTCAGGCCGGGACCCTCCATTGGCCCAGCCCCTCCCATCTCTGTGCCACCCCCAGAGCAGTTTTAACCCCTTGGCACCTGCTGGGCAGCTAGGCCAAGTGCTGAGGGAAACTGAGGCACGCGTCCGCACGATCAGCATCAGACAGCAAATCCCCACGTGGTCAGTGTGTCTGTGGGTCTGTCTGGTCAGCCCCTCGCTTTCCTCCCATCGCCACTGGCTACGGGGCGGGGGGGGGGGGCTCTCCTGGGCGCTCGGTTGCAGGGCCAGCTCCTGTTCTGTGGGGCTGGCTTGGCCGCCCCCCATGAGCATCACATGGCAGCCCAGAACCAATACAGAAAGCAGGGGGCTGGAGCCAGGACTCCTGGGTTCTCTCCCCAGCTCTGGGTGGGGGTGGGGGCTGGAGGGTCAGAGCAGGGGGCTGGAGCCAGGACTCCTGGGTTCTCTCCCCGGCTCTGGGTGGGTGCGGGGGCTGGGGCTGGAGGGTCAGAGCAGGGGGCTGGGAGCTCGGACTCCTGGGTTCTCTCCCTGCTCCCAGCCTGTCCCCAGGGGCGACTCCCGCTCGGCCCCGCCCAGGGCTGCAGCCCCCTCCAGGCACCTGCGCTGCGGCCCCTCCCCGGCCCCCGGCCATTGGCTGCGGGGAGGGAGGGCCGGGGACCGGGCCTGGCCGGGCTCCTATTGGCCGGGCGGCGAGGAGCCGGCTCCGCCGCTTCGCTCTTGTCTCCGGCCGGAGGGAACCGGAGCCGCGCGCGCCCGATCCGCGTCCCCCCCCCGCGCCCCGATCCGCGCGCCCCGAGCCGCGTCCCCCCCGTGCGCCCCGATCCGCGCGCTCCGCCCCCCCCCCCGTGCGCCCCGAGCCGCGCGCCCCGAGCCGCGTCCCCCCCCGTGCGCCCCGATCCGCGCGCTCCGCCCCCCCCCCGTGCGCCCCGATCCGCGCGCTCCGCCCCCCCCCCCGTGCGCCCCGATCCGCGCGCTCCGCCCCCCCCCCGTGCGCCCCGATCCGCGCGCTCCGGCCCCCCCCGTGCGCCCCGATCCGCGCGCTCCGGCCCCCCCCGTGCGCCCCGATCCGCGCGCTCCGGCCCCCCCCCTGTGCGCCCCGATCCGCGCGCTCCGGCCCCCCCCCCCGTGCGCCCCGATCCGCGCGCTCCGCCCCCACCCCCGATCCGCGCACTCCGGGCCCCGATCCGCGCTCCAGGCGCCCCCAGCTCCCGCCCGGGGGATGCCCCGGGGCTCCCCGCCGGGATGCAGCCCCCGGCCCTGGCCGCGCTCACCCTGCTGGCCGCGCTGCAGCTGCTGGAGGTGCGAGGTGAGGGCGGGGGGGGGTCCCAGGTGCTGAGCCCCGCCCCCAGGGACCAGCCCCCCCGGCCTGGCCGCCCCGTCCCCGCCGGGCCCCCGCCCCCCAGCCGCCGGACCCTGGCCCGTCGGGGGCAGCGAGCACCCAAGGGAGCCAGGTGAGTGGGGGGCAGGTTGGGGGCCCGGGCTCAGGTCTGTCTCCATCGCCCCCCTCGCTCCCTGCCCCCCACCTAGTCCCATCCCCCCGCCTGGCCCTCCCGCCTGGCCCCATCACCCCCCGCCTGGCCCCATCGCCCCCCCCTCGCTCCCTGTCCCCCACCTAGTCCCATCTCCCCGCCTGGCCCCATCTCCCCCCCCCCCTCGCTCCCTGCCCCCCGCCTGGCCCCATCACCCCCCGCCTGGCCCCATCACCCCCCCCTCGCTCCCTGCCCCCACCTAGTCCCATCCCCCCACCTGGCCCCCCCGCCTGGCCCCATCACCCCCCGCCTGGCCCCATCGCCCCCCCCCTCGCTCCCTGCCCCCCACCTAGTCCCATCCCCCCGCCTGGCCCCATCCCCCCACCTGGCCCCATCGCCCCCCCCTCGCTCCCTGCTCCCCGCCTGGCTCTGCAGCCCCAGAGCCCAGGCCGGGAGGGGGAGCGAGGGGGGGGGCTTGGCTGGGGCTGGCTCCGCGGCTGGGACCCCCGGCCTGGAGGAGCCCGGAGCTGGGGGGCCGGGGGGACCGCGGGGTGTGTGTGGAATCGTCCGAGCTGAGACCCGAGCTCTGGAGCCCCCCAGCTCGTGCGGGGGCTGGGCTGCGTCTGTTCCCCTCGGGGGGCCGCGGGGGGGCCGGGCTCGGCTCCATCTGGAAACGCGCCCGGGCCAGGCAGGCGCTGAGCTGGCAGTGGCAGCGTCCCCCCGTGGGGAGGGGCTGCTGTGCCCACCCCCCAGCCCCCCCTCTGCCCCCCAGCCCTGCTCTGCCCCCTGCTGCCCCCCCTCTGCCCCCCCTGCCCCCCAGCCCCCCCTCTGTCCCCCTGCCCCCCAGCCCTGCTCTGCCCCCTGCCCCCCCTCTGCCCCCTGGCCCCCCCTACCCACCATCCCTCCCTCTGCACCCTCTGCCCCCCAGCCCTGCTCTGCCCCCTGCTGTCCCTCCCCCTGCCTCCCCTCTGCCCCCTGCCCACCCCCGGCTCCCTACGGGAAGGCACCGGAACAGGCCTCTTCCCATCCAAGTTGAGCAGGTGCCATGACCCCTCCGAAGTCCCCCCAGCTCTGCCGGTGCCCCTCACTCCCGACCCGCAGCCCCCTGCTACCTGCCCTGGGCTCCCCCCAGCTCTGGGTGCCCCTCACTCCCGACCCGCAGCCCCCTGCTACCTGCCCTGGGCTCCCCTCAGCTCTGGGTGCCCCTCACTCCCGACCCGCAGCCCCTGCTAGCCCAGCCCTGGGCTCCCCCCCAGCCCTGCCGGTGCCCCTCACTCCCGACCCGCAGCCCCTGCTACCTGCCCTGGGCTCCCCCCAGCTCTGGGTGCCCCTCACTCCCGACCCGCAGCCCCCTGCTACCTGCCCTGGGCTCCCCCCAGCTCTGGGTGCCCCTCACTCCCAACCCGCAGCCCCTGCTAGCCCAGCCCTGGGCTCCCCCCACCCAGCTCTGTTGCCTCTCAATCCTAGCTGAAGGGAACGGGGGGGTTGGTTCTGGTCCCCCCGCTCTGGCAATCACCTTGGCCCCTGGAGCCCGGATCCTTTGCCATCAGCAAGTCTCCAGCCCAGAGCCCCAGGCCTTGGCCACTCAGCTGGCTGCAAAGTCTCTCCCCGTCACCCCAGGGGTCGGGGGGGGGGGCAGCTCTCTCCAGCAGCGCCTGGGGGGGAACTGGGAGCTGTGTGTGCTGAGCTGCGGGGGGGGCGGGCCGTCTGGGGAATTTGCATTTGAGGGAGTTTGGGCCCATGGCTGCCCCCAGGGAAACACCCTCGAACTGTCCCCGGAGCAGGTGGGGCCAGACCTGCAGGCTCCCGGCAGGGAGGGGCTCAGGCTCCGGGGCAGGGCGCCGTGGGGGACAACGACAGAGCC